>JAAGEH010000006.1:29271328-29362668 GCA_011751065.1 Lasiurus cinereus | reverse complement strand
CCGAGGCGGCCGCGCCGCCCGCACCGCCCCCTCCGCCGCCCGCGCTGGAGCCCGAGGCGCTGCGGCTCGGGCGGGGTCCCTCGAAACTGGCGCTCAGGAGGTCGCGGAAAGTCATCTCAACGCGCGGCCGTCGGGGGCAGGACCCGGGCACAGGAAGAGGGGCGGTCAGGGGGGAGGTCCCCGGGCATCGCCGCGGGGCTCCGGGCCGGCCCCGCGCCCCGGTACCGTCGGAGTCTGCCTGCCCAAGTTCCCGCGACGCGGAGCTTCGCCGGCCGCAAGCAGAGCGGGGCGGAGGGGCGGCGGCCGGGGCTCCCCGGGGCCGGCGCGGAGTCGGACGCGAGAGCCGGGCCGCCGGCGAGCCGCTCCGAGCGCCGAGAAGAGCGGGTACAGCGCCGGCTCCCGCCCGGGCGGTGCAGGCGGCGGCCACTGCGGCGCTCGCGACTGGGCGCTGGGGGCGGGACGGAGGAGGGGCGGCGCGGGGACGGCGAGGGGGCGGCCGGCGCGGGGGTGGGTGGGGACGCCACTGTCGCCGCGGGTAGGGGCTGTGCGCGCCCGCCAAGCGGGGGTCCGGAGGATGTGGGGCGCCGCCGCGCACTCCCGCCCCGCGGCAGCCACCCCAGCCTGGCCGCGGGGGTCCACGGCCGCCCTCTCCCCTCGAGATGTGCTCCGCGATCCCTCCCTCGCCCCTCCCCAGCTGCACTCCCTGTCCCCTCAGCGGTGTCCCCCTTCCTCCCGCCCTTTTCCCCAACCTCTCGGTCACTTGCTGGTGCGTGCCCTTGGGTTCGCGCAGGGTCGATGGAGCGATTCTCGGGTCCCCGGGCTCCCGGCTTTGGCCGCCAGGGAGCAGCAAGCGCCTGGGATTTGGGGACTTCGGACTGAAACGCGCCTTGGCGTGGTGAGCCGCCTCCTGGGACTCCCTGGAGGGATCTGTCGCACCTCTTCCTTTTCTGAGGCCACTGGGCAGGGGAGGGTCTTAAACACCTCTGTCCAGTGCGGTGGCGTGGCGAGGAGAGAGCCCTGGAGGGGAGTCAAATGCCTGTCCTGCCTTGAGGTGGGCAAAGAAACAAGAGACGAGATGGTGACAGAACTGGGAGCCCGATCAGGACACATCGGTTTGGGATGTGTAACTGTTACTTTGCTCCCTTTCAGACATCAGAATAAAACTTCCTTGTTACACTGCATAAGCGGCTTCCTTCTGGGGCGGGAGGGTTGAAGTGCTGGAGGGTGGGAATGGAGCACTTGGTAGATGGTGAAGATGGGGGTGGAGGTTGCAGACCATCTGGCTCCAAATCTGTGCCTCGTATTCGTTGTTTGACTTCTCTGTGCCTCATTTCCTCTTCTGTAAATGAGGCTAAGAGGGGTGTCCACTTAATGGAGTTGCAATGAGTTAATGTGTTAAGGCCTCAGAGCTGGCCTGCTTTTGCTAACTGAATGGGGCTTGGTAGGGCAAGATTTCAACAGGGAGCACAGAAGGCAGAAGGGGTATGGAACTGGCACAAACCGTGGACAGAGGTGGAGGAAAGGGTCTGAGGAGCCTCTGCCAACTAGGTAGGACTGGGCAGGGAGAGAGAAAAAGAGATTACTCATTTGGCCAAAATAAATAACTTGGTGAAGCTGCTGTCATGGGTAGGCCCTGCGCTGGACACTCTAGGTGGCAGGGGAAGGGGAGTTGCAGGGAGGATAGCATCATTGTGTACTTGCAGGATGAGGAAGGCTGGTGTCATGCCGGGAGATAAGAGCCTGTTGGAGAGGGGTCTAGGAGGAGGTGGAGAATCACAGCCTTGGTACCCACTGGCTATGGATGACACGGGCAGGATGTTTACAAGACCTAGATGAGAAGGTGCTTTGAAGAAAAAACAAATGTTGAGAGAGGGGTAACCCCTTGGACCCCCTGCCTGTTTTTCCAGCCCAGGATGCCAAAGCTGTTCTAGTCACAGTTTAGAAATAGCTCTCCCAATACCTTCCCCAAGTTTCCCCATTACAACTTCCATCTTTACTTGGGTCTTTGATAATTTACCAGAGATGGAATGAAAGTAAGGTGAGCCTGGAGACCCCACTGGCCCTTGGGTTCTTTGTGATCCAGAGGCGTGGCTTCCATTTAAAATGGAAAACTAAATACCTGTGCTTATCTTCTCCCCCTCCTGAGACCCCTTTAGAGTGAGAGCAAAGAAAAAGGAAGGTTAACTTCCTAGGCTGATAAAACTGAACTCCAGCCCCTAAAGAGGAGGCTTGAAGGAAGGCATGAAGGGACCTATTCCTCTCCAGTGGAGATAGTGCAGGCAGTTACCACGTTCAGAATCAGATGCTGCATGAAAAAGAATGCTGATGGAGAAGGTGTTCCTGACAGATACTCTGTTTGTGAGGATGAATCCCCAGTTCCCTTCCACCCCACCAAGCCTGGGCAACCTTTATTATTTGTTTAATACAAGTTAACGAAGCCCCAGCTTATGCCAGAAACTGTTCCTGGCACTGGAGATATAATGTTGAATAAAGCAAAGGTCCCACCAGCCAGAGGCTCACCTTTAAACAGCAAGGAGTGCTACCTAAAGGAGTTAAGAGGAAAGCTTTTCCATTACTATGGACAACAGTTTCCTCTGGGTTGCGTATCTGGGAGATCATCTTCAATTAAATCTTCAAAGAAGATCCAAATCCAAACTCTTCCAGTATCTCCTCACTTCTGAATAGCAGACAAGCCTAAAAGGATACAAAATCATACATGTCACTGGCAAGGAAAGCTAAAGCTGCCTCATCCTGGGGTCAGTGCCTATGAAAAACATGGACTTCCATCCCAATCTTCAGTTGTAAAGGGTTCTGTCACCCTCGTCTGATTTTTAAGTTTCCTGTGATCTGACTTACCCCTGGCTAAAACCTAAGTCTTTCTGATCATCCTAATTGTGTCATTTATACCAGATACACACTGTGGTCAGGGCTGGGTGAAGGGGTGAGGGCTCAGTGCTATCCTCTCCCAGGACAGCAGAGTGGTACTCAGGGCAGGCCAGCTGTGAAGTTCCAGAGTTAAGAACTCAGAGTTGGGGATTATGTGGGCAAAGCACGTTGTTTCTGCAGGAAGGAGAAACTTTGCAATCCATCCTCCCAGCGCCATCAGAGAGGCCGCAGGGGATTTGAGGCCAGTTTATGATTTGATTATTTATGCTAATTTTTGCTTAAAATTAGAAGTTTAGTGACTATATTTCCCATCATGGTAGAGACGGGATAGGTCCAATGGAATGATATTCCTACCCAGAGCCTGGCAAGCAGCCCACTGCTCAGGACACCCTTGGGGTGACTATTTGCTTTGCAACTGTTTACCCTAAGAGCTATTTCTCTCTCTCTCTCTCTCTCTCTCTCTCTCTCTCTCTCTCTCTCTCTCTCTCTCTTTCTCTCTCTCTCTCTTTTTCAAGGAGAGGAAATAAGCTGGGAAGCAGGATATTGGATACATTTGGAAGAACCTCTAGGGTGGAAAACTCAGAGTGGAGCAGAGATTAGTTATGGTGAGTTAAAAACTTTATTTCTCATTTACTTGGGCAGCTCTCATGCACAGAGCTCCAGGGGGCAAGGGCAACTCAAGGGTCCAAGCTCCTTCTAATGTGTGGCTTCACTGTTTCCTAGAGCCTGGGAATTCTCCAGGGACCTGGGGTTCTCCTCTAGATTGTCTATAGTCAAAGGCCCCAAGAACCAATGGGGAATGTGGAGAATTACATAGACATTTTAGGAGGCAAGCACACCACCTGTGTCCAAGGTCATGCCTCCACTTAGGCCAGGGGGAAATGTGGCTCAGCCAAGTGCCCAGAGTAAAAGGGAATATATTTATTTGATGGCGATCCAGCCTGTCCAGGCTGCAGGTCAGGAAGAGTTGCAGGAAGACTCAACTTGAACATTAGTTAGGCAATGCCTGATGGGATAGATTATGAAAAGAGCACGTAGATTGGCTGCTCTGAAGTTCCAGTTAATACTCTACCCAGCAGACCAGGCCCAACATGCATATTTCTAGCATGGCTTATTAAAAAAAGGTCAGAATAGGAATGACATTTGGGAATGAGCTGGTGAAAATGACAATTCAATGCACTTAGCTCTGGGAATGCAAAAGGAAAGTTAAGGTAGGCCATGGAGTTTCAGCTAGCATTGCTCTAACCTCCATGGAGAGTAAACAGTCCCTCTCTGGTAGAATCCACCTAGTGACAATGGGAATCTCTTTATTAGTGCTTGAAATTCCACTCTTATAATCTGGGTTATTTAACTCCAAGTACCAGGGTTTTTCATTACATCACAAATTCTTTGACCTTCTAGTAGAGGTGACATACAAAATTGATATCTCCTCCAGCCCCTGAGATCTGATTATTGTAAGATGGGGAACTGGGACGAGTGGGGAAGATGTTCCATAGGGATATTCTATGGTAATGAAAAGAAAGATGAGAAAGTTCTAGGGATAAACTTTGCTAACCTGACCATTTCTCTGACTCCCAAATGGAGCAGCAAATGTGAATGAGGGACATTTCCTAACACAGAATTAAAATAAGTCAGTCAACTCAGAGGAAGTGGCCAAAAATCAAGTTGTATGACTCCAAACCCAATTAGGGAGGCTGAGACAGCTCCTGCTAGGATGTCCGCCCTCCAGCTCACAAATGAGATGGCCGGGAGCCATTTTCCGTTTCCTTTCTCCTGGGCCAAGATTCAATCTCTGGAGTAGAAAGTGAAGAAAAGAGGATTTCTTTTGAATAATTCCCTGGAGGAATGGAAACATGGAGGAAGCAAAAAATATCAAATGTCCCAGGGGGAAAAAAAAAATTAGGAGGTGAGGCTGGCCTCCCCACTTCAGTGTTCTCTATGCCTTATACTTGAGATCCTACCAATTTCCCCCTCTCTCTCTTCTCTGTGAGTTCATCACTTAATCTTTCTAAACCTTTATTTGTAAAATGGTCATAGCTTGTTCCCACATGACCATTAAGTGTCTACAGAAATCCAATTTACCTCCTGGTCTGGGTCCCCTTATCTTTGATTTATTCCTCGGTAGAGTGGTATTTAGTAATTCCATTGTTTTCCTGTGATACCTGGAGCCAGTGACCTTCTTGGGCTTTCCAATGATTGTGGCATTTTGCCTTTTTGTGCTCAGTCGCTAGCCTCTTGGAGTTGCTCAGGGAATATTGAGTCAGTGGGTGAAAGTATGAATCAAATGAATGAATGAATGAAAGTATGAAAGACTGTGTACCTGAGTGTCACTAAGGGTTAGACTATATGTCTCTGTCCCAGAGTGTCAGCCCTTTGCAAGAGATGACTTTCACACATTTTAGGGATCTTGGTCTGTCTAGGGCAGTGGTCGGCAAACTCATTAGTCAACAGAGCCAAATATCAACAGTACGATTGAAATTTGTTTTGAGAGCCAAATTTTTTAAACTTAAACTTCTTCTAATGCCACTTCTTCAAAATAGACTTGCTCAGGCCGTGATATTTTGTGGAAGAGCCACAAGGGGCCAAAGAGCCGCAGTTTGCCAACCATGGGTCTAAGGCATGAATAGGCACCTTTTTCCTAGGAGGAGTGCTTCTGAGGGACACCCATGGGGATCTGGATTAGAGTGCTATATGTCCCTGCTCCCAAAGAGGGAATAGAATGTGCCTAACCTGTGCTTGTAGTTCTTGACTTGGGTTATTGTCTAGGGCCTCAGGCCTTTGAAAGAAGGGAGTCATGCATGGACCCTGTGCATGCTCTGATTTGGGTATAAGGTTGCTCTGGTCTATACATCCATAGTAGAGGAGAATTAATGACTGAGCCAGTTAAAATCCTTTGAAAACATCTAGTTCCACCAACTGGCCACCTTGAGAGTGAGAGATTATGTGAGTAAAGGTCACAACCATATTTCTTTTCCATTTTCTGTTTTCAAAACCAGAGGTTAAATGTTGGTATTTTATATTGGCTTATCTGAATCCCTCTAGAGATCTGTTCTTTAATGGTTTAGTTAGGATTATAACCTTGTGTAGTGGGTTGAATGGTGCCCCCCCTCCCCCATGTACCAGTCCTTGGAACTTGTGAATATTACATTATTTAGGAAAAGCGTCTCTGCAGATGTAATTAAGTTGAGGATCTAAAGATGAGGAGATCATCCTGGATTATCCAGATAGCCCCTGAGTTCATTGACAAGTATCCTTACCTGAGTGAGCCAGGGGCAGATGAGACACAGATCCAGAAGAGAAAGCGATGTGAAGGCAGAGGCAGGGAGGGATTGAAGTAATGTGACTACAAACCAAAGAAGGCCAAGGATTGCCAGCAGCCACCGGAAGCTGGAAGAGGCAAGGAATGCTTTCTCCCCTAGAGCCTTTGGCGGGAACTCAGCCCTGCTGACACCTTGAATTTTGGACTTCTGGCCTCAGAACTGTGAGAGAATAAATTTCTTTTGTTTTAAGGCACTAGTCTGTGTTACAGCACCAGCAGAAAATGAATATACCTTGTTTGCTACAATGATCTGCCAAAGCATTTCCTTTCGTGTGTCACAAATAGTGTCAAGATCTTTTCCTGGTGTATGCATCAAATATAATGGAGAAGGTACAGGTATATTACAGCAGACACAACCTCATTGTGATAGAAAAGTCCTGTGGAACCTCTAGAAATATTTTTTTCTGGCATATATTTGAATTACAGTGGTGCCCCTGCCCCTTATGCACAGAGGGTATGTCTCAAGCCCCCCAGTGGTTGCCTGAAACCATGAATAGTACCAAACTTCAAGCAACTTCTTCAACTCTGCCGCAAATGTGACAGCAACTTCTTTATTGGCAGATGCAGCCTCTGCAGTAATTTTTATATTTTTCAGTCTAAACTTATTCCTGAATTTGTGTAGCCATCCCTTTCCTGTCATCCGTTTGGATATAGATTTTAGGAGATTTTGGGCTAGTTTCTTGACCTTCAGGTTTATTGTGGAAACAGGAATTTATGTCAGTTCAATTGGCTTTTGTCATCTAGGATTTAGCATCTGCGGTTCTGAGCGGCATATATAAAATTGATATAGATCAGGTAACCCTCATTCATATGTAGTCCAAAGAATTCTAAATTTGTCTATGAATAGTTGATGGGTTTAGGGAAATTCTTAACTATACTTTTTAATCTTTTTTTTTATTAATTTTTTATACATATCTCCCCATTGCCCCCCTCCCTCCCCGGCATACCCTGACCCCCCAGTGTCAATGTTCATTGGTTATGCTTATATGCATGCATACAAGTCCTTTGATTGATCTCTTATCTACCTCACCTAACTTTAATCTTCCTGCTGTAATTTCACAGTCAGATGCTTTATTACCTCTGTATCTATCCTTTTGTTCATCAGTTTATAATGTTCTTTATTACCCACAAATGAGTGAGATCATGTGATGCTTCTCCTTCATTGACTGGCTTATTTCACTAAGCATAAGGCTCTCCAGTTCCAACCAGGTTGCTGCAAATGGTAAGAATTCCTTCTTTTTAATGGCAGCATAGAATTCCATTGTGTAGATGTACCGCAGTTTTCTGATCCATTCATCTGCTGTTTCCAAATTGTGGCTATTGTAAATTTTGCTATGAACATAGGGGTACATAAATCCTTTCTGATTGGTTTAACTATACTTTTTAAATCAGCTCCTTCCAAGGTTTAAAGTCTACTGTTTAATTTTTTTAATTTAATAAATCTTTATTGTTCAGATTATTACAATTGTTCCTCTTTTTTCTCCCCATAGTTTCCCTCCACCCAGCTCCCACCCCACCCTCTGCCCTTACCTCCCCCTGCACTGTCCTCATTCTTAAATGTATGATTTTTGTCCAGTCTCTCCCTGCACCCCTCTTCCCCTTTCCCCCCTGAGAATTGTCAGTCCACTCCCTTTTATGCCCCTGATTCTATTATATTCACCAGTTTATTCTGTTTATCAGATTTTTAATTCACTTAATTTTTAGATTCACTGGTTGATAGATATGTATTTGTTGTTCATAATTTTTATCTTTACCTTTTTCTTCTTCTTCTTTTTAAAGAGTACCTTTCAGCATTTCATATAATATTGGTTTTGTGTTGATGAACTCCTTTAACTTTTTCTTATCTGTGAAGCTCTTTATCTGACCTTCAATTCTGAATGCTAGCTTTGCTGGGTAGAGTAATCTTGGTTGTAGGTTCTTGCTATTCATCACTTTGAATATTTATTTCTTTATTGTTTCAAGTATCACAAATAATAGTACATATGTCTCTCTCTCTCCCCCTCCCTCCACCCATTCACTTTAAATATTTCTTGCCACTGCCATCTGGCCTACATAGTTTCTGTTGAGAAATCAGCTGACAATTGTATGGGTGCTCCCCTGTAGGTAATTAACTGTTTTTCTCTTGCTGCTTTTAATATTCTCTCTTTGCTTTTGCTCTTGGCATTTAAATTATGATGTGTCTTGGTGCAGTCCTCTTTGGATTCCTTTTGTTTGGGGTTCTGTGTGCTTCCTGGACTTGTAAGTCTATTTCTTTCACCAGGTGGGGGAAGTTTTCAGTCATTATTTCTTCAAGTAAGTTTTCAGGATCTTTCTCTCTCTCTTCTTCTGGTACCCCCATAATTCTGATATTGGTACGCTTGAAGTTGTCCCAGAAGCTCCTTACACTATCTTCACATTTTTGAGTTCTTTTTTCTTTTTGCTTTCCTGGTTGAGTGTTTTTTTGCTTCTTTGTATTTCAAATCTTTGACTTGATTCTTACATTCCTATAGTCTGCTGTTAGGTCTCTGTATAATATATTTTATTTCAGTCAGTGTATATTTAATTTCTAGTTGGTTCTTTTTCATATCCTCAAAAATCTCACTAAATTTATCGGCCTTTTCTAGGAAATTCTTGAAAAGCCTTATAACTGTGGTTTTGAACTCTATATCCATTTCTTTGGTTTTTGATCTGTTTCTTTTCTCCACATTTTCGCTGCTTCCCTGAGTTGGCAGAGTAACTTTGTGTGCTACGTGTCCTATATGTCCATTGGCTCAGCCGTCCCAGTTACCTGAGGTGGACACTTTTGATGCACCCCTTTGTGGACTGTGTGCACAGCCTTGTTGCAATTAAGTCTTGATTGTTGTTGGTATCACTGGGAGGAATTTACCTCCAGGCCAATTGGCTGTGAGAATCAGCTGTGTCTATGCCGGAAGAACTTCTGTGCTGGAGACACCCTTATGGGACAAGACTTGCAAAATTGCAAAAGGCTCTGTGCTCAGCTTAGATTGGGCAGAGTCTCAGGACAGGGAAGACAGTCTTGGCTTCCCATCAACCCTTCCTTATGAGGCCCCTGGGTCTCAGTGTCCCTCGGTAATTGCTGTAAATACCTCTGAGTTTTGCCTGCTTCCAGACAGTCTAGTTTCTCCCTGAATGAGTCTGGGCTCCTAGTATCTCCCCTGGAACTGGAGTTCATTGTAGTCAGGAGCTTCTGTCTCCCTCCCACTTTAGAAAGCCAGCCATGCACTCAGCTGCCCATGCACTCAGCCACCCATCCTCTCCATGCACATGCCTCCAGACCTCAGCCTTTTGTAGTTCTTCTGAGTCTCAATGTGCTTTTCTTTTTTTTCTAGTTGTAGAATTTGCATCAGGACCACAGATTCTGCCAACAAAACCTCACTTACTGTTTGGCCACAATGTTCCACTTTTGGGTTGAGCACTGCCTTTCATTTTTTCATTTCTTCACATCCCAAATATGTATTACATATGTACATTATTTATAAATCACTGTATTGGTCACTGTGGATAAAATGTTGAGTAAGATATGGCCTTGCCTTTAATAAATTATGGAAGATAGCTGATAAAAACAAAAGTGCAATGAATCTAGTGAAATGAAGAACACACAGGGGACAGAAACCAAACAGCAGCATAGGTGAACACCTAAACTGCTGCCTTGCACAAAAATTTCAAAACTATAGCTAAAAGACAGTATGGACATCATCCAGAACCACAGGAAAGCTGGTGGAGTGGAAATTCTACAACTAGAAGGAGAGGGGCTCACAGAGACTCAGAGGAGCTGCAAAAAGCTGAGGTACAGAGACACGCACATGGAGAGGACGAGTGGCTGAGTGCCTGTCTGGCTTCCTCTAGTGGGAGGGAGACAGAAACACCCGACTGCACTGAACCCAAGTTTCTACTGCACTGAACTCCAGTTCTGGGCAAGACTCATACCTGGGGTGGGGGGTGGGAGGGTGGAGTCTGGACTCTTGGGAAAAGGGAGGAGTGCACGGAAATTCAGGGGAGCCATGAAAGGCAGAGGTCTGGAGGCACGTGTGTGAGTGCATGCAGAGAGGACTGACTTTTGAGTATACTGCTGGCTTTCTCTAGCGGGAGGAAGATGGAACCTCCTGACTGTGATGAACTCCAGTTCCGACTGCACTGAACCCCAATTTCAAGCGAGATTCTGGGGACCCAGACTCATAAGGGTCCTTGGAGTGCACAGAAACTCAGGGGAGCTGTGAAAGGCAGAGGTCTGGAGGTGTGCATGTGAGTGCGCTCAGAGAGAACTGCAGCAATTATTGAGGGACACCGAGACCTAGGGGCCTCATAGGGTAGGGCTGATGGGAAGCCAAGGCTGTCGGCACTGCCCTGAGACTCTGCCCCATCCAAGCCGAGAACAGAGGCTTTTGCAATTTTGCAGTTCTTGTCTCACAAGGCTGTCTCCAGTACAGAAGTTTTCCTAGCATAGACACAGCTGATTCTCACAGCCAATTGGCCTGGAGGTCAATTACCCCCAGTAATACCAACAACAATTAAGACTTAACTACAACAAGGCTGTGCACACAGTCTACAAAGGGGTGCATCAAGAGTGTCCACCTCAGATGGGGAGGAGGAGCTACAGAGCCATATAGGACACCTAGCACACAAAGGATCTCTACCAACTCAGGGAAGCAGCAAAAATGTGGAGACAAAGAAACAGATCACAAACAAAAAATGGAGAAAAGCAAACAACTGGATATAGAGTTCAAAAACCACAGTTATAAGGTTTTTGAAGAATTTTCTAGAAAAGATTGATAAATTTAGCGAGATCCTCTAGGATATGAAAGAGGACCAACTAGAAATTAAACATACACTGACTGAAATAAAAAAATATTACACAGAGATCTAACAGCAGACTACAGGAGCACAAGAATCAAGTCAAAGATATGAAATACAAAGAAGCAGAAAACACTCCCTTGGAAAAGCAAAAAAAAAAAAAAGAACCCAAAAATGTGAAGATAGTGTAAGGAGCCTCTGGGACAACTTCAAGTGTACCAACATCAGAATTATGAGGGTGCCAGAAGAAGAGAGAGAGAGAAAGATCTTGGAAACCTACTTGAAGAAATAATGACTGAAAACTTCCCCCACCTGGTGAAAGAAATAGACTTACAAGTCCAGGAAGCACACAGAACCCCAAACAAAAGGAATCCAAAGAGGACTGCACCAAGACACATCATAATTTAAATGCCAAGAGCAAAAGCAAAGAGAGAATATTAAAAGCAGCAAGAGAAAAACAGTTATTACTTACAAGGGAGCACCCATATGATTGTCAGCTGATTTCTCAACAGAAACTATGCAGGCCAGATGGGAGTGGCAAGAAATATTCAAAGTGATGAATAGCAAGAATCTACAACCAAGATTACCCTACCCAGCAAAGCTAGCATTCAGAATTGAAGGTTCGATAAAGAGCTTCACAGATAAGAAAAAGCTAAAGGAGTTCATCAACACTAAACCAGTATTATATGAAATGCTGAAAGGCACTCCTTAAGAAGACAATGAAGATAAAAAGGTAAAGATAAAAATTATGAACAACAAATACATATCTATCAACAAGTGAATCTAAAAATCAAGTGAATTAAAAATATGATGATGAACAGAATAAACTGGTGAATATAATAGAATCAGGGGCATAGAAAGGGAGTGGACTGACAATTCTCTGGGGGAAAGGGGAAAGACGGGTGCAGGGAGAGACTGGACAAAAATCATACACCTAAGAATGAGGACAGTGCAGGGGGAGGTAAGGACAGAGGGTGGGGTGGAATCCAGGTGGAGGGGAGCAATGGGGGAACAAAAAGAGGAACAATTATAATAATCTGAACAATAAAAATTTATTAAATTAAAAATAAACCACACAGGACACTGTGACAGGATCATGGAAGAGATGGGACAACTTAGATGGAATGGTAAGGTCAGGCCTCTTTGAGAGGGTGCCATTTCAACTGAGAATGAATTCTTAGAAGTACCAGATCCATGAGGAAGAAGAAAGTGTGTAGAAATGTCTCAGGCCAGGAAAATTTTCTTATTCCTGACACCAAATGAAGACTAGTGAGCTTAGAGCATAGAGAATGAAGTTCGAGGGTATGAATTGCAGCTAGAGAGGGAGCTGGGGGCCACAGAAAGGTGTCGCTGTTTAATTGCAAATATTCTACACAATAGTATGTTTTCAAATAAAATTTTTATTGAAGTATAATGTAAACAGAGAAAAATGCACAGGTAATAAGTTAATGGTTCCTACATTTTCATAAAGTAAACTTACCTGTGCAACCATCATGTAGAACAAGAAACAGAATGGCTCTACTCCAGTCCCATTGGAGACTCCCGTTGGGCATCTGGACCTTCTTCGTTGCCTAGTCTTGGGCAAGGAGAATACCCTCCATTGTACAAGTGGGTCCAGTGTAATCACAAGGGTTCTTAAATGCAGATAGGGAATGCAGAAGAGTTAGAACCAGGATTATCACAGTAAGATTAGAGTGGTCTTTGCTGGTTTTGAAGATAGAAGGGACCCACAAAACAGGGAACATGGTCAGCCTCTAGAAGTTAGAAAAGGCAAGAAAACATTCTCTCCTATAGTATTCAGCAGTAAACACACTCTGCTGACAGCTCAATTTTAACACAGTGAGACCATTTCGGACTTCTGACCTGCAGAAGGATCTATATATATAAAAAGGCAGTGACCATAATGACCAAAGCCTTGACCAAACACCAGAAGTCAGTCCTGCAGTCAGTGCTGGGTTGTCAATCCAGCACTGACTGCTGAGGGGGCTGTGGATCAGGCCTGATGAGAGGACTGGAGAGAGAAGCAGGGTCTGATCCATAGCCTCTGTGGCAACTGTTGATCAGCCCTTTCCTCTCTCTTTCTCTCCAGGCCTGGCCAACAGCACTCTTCTCTTTTTCCATGGAGGCTGCTGATCAGCCCCACCTCTCTAATCAGGCCTGGAGATAAGCCTGGAGACAAAACATCTCTAAAAGTAAAAGAAATAAGCTGAGCCCTGGCCAGTGGGGTTTTCACAATGGTATTACCATCTATAATCTTTAAGTTTGCCAATCAGCTGACCTTAAAACAAGACGAGTATTCATTGTTAAGAAACAAAGATTTATTTCTCACAGTTTTGGAGGCAGAAAGGCCATGATCAAGGCGCCAGGAGAATCAGATTGGTATAGAAACCAACCAATCAGAACCAAATCTGAGTGAACTGTGAGGAGCCAATGGCTGCCTAGGATGTGAAGTTTTTGATGATGACTGGCATAGAAACTGAAGCTGGGTGAACTGCGAAGGCAGAACCTAAGGTGGGGGCTGATGAGGGGTTTTAAGGTAGCTGGGGGTGAGATCAGGCCAGCAGGCGAGAGCAGTTGGGAGCCAGATCAGGCCGATAGAGGAAGGCAGTTAGAGGCAATCAGGCAGGAATGATACATTTCCTATATTTTGCATATCTAGTTATCTATACTAACAATACAGGAATATGTAAATTGTCTGGGACACCATCACAGTAACAGTAACAGCCAAATAGCAGACTTCTTGGAGTGACAAGGCTGGCAGGGGGGTTAGTGAGGGATGACCAAACAACTGAACAGCAGGCTGTGTGGGGTGACCAGGCCAGCTGGGCGGGGTAGGGGGGAATTGGGGGCAACCAGGCTGGCACAGGGGCAGTTGGAGTAAGATCAGACCAGCAGGGGAGGGCAGTTAGGGGCAATCAGGCAGGCAGGCAGAAGCAGTTAGGGGTGATCAGGTGGGCAGTCAGAGAGATTAGGGGGGATTGGGCAGGCAGGCAGAGGGGTTAGGGCCAATCGGGCAGGCAGGTAGGTGAGCAGTTAGGAGCCAGTGGTCCCAGATTATGAGAGGGATGTCCCCGATTGGAGAGGGTTCAGGCTGGACTGAGGGAAACCCCTCTTTCTCTGTGCATGAGTTTCGTGCACCAGGCCACTAGTAAAGTTATAAATTTGTGTTTTTTTAAACCACTAAATTTATGGTTATTTGTTACAGCAGCAATAAAAGAGAAACAGTAGCTGTATAGCCAACAATAAGACTACTAGGTACAGTTTAAGATTTCTTTGTGGTTCATTTGGTACTTAAAATGTAACTCACTAGCAATGTATAGTCAAAATATTGTTTCTAAGTCATTTGGAATAATTATCATCTGTATGATTATTCCACCAACTTTATATACAATTGGCTCATTTGTTTCAGTCTATTACTACTTTCAAAAAACAATTTCTTTTTAAAAATTGATTTTAGAGGAAGAGGAAGGTGGAGAGGAAGAGAGATGGAGAGATAGAGAGAAAGAGAAAAAAAACCACACATATCGATGTAAGAGATACATTAATCTGGTGCATCCCAATCGCGCCTGGACAGTGGATTGATTCTGCAACCTAGGTATGGGCCCTGTCTGACAATTGAAACTGCCATCTTCTGGTGTACAGGACAATGATCCAACCCATTGGCGAGGGCTCAGCTTATTTCTTTTACTTTTAGAGATGTTTTGATTTCTTTTTGCACAACTCATTTAAAAATAATGATATAAAACACATGATTCCAAAATTCCATTTCATCTTCCAAGTTCTCTCTTTCCCCTTATTGTTAACCATTTTAAAAATTAGCTTTTGGCTTACCTTCTGCTGAGGACTGACTGGTTACTTTCAACTTTATATGTTAAAACCCTAATCCCCAATGTGATAGTATGTGGAGATAGGGCCTTTGGGAGGTTATTAGTCCATGAAGTAGAACCCTCAAGGAGCAATAGTGCTCCTGGAAGAAGATATATGAAAGGGCTTGCTTCCTCCCTGTCTCTCAATCACATAAGGATGCAGCCAGAAGGCAGCTGTCTGCAAGAAGTGGGTCCTCACAGGCATTGATTCTGCTGGTGCCTTGATCTTGGCCTTTCTGCCTCCAGAACTGTGAGAAATAAATCTTTGTTGCTTAACAAGGAATACTCGTCTTGTTTTAAGGTCAGCTGATTGGCAAACTTAAGAATATAGATGGTAATACCATTGTGAAAAAAAATCAATTCCTGGCCAGAGCCACTGTCTGCATAGGGTATGCACATTCTCTCCACGTCTTTGTGGGTTTTCTCCCTGTACTTCGCTTTCCTCCCTCCACCCACATCGTAAAGATGTGCATTTTAGGTGAATTAGCATGTCTACGTTATGCCAGTCTGAGCGAGAACCTGATATTTCAGTTTAACTTGGTAAAGATTTTGCATTTCGGGTATACTGAGACTGATTTCTCCCTGATAAAGAAAGTGGGGTAAATGCTACAGCATCATTTCTTAAGCAGATATTATGCCTATCATTGTCCTGGGCAACTTTGAGGTATATGCTCTGACCGATTGATGCATACTTGCAAAGTGCTACAAATGATATACTTCATTTTGAAATTTACAAAGCCCATTGCTTTAGAGAAAAATAAATTGTTATCTTTATTTTTTCACGTAGCCCAATAATAAATATTATGCCTCTATTAATACCCATAGATAATTCTCACTACTTTGGGAATTATTTATCAACAGAAGTCTAGGATTGTGACTGAAGAATTCTTGGTTTCATTAAGTTGTTCATAAGTAAGAGTAACAGGATTATATTATCTACTAGAGGTCTGGTGCACAAAATTTGAGCTGGAGGTGTGTGTCCTTCAGCCGGCCTGCACCCTCTCTAATCTGGGACACCTTGGGAGATGTCCTACTGCAGGTTTAGGGGGGAAGATCAGGCCCACAGGCAGGTGGACATCCCTCTTGCAATCTGGGTCCACTGGCTCCTAACTGCTCACCTGCTTGCCTGCCTGATTGCCCCTAACTCCTGCCTGCCTGCCTGATCACCCCTAACCTCTCTGCCTGCCTGCTGATCACCCCTAATTGCCTCTGCCTGCCTGCCTGATTGCCCCTAACTGCCCTCCCCTGCTGGTCTGATCTTGCCCCCAACTGCCTCTGTGCCAGCCTGGTTGGCCCCAATTCCTCCCACCCTGCTGGCCTGGTCACCCCATACAGCCTGCTGTTCAGTTGTTTGGTCATCCCTCACTAATGCCCCTGCTGGCCTTGTTGCCCCAAGAAGTCTGCTATTTGGTTGTTACTGTTACTGTGATGGTGTCCCAGACAATTTGCATATTCCTGTATTGTTAGTATAGATAACTAGATATGCAAAGTATAGGAAATGTATAATTCCATATACCCCGCTTGCAAGGACACTGCCAATATGAATGTTAGGACCATGTTACTGTGCAGGATTTCTTTAGAGATGGGATGGCCAAAGCAGAGAGAGCATCAGGCCAAGAGTCAGAAAATAGGATGTTAAACACAACCCAGGGTATGTCAGTTACTCCTTATGTGATCTACAACTGGTTACCTTAACTTTCAGGGCCTCTATTTCATCCTCTGAAAAATGAGAACAATTTCCATGTCCTTATGCTAATGGAAGATTAACTAGGAAAAAATATATAGAATTAAACTTGAAAGGATGATAAGAACACAAGTATAATTTCAGTTAGGGTACCCTAAGAAGTAGACTCTTGAGACAAGGATTCCAGTACAAGTAGTTTATTTGGAGGTGATCTAAGGAAACACCAGTTAAGGAGTGGGAGAGTGAGACAGAGAAAGCAAGGTGAGTTATCAAACCAGTTATTATTGTGGGCAACTGGGGCTTGATCCACCTGGGAGCTCTGGAAACTGTGGAAGAACAGGAACCTCAGAGTTATCCCAAGTGGGGTGAAAGGGGAACTATGGTATCTGTACAGCCATTCTCATCACTCATTTGGTTTGGTTGTTAGGATAGATGTTAATTCCTTGTCATTGCAACCTGTTCCTTACTTATGCAGCCCAAGGTAGCACCTAAGAAAAAAGTTGCAGGTGCTGGCAGGAGGAAGTTCTGAAATAAGTGGGTTAAGGGTACATTGACCGCATCTACTACATTTATCATCCTTCCAGTCCCATTTCAAACAGCATGTTAATACTCATCAAGACATACATTGGGATAGAAATACTTTACTGTTTCCCCAAATGTTTCCAATATTATCTCAAGACTTACTTTGGTCCTGGTCAGGGTGGCTCAGTTGGTTGGAGTGTTATCCATACACCAAAAGGTGGCAGTTCCATTCTGGTCAGGGCACATACCCAGGCCATGATTTTGATTCCCGGTTGGGGTGTGTGTGTGTGTGTGTGTGTGTGCAGCCAATCAATGTTTCTCTTTCTTTTTCTTTCCCTTTCTCTCTCTAAAATCAATTAAAAATAAATTGAAAAAAGACCTACTTTGTGGGGACAAGTCCAACACACACTTGGCTCTCAAATCCTACCACCCTATAGCATAGACCTTGTTCAGCCCTTCTTATAATTGCTCCTCCTTCACTCTCCCCATCCCTGTCCCCCACCCTCCACTCTCCCACCCTCCCTGCAAGGGATTGGCAATGCATAGAAGCCCAGGAAAGACTTGTTAATGACAGAATTAAATTCAGGATGCAACTTGGTTTTTCACTTATATATTCTCATTTCTGTCCAGAAAACTTCATTTTAGAGGCAGTTGCCTCATGATGAGAATGAGGCACTGGAGAGGCCCACATAGATAAAACTCATGGATGATAGACAGCCCTCTTTTTAAAAATTAGATTTTATATTTCCCCCTACCAAAACTCCACTTAGTGGAATTGCTCACATGGAACAAAACAAATTGGCTTGAGTTACTTGCCACTCTAAAACAAACCTCTTGGGACATTTGTGTTTTAAAAACATGTTCTTATCTCAGAATCTTCTCTTCCCCCCACCCCCATGCCAAACCTTCCTACTCCTGAACTCTATCTCTTGGGTGCCAGCCCCTGTGGTCAGGGCCGGGACTCTTTTAGCCTTTGCTGGCTTGGCTGGCTGTCTAGGTATCTCTTTCTCTCTCCCTAACTCATATAGGGAGGTACTTCAAAGTTGCTTTTCTGCTGGAGAAGGTGACTTTAAAACAAACAAAAGACACCCCACTGGCCTAAGACCTGCCGTGACTTAGGGGGTCAAGAATGACACAAGATGGTTCTCCCCTGCAAGAATTTCTGTCTCCCCTTCCTCCCCATATGACCCTGCATCCCGAGGCCATACTCACTCCTGGGAAACAATTGAGGGGCTTGACTTTTCCCATCGCCATTTTTTGGGGGTTCATAGGAGGTGAAAGCCCCAGAAAACTGTAAAAACAATGCCTAGAACAACCCACTTCATATTCTCAAAAACACCAGTGATATGCTGGTGGTTTTATTTTTTGATAGCACGCAAAGAAACTGCCTGCATTTTTTCCCACTCAATTGAGTGACTTTTTGATGGATTTGACTGGTTGTTTTGGCATCGCGTAGGCACAAACTTGAGCTGGGCTCCATAGAGGCGGCGAAATCAGACATGAATAATAATCATAATAAACCTTCACAGCATTTGAAAGTTTCCAAAGAGCTTTTTATGCATTTACCTTGTTCCATCGTAAGGCGCCAAGTGACATAGGCAGGGCTCTGTTATGGCTCCCATTTTGCTCATGGAGGACATAGAGGCTCAGAGTTGGGTAATTCCTTGTCTGGGGCTGTTTCCACATTGGAAGGGAGGAGAGAGAGAGAGAGAGAGAGAGAGAGAGAGAGAGAGAGAGAGAGAGATGAGAGAGAGGACTCTTTAGAAAATTGCTCGGATAGAATATTTCCTCTTCAGAATATCAGTTTCTGAAGAGGAAAGCAATATCAGGCATGTGATAGCAGCCTGAGACTGAGATCCTGAATGTAGAGGTAGTCCCAGGACTTTGAAGGGATCCAAAGACACCAGGCACACAAACAAGCCTGCCTGGCATTTCAACTGCTCATCTCTTAGGGCTGGTGCCAGGCACAGCTGTAAGATGCACACTTTGTCTTCAGGGTCCCTTTTGCTATGCCAACCTTCCCATCGGCCTCTGGGTACATTTTTGCTCCTCCTTGGCCCCGCAGCTCACCTTCCTTGGCTTCAACTTGCTGGCTTCTCCCTCCCCTTGGCCAACTATTTCTAGTCTCTTCCCCAGTGAAACTCCCTGCCCTTTCTCCCTCCCCCCTGGGATCCAGCTCTCTTTGCTCTTGGATGTAAGAAATTGCTTGCTGGAGAACACCTCCCTGGGCCTCTCTATTCTCAGGTGACATGCATTAGATTTTACTTAAGTCTTCTTGGGACAGTGCTTCCTTTTGCCTTGGCCCAGACTGTCAACCTGAAATGTTTGCTTTCCATTGATCTTCGCTTGGAGGACCCTTCAAATCTTGTGTCATCAAGGATGGCTTTCTTTCTTTCTTTTTTTAAATTAAATCTTTATTATTCAGATTATTACATTTGTTTCTTTTTCCCCCTCCATAGCACCCCTCCACCCAACTCCCACCCTTCCCTCTGCCCTTACCTCCCTTCCATTGACCTCATCCATAGGTGTATGATTTCTGTATACCCCTCACCCCTTTCCCCCTGAGAATTATCAGTCCACTCCCTTTCTGTGCTCCTGATTCTATTATATTCACCACTTTATTCTGTTGATCAAATTTTTAATTCACTTAAGTTTTGGATTCACTTGTTGATAGATATGTATTTGTTGTTCATAATTTTTTTGGCTTTACCTTTTTCTTCTTCCTCTTCTAAAAGAGTACCTTTCAGCATTTCATATAATACTGGTTTGGAGTTGATGAACTCCTTTAGCTTTTTCTTATCTGTGAAGCTCTTTATCTGCTCTTCAATTCTGAACGGTGGCTTTGTTGGATAGATTATTCTTGGTTGTAGGTTCTTGCTATTCATCACGTTGAATATTTCTTGCCACTCCCATCTGGCCTGCATCATTTCTGTTAAGAAATCAGCTGACAGTCGTATGGGTGCTCCCTTGTAGGTAATGAACTGTTTTTCTCTTGCTGCTTTTAATATTCTCTCTTTGTCTTTTGCTCTTGGTATTTTAATTATGATGTGTCTTGGTGTAGTCCTCTTTGGATTCCTTTTATATGGGGTTCTGTGTGCTTCCTGGACTTATAAGTCTATTTCTTTGACCAGATGTGGGAAGTTTTCAGTCATTATTTCTTTAAATAGGTTTTTAGTATCTAGCTCTCTCTCTTCTTCTGGCACCCCCACAATTCTGATGTTGGTACGCTTGAAGTTATCCCAGACACTCCTTACATTATCTTCACATTTTTGGATTCTTTTCTCTTCTTGCTTTTCTAGTTGAGTGTTTTCTGCTTCTTTATATTTCAAATTTTTGACTTGATTCTTGCCTTTCTCTAGTCTGCTGTTAGGTCTCTGTATAATATTTCTTATTTCAGTCAGTGTATGTTTAATTTCTAGTTGGTCCTTTTTCATCTCTAGTTGGACCTTTTCCATCTCTAGTTGGATCTTTTGCATCTCTACTTGGTCCTTTTTCATCTCCTCTTGGCTCTTGCTAAGTTTATCCAACTTTTCTAGGATATTTTTGAAAAACCTTATAAGCGTGGTTTTGAACTCTATATCCAGTCGTTTGTTTTCCTCCATTTCTTTTGTTTGTGATCCCTTCCCTTGTCTCGGCATTTTCACTATGCCGGGGAAACTTCTGTGTTGAATTCAGCCTTATGATACCAGACTTGCAAAACTGCAGAAGCCTTTCTGTTGAGCTTGGGAAGGGTGGAGTCTCAGGGCTTAAGGGACTGCCTTGCATTCCAGTTGGCCCCGCCTGCCATGGCCCTTGAGTCTCACGTGACTGCGTATTCACTGGAGTGGTCCTTGTGCTCTCGCACAGTGCCTCTAGACCGCTGCCTTTCCGGCTCCCCTGCACTCCAGGACCACATGAGTCTAGGTCCCCAGGGTTTCTCCTGAAACAGGGGCTTAGTGGAGTCAGAAGTGGCACAGTTGGGAGGGTCTGTCTCCTGCCCACTCGTGAAAGCCAGGGGCACAATCAGTAGTCTGTCCTCTGCGCAGTGCCGTGCGCGCCACCAGACCTCGGATCTTTTGCGACTCCCCTAAATTTCGGTGCACCCCTCTGTTTTCACAGTCCAAACTCCCCCTGTATGAGTTTCGGCTGGATCTGGGGTTTAGTGTTGTAGGATAAGGGGTTCAATGCCTTTGGGAGTCTCCGTTTCCCTCCTGCCAGAGAAAACCAGCCAGGTACTCTGGCACCCGCTCTCTCCATGTGCGCATCTCCATACCTCAGCTTTTTGCAGCTCCTCTAGGTCTCCGTGTACCCCTCTCTTTCCCTCTAGTTGTAGAATTTTCACTCATCCAGCTTTCCTGTGGTTCTGGATGATGTCCGTTCTGTCTTTTAGTTGTAGTTTTGAAGTCGTTGTGCAAGGCAGTAGTGTAGGTGTTTACCTATGCCGACATCTTGGATTCTCTCCAAGAATGGCTTTCTTGACTGTTCTTGTCCACCCTGATCCCAGGCTTCTGTGACCTACTAAGAAGCTGGGTTGATTGGGCTGTGGCCCTCTGCTTCTCCTTTCTACTTCTTTGGAGCTTTCCTTTCTTCACCTTTTCTCCACTCATCACTTGCCCTACTTCTCCCCCTCTTCCTACCTCTGTCATCACACACATATGGCAGATTTCCTTTGTCCTCATCATTCTCTACTCTTTGCATTCAAAGCTCCTAGAGAATGAATATGCCCCTTCCCCCGAGGTTTTCAGATGTCAAGTGAGTGAAATGGAGCTCTCATGGTGACAGTCCAGGCCTCAGTGGGGTAGATTTGGGTGAGGTAGTGAGTTTATCTGAGAGCTCCTGAATACTGGAGGGATTGTTTCTGAGGATGTGACTACCTTTGACATCTCTTGTCTCTAACTCTTGTCTCCCAGTAGACAGGGACTCTCTTCTCTGTTTGGAGGAACTTCACACAGTGATATAAATGGCATACTGTCGAGTGGTGAGATGAGAGAAGGGAGTAAGTGTGAGTAGAGCAGAGGTTGTTGGTGTTGTCTCTGCAGCCTACACTGCCTAGTGGTGCCTCCTCTGGTCAGGGGATGAAAGTTTCCTCCTGGCCTCCCCTGCTTATGACCCCCTAGTTTCTCTAGGTACAGGCAGCCAGTGTGAGGTCAGGACAGGGTGCCCAGCCAGAAGTAAGGGCAGATGGTACTGGCCACTATGGCCTGATGCAGGGCACAGACTCTAGGGAATCCTTAGGGATGTGTCATTGTCCCCACTGAGGATCATGGGGTTTTTGGCCCTCCCCCCACCACCCCAATTTCCTTTTGAAGAACCTTACAAAGACAAGGTTTCTCCCCTGCCTGCTGTGCCAAATGTGAATCATATTTGATTTATGACATTTTCTTTCAGTGAAAAACACAATTAATGCCTCTTTTGGACAGAATTGGAGAGGCAACAGAAAAGGACGTCCTGTTCCTATGGTTTTCGTCTCTCCCCCCCACCCCGGCCCCCGCCCTCCTACACCTCTCTCTCTCTCTCCTGTTTTTCTTTTTCTTTTTTCCCCTTGGTCACAAGTTCAGATTTGGAGAGAAGCAGCGATGAGAATCAACTCTTTGCATTCTGGCCTCAGCTCCCAGATGTGCAGTCAGGGCCCCAGAAGCTGAGGCCAGGTCTGAGGTGCAGAAATGTCCCACTTCCCACACTCCAGTGCAGTAAACAATGATTCCTGTGTGCACCTCTGCGAGAAGGCCACCCTCTCTTTCCGACCCAATGGCAGACAGTTCAATTTCTCCCTGTATGAGTCTGGGTCCCCAGAATCTTGCTGGAAACTGGAGTTCAGAGCAGTCGGGAACTTGTAACTCACTCCCAATTGAAAAAAACAGCACACGACAGCTGGATTCGTGCGTTTCTCTGTACCTCTGCCTTTCTGAGCCTCTGCACGTCCTACCAGGTCTCAATGCACTTTTGTCTTTCCTTCTAGTTGCAGAACTTCCACTCTGCCAGCTTTCCTATGGTTCTGGGGGATAGTTGTTTTGTCTTTTAGTTGTAGTTTTGGTGTGGTTGTGAGAGGCAGCATCTACAGGTATATAGTTTATGCCGCCATCTTGGTTCTAAAAGAGGTGAATTCATTTATTAAATCTATTAGTTTTTTTTAATGGAGTCTTTAGAGTTTTTATGTACAATATCATGTCTTGTGCAAATAAGGATAGCTTTACTTCTTTTTTTCTAATTTGGATGCCTTTTATTTCTTCTTCTTGTCTAATTGCAATGGCTAATACTTCCAGTACTTTGTCGAACAGAAGTGGTGAGAGTGGGCATCCCTGTCTTGTTCCTGTTCTTAGAGGAAAAGGTTTTAGTTTTTGCCCATTGAGTATGATATTAGCTGTGGGTTTATCATATATGGCTTTTATTATATTGAGGTATGATCCTTCTATTCCCACCTTGTTGAGAGTTTTTATCAAGAAACGGTGTTGGATTTTGTCAAATGCTTTTTCTGCATCAATTGATATGACTATGTGATTTTAATCTCTCAATTTGTTTATGTGATGTATCACATTTATTGATTTGCAGATAGTGTACCATCCTTGCATTCCTGGGATAAATCCTACTTGGTCATGGTGTATGATCTTTTTGATGTACTTCTGGATCTGATTTGCTAGAATTTTGTTGAAGATTTTGGCATCTATGTTCATGAGGGATACTGACTTGTAATTCTCTTTCATTGTGTTGTCTTTATCTGGTTTTGGTATTAGGGTGATACTGGCTTCCTAGAAGGAGCTTGGAAATGTTCTTTTCTCTTGAATTTTTTTGGAATAGTCTGAGGAGGATAGGTTTTAATTCTTTTTTGAATGTTTGGTAAAACTCCTCTGTGAAGCCATCTGGCCCCAGGCTTCTGTTTTGCTGGAAGCTTTTGATGACTGCTTCAATTTCTTCCATAGTTATTGGCCTATTAAGATGTTTAGATTCTTCCTGATTGAGTTTTGGAAGGTTATATTTTTCTAGGAATATGTCTATACTCTCCAGGTTGTCCAGTTTGTTGGAACAGAGTTGTTCATAGTATTTTTTAATAATCCTTTGTATTTCAGTAGAATCTGTTGTTATTTTATTTCTTTCATTTATACTTTTATTTATTTGGGTTCTTTCTCTTTGTTTCTTGGTGAGCCTGGCTAGAGGTTCATCAATCTTGCTTATCCTTTCAAACAACCAGCTTTTGTATTGTTTCTTTAATCTCTATGTCGTTTATCTCTGTTCTGATCTTTATTATGTCCTTCCTTCTGCTTACATTGAGCTTTTCTTGTTGCTCTCTTTCTAACTCTTTGAGTTGTAAGGTTAGGTAATTTATTACCATTGCTTCTTGTTTAGTTTTTTTTTTGTTTGTTTGTTTTTGTTTGTGTGGGGTTTTTTTTTGCAGTAGGCTTGTAGAGTTATGAACTTCCCTCTCAAGACTGCTTTCACTGTGTCCCAGAGATTTTGGATTGTTGTGTTTTCATTATCATCTGTTGCCATGATGTTTTTTTATTTCTTCCTTGATCTCTCTGGTAACCCAGTCATTTTTTAATAGCATGCTGTTTAGTCTCCATGTGTTTGATTTTTTTGAATTGTTTTTATTGTAGTTGATTTCCAATTTTATGCCACTGTGATCTGAGAAGATGCTTGATATGATTTCTTCTTTTGAATTTGAAGAGACTTTGCCTATGATCCAACATATGGTCTATCTTTGAAAATGACCCATGTGCACTTGAGAAGAATGTATATTCTGTGGCTTTGGGGTGAAATGTTCTGAAGATGTCAATTAATTTCACTTGGTCTAGTGAGTTATTTAGGATTGATGTTTCTTTGCTGATTTTTTTGTTTAGAGGATTTGTCCCATGGTGATAGTTGGGTAATACTATGATTGTATTGTTGTCAATCTCTCCCTTGATATCCTCCAGGAGTTGTTTTTTTTTTTATGTATTTGGGTGCTCCTGTATTAGGTGCATAATATGTTTACCAGAGTTATTTCTTCTTGTTGGATTGCTCCCTTTAGTATTATGAAGTGGCCTTCCTTATCTCTTATTATGTCATTCACTTTGAGATCTACTTTGTCAGATATAAGTATTGCTATCCCAGCTTTTTTTAATGTCCATTTGCCTGAAAAACCTTTTTCCATTTCTTCACCCTCAGTCTGTGTGCATCTATTTTTCTGAGGTGGGTTTCTTGTAGACAGCAGATATATGGGTCATTTTTTTTTTAATCCAATCCGTTATCCTATGTCTTTTGATTGGGGCACTTAACCCATTTACATTTAAAGTTATTATTAATAGGTACTTATTTGTCACCATTTTTATTCTTTACCCCTGTGTTCCTTCTTCACTTCCTATTTCTTTTTCTTTTATAGCAGACCCTTTAGCATTTCTTGCAATGCTGATTTGGTGGTAATAAATTCCCTTAGTCCTTTTTTATCTGTGAAGCTCCCGATTTCACTTTCCATTTTGATTGATAGCCTTGCTGGGTACACTATTCTTTGCATGCCTTTGTTTTTCATTCCATTCCCACTGGCCTGATGAGTTTCTATTGAGAAATCAGTTGCTAGTCTGATGGGGGTTCCTTTGTAGGTAACTTTCTGTCTCTCTCTGGCTGCTTTTAAGATTCTTACTTTATTGTTGGTGTTTGCCAATTTAATTATAATGTACCATGGTGTCAGTCTTTTGGGTTTCATTTTGCTTGGGATTCTGTGAGCTTCTTGAATTTGTGTGGGTTTTTTCTTCCTTATGTCAGGGAAGTTTTCTGTTATTATTTCTGCAAGCAGGTTTTCTATTTCTTGCTTAGTTTCCTCTCCGTCTGGAACCTCTATTATAGGGATGTTGTTTTGTTTTGTTTTGTTTTTTTGGGATTACTTTGTCCCGAAGTTCCCTTAGGCTCTCCTCCTGCTTTTTAATTTTTTTTTTAGAAGCTGCTCTACTTGGGTATTTTTTTCTACCTTGTCTTCTAGCTCATTGATGCGGTCCTCTGCTTCTTCTAGTCTATTCTGGATGTTTTCTATTTAGTTCTTTACAGCAGCAATGTCATTTTTCATTTCTTCTTGGTTCTTCTTCATTTTCTCTTGGTTCTTAATCATATTGTCAAATTTGTATTCCATTCTTTTCAGCCACCTTATGACCATTTCTCTGAATTCTTTCTCTGACAGGTTGTTTGCCTCCATTTCATTTACTTCCTTTTATGGTGATGCCTGCTTTTCTTTCATATGTGGGCTGATTCTTTGTCTCCCCATGGTCTCTCTTCTATGGGTGTCTGGTTATGTAGTTCTCTCTCTCCTGTGTTGATTTAAAGGCACAAAATACAACACAACCAGGTACAATGCACAAGGCACTGAACAGAAATGTATTCACAATATTAATAACCCCAAGTAAAGGTGACCACCAGGGAAAGGCAAATTCAAGGATAGGAGAGAAAGAAGAAGAGAAAAAAAAAGAAGAGAGTGCAAAAGTGAAATTGGGAAAAGGAAAAAAAAGTAAGAGAGAAAAGAAAGAGAATAAGAAATAAGATGGGAACAAACTATATATATAGGGAGAAAACTCTAATAGAACAGCCGCTAATCCCAACAAATGCCAGCAACAAGTACCTGGAGATTAATATCAACTACAAACAACAATGTGAGGCAAGGGTAAACAGAAGCAAAAAGAAACAAAAACAAAACAAAGCAAAACAAAAAGAATAAGCAAAACAGTCTTACAAACAAGCATAAAAAAGGATATAATCAACAATCAAGCAAAAAACATCAAAAGAACAGAGAGGAAAAACAAATTTTTTTTGGATAATGAAGGCAGTGAAGAGAGAGGTGTGTATAGACTTGGAGCAGGGTATTGGAAATTAGATATATAACTAAGGTGAAATTTTAACGGAGGGTAAAAAGAAAGAATATGATAAATCTAAAGTAGGAAAAGGGTAAGAGAAACAGGACAACAAAAGGGGAAAAGTTAGGAAGAGAGTGATGGTATAAAGGTAAAGTTGAGATAGAGTAAAATGATACTAAAGGAAAGATGAAGATAGAATGTAGAACAGTAATCCCAAAGTAAAATAAAGAGAAAATAAAATAACAATTTTTAAAAAAAGATAAAATAGTAGTAGTAATAATAATGATTGAAAATAAAAATGTAATAATTAAAAAGGTAAAATCAAGTGAGGAGAAAAAATAGTTTCTTAAGTAAAAGATGAAAAAAATAAAAATAAAAATGTGCTGTAGTGAAGGTCATTCACTTCCTCTACTGTTCTGTTTGGCATGCCTGTTTCTTAGTCAGGAGAGTTTTGCAGTTCCTTGCATTCCACTGCTCCTCAGTGTTGTAAGCCAGTCCTGATTTTTAATCAGGCAGTATGTCTTAATTTCTTGTATTCCTTTATTTATGATTACACAAGATTAAATTTATGATTCAACCCCTGGGTGGCAGTGTTTCTGGATTGACCTCTGGATCTATAGGTACTCTCTAGCCAGTGCTTAGATCCTGCTTTCCCTGCACCATACTGGTGGTAGTGAGTTGCCCCAGAGCTGGTTCTCTGATGGTTATTCCCTGCTCTAATTCCCAGGTTCCAGAAAAACAACTTTCCCCTGCAGTCTCTTAGGGTGTCCCCAACTTGGTGATCCTATGTATTTGGCTCAATAATCAGAGGCATGGATTTAAAGAGGAAAAAGAAAAAAGAAAAAGAAAAAGAGCCAGCATAAGTGTGTGAACTCTGGGGCTGCGCACAAGTATGCCATCTTTTCTTTCCCCTTGGGTCTAAGCAGCCGGCACACTTTTTAAAATTTTTAGGCTGTCCTTTTGTGTCAGATCAAAATCAGTTGCTTTTTAGAGCTTCTTTCAGTTAGCAGCTCTGAGGACCCCCATGCCAGTCCCAACAGCTATAGATTTTTCTAGGCATAGACTTCCCCAGGTCTCCAGCTCCTGCAGTGGGTGCATTTCTCTCTCCTGCTGGGAAAGGAGACCTCACCTTATCCCAGGCGAAATCTGACCTTTTCATGGTAGAGTGTAGAGCTCCTCTGAATCCACGTGTTTGTGCCAGTTGGGGACCATAGTTCTGGGGTTTGCAGTTGTTTGCTGGGTGCCATAGTTGTAGATTTTCAGGCTTCTGATAACATTCACTTTCCTCTTCAAGATGGTGTGGTCTCTGCATCCGAGCTGGTCACTCTCGGGGGGAACCCAGCAGCAGTGGGGGCTGCCTAGTCTGGGGAGCCCCATCCAGCAGTCCCCCACCATCTCCTGGAATATAGCTTACCAGCTTACACTCCCTGTGTGATCCTCAGCTGTTCTTTCTATCTGCTATGGGACAAGGCTTGGGACATGTCTGCCTATTTTGCCGACATTTTTTCGATCCACTGAGTTGAGTTTTTTTTTTTTTAATTAAATCTTTATTATTCAGATTATTACATTTGTTTCTCTTTTTTCCCCTCCATAGCACCCCTCCACCCAGCTCCCACCCCTCCCTCTGCCCTTAGCTCCCTCCCATTGATCTCATCCATAGGTGTATGATTTTTGTCCAGTCTCTCCCTGTACACCCCTCACCCCTTCCCCCCAGAGAATTATCAGTCCACTCCCTTTCTGTGCTCCTGATTCTATTATATTCACCAGTTTATTCTGTTGATCAAATTTTTAATTCACTTAATTTTTAGATTCACTTGTTGATAGATATGTATTAGTTGTTCATAATTTTTTGGCTTTTACCTTTTTCTTCTTCCTCTTCTAAAAGAGTACCTTTCAGCATTTCATATAATACTGGTTTGGAGTTGATGAACTCCTTTAGCTTTTTCTTATCTGTGAAGCTCTTTATCTGCCCTTCAATTCTGAATGTTAGCTTTGCTGGATAGATTATTCTTGGTTGTAGGTTCTTGCTATTCATCACGTTGAATATTTCTTGCCACTCCTGTCTGGCTTGCATCGTTTCTGTTGAGAAATCAGCTGACAGTCGTATGGGTGTTCCCTTGTAGGTAATGAACTGTTTTTCTCTTGCTGCTTTTAATATTCTCTCTTTCTCTTTTGCTCTTGGTATTTTAATTATGATGTGTCTTGGTGTAGTCCTCTTTGGATTCCTTTTATATGGGGTTCTGTGTGCTTCCTGGACTTGTAAGTCTATTTCTTTTACCAGATGTGGGAAGTTTTCAGTCATTATTTCTTTAAACAGGTTTTCAGTATCTTGCTCTCTCTCTTCTTCTGGCACCCCCACAATTCTGATGTTGGTACGCTGAAAGCTGTCCCAGAGTCTCCTTACATTATGTTCACATTTTTGGATTCTTTTCTCTTCTTGCTTTTCCAGTTGAATGTTGTCTGCTTCTTTATATTTCAAATTTTTTACTTGATTCTTGCCTTTCTCTAGTCTGCTGTTAGGACTCTGTATGATATTTTTTATTTCAGTCAGTGTATGTTTAATTTCTATTTGGTCCTTTATCATCTTTAGTAGGACCTTTTCCATCTCTAGTTGGCTCTTTTGTATCGCTAGTTGGTCCTTTTTCATCTCCTCTTGGGTCTCACTAAATTTATCGAATTTTTCTAGCATATTCTTGAAAAACCTTATAAGCATGGTTTTGAACTCTATATCCAGTCGTTTTTTTTTTCTCCATTTCTTTTGTTTGTGATCCCTTCCCTTGTTTCGGCATTTTCACTATGCCAGGGAAACTTCTGTGTTGGATTCAGCTTTATGATACCAGATGCAAAACCGAAGAAGCCTCTGTTGAGCTTGGGAGGGGTGGAGTCTCAGGGCTTAAGGGACCGCCTTGCCTTCCAGTCGCCCCGCCCTCCACGGCCCCTGAGTCTCACATGACTGGATAATCCCTGGAGCGGTCCTTGTGCGCGTGCCCACCCGCAGTGCCCCTAACCACTGCCTTTCCAGCTCCCCTGCGCACCAGGACCACACGAGTCTAGGTCCCCAGGGTTTCGCTCGAAACAGGGGCTTAGTGGACTCAGCAGTGGCACAGTTTGGATGATCTGTCTCCCGCCCACTCGCAAAAGCCAGTGGCACAATCAGCAATCTGTCCTGAGCGCAGCACCGTGCTCGTGCGAGACCAGACTTGATCTTTTGCGACTCCCCTAAATTTCCGTGCACCTCTCCCTTTTCACAGTCCAAACTCCCCCCGTATGAGTTTCGCTGGATCTGGGGTTTAGTGTCGTAAAATAAGGGGTTCAATGCCATTGGGAGTCTCCGTTTCCCTCCCGCCAGAGAAAGCCAGCCAGATACTCCGGCACCTGCTCTCTCAGCGCGCGCGTCTCAGTACCTCGGCTTTTTGCAGCTCCTCTGGGTCTCCGTGAGCCCCTCTCTTTCCTTCTAGCTGTAGAACTTACACTCAGCCAGCTTTCCTGTGGTTCTGGATGATGTCCGTTCTGTCTTTTAGTTGTAGTTTTGAAATTGTTGTGCGAGGCAGCAGTGTAGGTGTTTACCTATGCCGCCATCTTGGATTCCTCCTGAATATATTTTATTGATTTTTTACAGAGAGGAAGGGAGAGGATAAAGAGTTATAAACATTGATGAGAGAGAGACATCGATCAGCCGCCTCCTGCACACACCCTACTGGGGATGTGCCTGCAACCAAAATATATTCCCTTGATCAGGATTGTACCCGGGACCCTTCAGTCCACAGGCGTCATGACGTTCTATCCACTGAGCCAAACCGATTTCAGCCCGAGTTAAGTTTTATTGATGTAAATAAAAGGGACATTAAAGGATGGTCCTGGGAAATGGTGGCAGTGTTCTGTGCACAGAAGGAATGTGTGTGCAGACACAGAAATCTGAAGCATTGACATTTTCAAGGAAATATCAATAGTTCCATGTGGCTGAGGCCAAGACTTTAAGACAGGCTCCAAGGGAGGAGGGACTTTTGGAGGCCCAGGGGCTGTAATAGATCTGAACACAATAATCAGACTTTATAGTACTTCCTTATTTATTTGGTGGATGGCATGACAAGATTACCGCTTTACATATTCCATTCTGACATCAGTGTCAGAGTTTCCAAGTTGGACTTAAGAAGTCCTATTGAGGATTGTGTCTATTATTTGGGGGAGAGGTGAGAAGGCCTATGTTAGAACAGTGGATTCAGAGGTGGAGAGAGGTGAATAGTTTGGCACTAGTGGGGGAGTTGAATGGATGGGGCATGATTGGATGTGGAGGGTGAGATGATGGCCACATCTTTTAGCTTGTGTGATTGTGTGTGTGACCCCTACTTTCAGACCCTGCTATTAATACAAGGACATTAGCAGAGAAAGACATAGAAACGGTCCCTCCTCCCACAGAATTCTAGTCTAGAAAGGAAGACAGTAAACAAAAGGATGAGAGTGGTACATGCTACAGAGGGGCAAGGAAGGTCCCTCTTAATAGGGACTTCAGCATCTGGCTATGCTCTTGGATGGTTCTGACTAGTGCAGGACCTCTAAGAAGACCAAGGAAACCAGATGGGAGAGGGGGAGGTTTGAGACAGGGGGTAGAAAACACGACTCAGAGCAAGTCCTCCTTTCAGATGGCAGGGCCACTGAGTGGGCATCTCTCTGAAGGGCTGGGGCACATTACTGAGGCCTCTGGGGGAGGAGCAGGATTGCAGGTTTGGATTCACTGAGTCTGGGTGCCTGTGGCACCTGATGTGGTGATGTTCAGAGGATGGTCAGCTAGATAAGTGTGGCATGCATTAGTTCAGGGCTCATGACTGGATATTCATGTTTGGGCCCATTAACATATATATGGCAGTGAAGGCCATAGGATTGGTTCATTCAGTGAAAAGAATAAAAGGCAAAGAATGTATAGAAATCATTGGCTTTCCCTCTTCTCTTCCTACCTTCTTCTCTCTCTCTTTCTGATAAAGCAGTACAAAACTAATTGACTTTTTGAGAAGATAAAATATGCACACGGTGGACATTCAAACAGTGTAAGAAGATATATGGTGAATGATGAGTCCTCCCTCACTCCTCATCCTTAGCTACTGAGGCCCTATCCTCAGAGGCATGCCAGTTTCTTATGCATTCTGGAAATGTCTAAGTCTATAAAGAAAGCAATTTTATACAAATGTTAACATATTTATCCTTTTACATCTTTCTTTTAAAATGTAACTAAGTATTTTGGTGACTATTCCTCTTAGTATTTAAAAAAAAATCTCTCATTCTTTCATACAGCTTCATAGTATTCCATCATATGCAAGTCCCATAATTTAATTAACTGGCTCCTTACAAGTGAGTTTCCAGGCTTTTGCTATATAAACAATACTATAAAAATATCTTTATACCTAGAGGCATCATGTAGGGATTAATTTTGGCTATATGTAAGAGAAAGCTCAAACAACAGAGATGCAAACAATATAAAGATTTATTTTTTCTCATGTCCTGAGAAATCTGGGGTAGGCAAATGCTGGCATTAATTTAGTGGCTCAATGATATCATGGCAAACTCTCCTTTTTCTTATGGTTACTCCAAAGGCTGCTCCAAATCCAGCCACCACATCCACATTCCAGGCAGGAGGCAGGAGGCAGGAGGCAAGACAACATTGGGGAAAAGGGTATATCATCAGCTGAGTCTGTTATTCTTTTTTTAATATATATTTTTATTGATTTCAGAAAGAGAGAGAGAGAGAGAGAGAGAGAGAGAGAGAGAGAGAGAGAAACATCAATGATCAGAATCATTGATTGGCTGCCTTCTGCACGCCCCCTATTGGGGATTGATCCTGCAACCTGGATATGTGCCCTGACGGGGTATCCAATCCTGATCTTCTGGTTCATAGATCAATGCTCAGCCACTGAGCCACCTCGGCCAGGCTGAGTCTATTATTCTTTTAAGGGGATTTTCTGTAAGTCTTCCAATTTCTTTTATACCCTATTAGCCAGACTGGTATCAAGCAGCCATCCCTATCTCAAGGGAGGCTGAGAAATGTCTTTTGGTTTGTCTCATTGCTCAAGTTCTATTGTAAAGAAGGAGGGAATGAGCATTGGATATATGTCTAACAGTTTTATCTCTAGTAATAAATTCTTATAAATGGAATTTATAAATTAAATCCTCTTATACATTTAACAGTTTGATTGTGCAAACTGTTCTCCAAAGGGGTTTTACCAGTTATACTTTTACAGTGCACAAGAATGCCTATTTCCTTACCTCACTGCCCATAGACTGTTGCCAAACTCTTCATGTTTTGTTAATCTGATGGGTGAAAAATGATCTCTTAGTGTTTTAATTTGCATTCCTTTTATTGTGAGTGGGGTTGAACATCTTTTTATGTGTTTAAAAACACTAGCATTTAAAGGGTGATAGGAAAAGGAAGTCATAAAGAAGAATAAGAAATAGTGATTCACGATGGAGGAGAAAATCAGGGGAATTGAGGGTCAAAGAGGGGAAGCAGAAGAAGGAGGAGGAGGAGAAGATGTAAGGGACAGTGTCAGATTCTACAAAGAGGTAAGATAAGGACAAAGGAATGCCTGCTGATCTTGGTAACGTGGAGGCTCCGGAAGTATAGGGTGAGCTGGAGTGGAAACCAGGTAAGCCTCCTGACCTGAGGAGAAATATTACATTTTCTGCTAAAACGAATTTAGAGGGGTTCAATAATTTTCTCAAGGTCATAGAGCTTGTAAGAGGAAAGCTGGTATTTGAATCCTGGTGTATTAGGTCTATGGAATCTCTGAGAGTGAATTTCACAGAGACCCTGGTAGAGGGAGACAATTTGTTTAGAACTGCTTCCTTCACACATGGAAGGGGCCTTTGGCATTATGGATCTACTTGCACCATTTAACAAATGTGGTAAGTGAGTACCACTGAGGGGTAAGAGACGTGCTAGGAAGTGTGAGAATTTTGCAAGAACACAAGTTCTACTCTGATTCAGGGCTTTTGTGAGATCACTCCTTTCTTCAGCAGGGGTGCTAGTTAGTAGCTTGGACTAAATGAAACTCAAATTAATCAACACCTTAAATAAAGCAAGAGCATGCATATAAGCATAACCAATGAATGCAAGATACTGGGAGTAGGCTGGGGGGTGAGGGCATATGCCAGGAGTTAGGAGAGGCCAAGGGAAGGTCAATGGGGTAAAAAAGGAGACATATGCATTACTATTTGTAATACAGTGGTACCTCGAGATATGAGTTTAATTCGTTCCTTAACCTTGAGGCATGGGTAACTATGAGACGCTCGAGTCGCGGTAAACTGGTGGGTCGTGTGCAGCCGGCTGATCCTTGTGATTACTCCTATCTCAAATGTTGCTCGTATTTCAAAGCAAAAATCGCTCTCTAGACAGCTCGTATTTCAAAAATCTCGTATGTTAGGGCACTCTTATCTCGAGGTACCACTGTACTTTAAACAAACAAACAAACAAACAAACAAACAAACAAACAAAGCAAGCAACTTACCTGGGCTCTGGGAGGAGTCCCCAGCCCCCTGGAAGATATATAAGTCTTATGTCCTAAAAAAGATCAGATTGTTCTTAAAGTTTGGGTTCCATCAATAGCCCTGTGGGGGTAGTTTGAGAGCTTAAAGAAGACCCTGTGCTCTTCTGGGAATTGCTGCTTGATCTTCTCTCATGGGAGATCCTCTAAATTGCCCCACCTGGAGTCACTAACATATGGGTTATCATCTATCCTTGGCTCTCAACAAAACCAATCAGATGGCCATACGTCTAGCCTGTTTGATGGTTTATTCACCTATTCATTTGAAATATTTATAATTAGGCTTAAAATAACTGATTATTATTCTAATAAAATATGGATTATCACCCAGATAATCCCTGTTGAGGAGTTTGTTTAGAGTGGCAATGTGCCGAGCCTCTGAAGACAAATCTTGGTTGGCTAAGCCAATCATAGTAATATGTTCCCTCCCCACTACCCCAGATACTTACTTTCCCAGAAATCCTTGCAACTGGATGGTGGAGGGGGTCACGTGATATAGTTCTGACCAATGATTGTAAGAGATAGATGCGAGAAGAGCATACTCTGTCACTAAATCTTCTACCTTCTTCTTGCCTTTAATATGGATATGGTGCCTAAAGCAGAGATAGCCACCTGGTAGCAGAAAGTGATAATAAGAGATCAAGCAGCTTGGGGATGGAGGAGCAGAAAGACAGGTCCTTGGTGACTTTGTTACTAACCCTGGATTCCCAATTTTCAGGTTTCTGAAATATTAGATAATTAAAGATCTTTATTGTTTAAGCCACTGCTGTAGTTTTCTGAGTATTTGTAGCTTAAAACATATCTGTTACACTCTCAAGTTTTTAATTTATACAAAGGCTCACTTATTATTCAGGGAGTTGCATTCTTCTTAATATATCTTGGAGACTTACTTTGATCATTACATAGAGGCCTAATTCTCTTCTTGTTAGAGGCATGGAGTATTCCATTACAACAGACACACTACAATTTATTGCTCATTTCCTTATTGGTTGCATTCTTCTTAATATATCTTGGAGACTTATTTTGATCATTACATACAGGCCTAATTCTCTTCTTGTTAGAGGCATGGAATATGCTATTACAACAGACACACTACAATTTACTGCTCATTTCCTTATTGGTTGAAATTTATCTTACTTCCAGCTTTTTGCTTCTATAAAATAGGACTGTAACCAACATCTTAAACCTATGTATTGGCCACTTTTGTCAGTATATCTGGCCTGAAGGTTAATTTGCTAAGAGTGGAACTGCTGAATCAAATGCTATATAAGTTGTAAAATTGGGTAGTGCTGCCTAGTTGTCCTCCAGAAGGGCTTCACCAGTACGCTCAGCCACTACCAGTGCCCACGCATGTCTTTTCTGCCAAACTCTCATCAAATGACTCCTGAGAAATGTTTGCATTCTTGACGTTCAATCATTTTTTAAAAGATGTTATTTTAATTTGCATTTACTTATTTATGATTAAGGTCAAGCATTTTTTTTTAAATGTATATTGGACATCTGCATTTCTTCTTTTGTAACCTCCTGTTTTTATGCTTCCCTCTTTTTTCCTGTGGGGTAGTTAGGCCTTATCTGATTTGTACAACTTTCTTTCCATGAATTTGGAAAGTCAGGCCTCTGACAAATGTGTTTCAATTTTATCCCCGTTTGCTGTTTATCTTTTAAAAATTGTATTGTTATTGTTGACACCATTACAGATATCCCCGTTTACCCTACCTTTGTCCACCTTCACCCAGTCCCCACCCCACCTACCTTCTCTTTGGCCATCACTGTTATCTGTGTCTATGCATTATGTATATACAATATGTTATTTGGCTAATCTCTTTACCTTCTTTCATCCAGTCCCCCGACCACCCTCCCCTCTGACAGCTGTCAGTCTGTTCCATGTCTTCATGCTTCTGGTTCTATTTTGTTCATCAGTTTATTTTTTTACTAGATTCCACATATAAGTGACATCGTATGGTATTTGTTTTTCTCTGATTGGCTTATTTTGCTTAGCATAATAATCTCCAGGTCCTTCCAGGCTGTCTCAAATGGTATGAAAGCCTTCTTTTTGTATAGCTGCATGGTATTCCATAGTGTAAATGTACCACAGTTTTTTAATTCACCCATCTACGGCTGGGCACTTGGTAGCTGTTTCCATATCTTGGCTATTGTAAATAGCGCTGCTATGAACACAGGAATGCATATATCCTTCCTGATTGGTGTTTTGGGATCTTAGGATATATTCCTAGAAGTGGGACCTCTGGGTCAAAAGGCAGTTCCATTTTTAATTAAAAAAATATATTTTATTGATTTTTTTACAGAGAGGAAGGGAGAGGGATAGAGAGTTAGAAACATCGATCAACTGCCTCCTGCAGGCCCCATACTGGGGATGTGCCCGAGACCAAGGTACATCTCCTTGACTAGAACTGAACCTGGGACCTTTCAGTCCACAGGCTAATGCTCTATCTACTGAGCCAAAACGGTTTCGGCTCATTTTTAATTTTTTGAGGAAACTCCATATTGTTTTCCACAGAGATTGCAGCATGAGCAATGCATTCCCACCAGCAGTGTACTGGGGTTCCCTTTTCTATACATTCTCACCAGTACTTGTTGTTTTTTGATTTATTTATGGTAGCCATCCAGCAGGTATAGAGTGATATCTCATGGTTTTAATTTGCATCTCTCTGGTAATCAGTGACCTTGAGCAATTTTTCATATGTCTATTGGCCATCTGTATGTCCTCTTTGGAGAAGTGTATATTCAGGTCCTTTGCCCATTTTTAAATTGGATTGTTTGTCTTTTTGGTGTTGAGTTGTATAATTTCTTTATATATTTTGGAAATGAATTCCCTATTAAATGTATCATTGGCAAATATGTTCTCCCAAACAGTGGGTTCCCTTTTCATTTTGTTGATGGTTTCTTTTGCTGCGCAGGTATTTTTCATCCCTCAAACCATTTTAATTTTCAGATTGTTGTATGTATCAATCATTTCTTTTATGGCTTCTGAGTTTTTATCTTGTTTAGAAAGGACTTTGCACAGCAGGATTATAAATACATTTATCAAGTTTTTCCTTCTAATATTTCTGTGCTTTTTTTTTACACTTAGAAATTTGCTTCAACTGGATTTTATTTTAGTCAAGGACTAAGATAAGGATTTGTTTTATGTTTTTCCAAACAGACCCTTGTGCTGCTGGTTCTGAGGAGCCAGACTTGCATTTGAGGACCTGAGTAAGTCATGATTATCTTCTTGTTTCCTTCAGACCTTGACAATCTTGGGAGGTTTGAAGGTACCAGGATAGCTAACATTGTAACCCACGGGAATGATACTCTGTGGGAATGTTCAGGTCTGAGGATAGGTGGGGTGGGGAAGGAAACTAAGAATGGAGAATCAGTTTGGCAGAATCTACTAAACCCATACATACTTACATCTTATGACAAAGCAATTTCACTCCTGGATATATACACACTGGAAATAAGCACATATACTCGTATTCACTGAAAGACATGTTGATAGCAGTAATGTTTATACTGGTACCAAACTAGAAATAATTAAAGCATTGATTGATAAGAGAATGGATAAATAAATTGTGGTAGAGTAATACTGTGGAATATAATTCAGCAATTAAAAAAAAAGAAGAAACCTCATTGTAGCATTATTCATGGTAGCCAAGAAATGGAAACAACCAAAGTGTCCTTTTGTTTTATTTTTTGAACACCCATCTCTTCTTTTCCCCCAATTTATTATTTCAGAGAGGAAGGGAGAGGGAGAGAGAGATAGAAACATCAATGATGAGAGAAAATCATTGATCAGCTGCCTCCTGCATGCTCCCTACTGGGATTGAGCCTGCAACCTGGGCATGTGCCATTAGCCAGAATCAAACCCAGGATCCTTCAATCTGCAGGCCACTGAATCAAACTGGCCAGGGCCCAAAGTGTCCTTTGATAGATTATTGAATAAAGAAGATGTGGCACATATATACAATGGAATAATACTCAGCCATAAGAAAAGAGGAAATACTGCCATTTGTGACAACGTACATAGATCTTGAGAATATCATGCTAAGTGAAAATAACTCAGACAGAAAAAGGTAAGAACCATATGATTTCACTCATATGTGGGATATAAAACTGAAAGCAACAAATGAACAAATAAGACAAAGAAACAAACAAAAAGCAAACATAGACACAACAGTATGGCAATTACCAGAGAGAAAGAGGTGGTTAGGGTGGTTAGACAGTAAAGGGTAAAGAGGGTTAACCAAAGGAGATTTGACTTTGGATGTTGAACACACATTACAATATACAGAGGATGTATTATGGAATTGTACACTTGAAACCTATGTAATTTTATTAACTAATGTTATCCCAAATCTACACTAATAAAAGAGAAACATGCAATTTAGCCATCACTCAACTACACCCATAAACCATGCCCACTAGCCATCAGGAGCAAGCATGCAAATTAACCCAACAAGATGGCACTTGGCCATGGAGCTGGAGCAAGCAGGAGGATTGGGTTGCCTCGACAATGGAGGAAGCCAAGCTTCCCACCTGCCCTGGCTGGCCCTGGCCTCCGCTCAAGGCTACAAAGTTTCAATTATAGAAGATAAATAAATCCTAGATACTTGCTTCCAGCTGGCCCTGGCATCCACTCAAGGAGGTGCTGAAAAAAAGAAAAAGACAAAGACAAAAAGGAGGGACTGGTATCTTGGGTCACTGAGGAGTGATCAGGCCAGGATGGGATAGCAGGGGCCTTTGGGGGTAAGCAGACCACCAGGGGGCAACTTGGTGGTGAGCAGGCCAGTGGGGAGGGGAGGTGGAGGTGAGTAGGCCAGCAGGGGGGACATTTGGGGGTGAGCAGGCTGGCATAGGGTGCTGTTGGGGGCGATCTGGCTGATGGGGGGGTCATTTGGGGGTGAGAAGGCTGGTGGTGGGGGGAAGTTAGGGGCAAGCAGGCTGGCAGGCAGAATAGTTAGGGGCAATCAGGCAAGCAGGCAGGCAGATGAGCGGCTGGAGCCAGCAGTCGCAGATTATGAGAGGGATGTCTGACTGTCGGTTTAGGCCTAATCCCTGTAAACCAGCAGTAGAACATTCTTTGAGGGGTCCCAGATTGGAGAGGGTGCAGGCCAGACTGAGCAACACCCTCCTACCCTCGTGTATGAATTTTGTGCACTGGGCCACTAGTAAATTTAACAACAAAACAAAACAAAACAAAACAAATAACAAATCAGTACGTATTACATGTGTTATAGGCTTAATTATCTCCCCTCCCCAAATTCATATATTGTTGAAGTCCTAACCCCCAGTACTTAATGTGACTGCACTTGGAGAAAGGATCTTTAAATAGGCAATTAAGTCAAAATGTGGTCATGTAGGTGGCCCTAATCCAATCTGACTGGTGTTCTTATAAAAAGAGAAGATTAGGTCACAGACACACACAGAGGGGAGACTATGTGAAGATACAGGGAGAAGACAGCTATCCACAATCTAAGGAGAGAGGTCTCAGAAGAAACCAACCCTGCTGATCCCTTGATCTTTTAGACTTCCAGCCTCTGGAACTGTGAGAAAACAAATTTCTGTTGTTTAAGCTACCAGCCTGTGGAACTTTGCTATGGCAGCCCTAGCAAACTAATACAACATGTGACTACATGAATGAATCTCCACAGATATTATGTTGAGTGAATGAAACAAGAATCAAGCATACACACTGTATGATTCCATTTATATGGAATTTAAGAATAGGCAAAACTTATTGATTAGCTTCTGGGGCTGAGAGCATTGATGGGGAAGAGCATGAGAGAGCCTTCTGGTGTACTGGACATGCTTTATATCTTGATCTGGGTGGTGGTTACATGGTTATATACCTTCATAAAAATCCATCAAGCTGCATACATATCATTATTATGATTTGTGCACTTTATTATATGTAGGCTATATTTCCTAAATGAAAAAGAGACAAATTCTTGAGAAGAGACATGAGCATTTTGGCATTGGCCTCACCTCTGAGTGGCCGATTCCACCAGCAGAGCGATGGGAATGCAGGCCGAGTGAGCACTGTTCAAGTCAGTGCCTTCTGAATCTTGAGACAAAAATAACCCTGTCTCAAGTATGTTCTTTCCTTTTTTTTCCAAATGGGAAAGGCACAGGCTTTTTTCACATCCCCAGCCAGAGGGAATCTTTCTCAAACTTTCCATAGAGATTCTCCTTTGGGCAGACACCAAACATGGACATTTTCCACCAGGGAAAAATTGCTGGGGAGCTCCAGGCTTCTGAAAAGGGCCAGTTGGGAAGGAAATGATGGCAGAGCCCTCCTCCCGCAATGAGCCTCACCGCAGTCCTCTGGGAGCCACGCTAAACCGGCTGTGGGTTGTCACCACAAGGTCGCTGATCAAAGGGACTGTGATCCAGCTTCTGTTGCTTCCTGAGGTCAGGGGTGGGAGAGTGGACTGGGTCAGATAGCGGCCAGGCTCCAGCCCCTCTGAGCACCTGGCCTTGTGGGAGGGGAGGTGTTGATTCTCCACCCACCCCCTCTGCCCCACAAACAGAAGGAAGTCATGGATATTAAAAAATAGAGTGTAATGCAATATATAAAATATGGACAGTGGATGGAATATCCCAATTCTGTTTGGCTCTGTCCATATGTGGAGAAGATGGAGGCTGGTTTCCTGGCCACACCTCCTGTCTCCCCTCCTGGGACTCCTCACTCCCACCATCATCCCCTTTTTGTCCAGCCTTTTGGGTTGCCTCCTCACCACCTACCACAGGAAGAGCTCTGAGGTGGGGATAAATCTTTAGGAATCACCTATGTAACACAGGTACTGGGATGATGATGTCAGATGATGACACCAAGTTTAGGAGTGTCATGATCTCTAAGAGACTCCGGAGATGGGATTAGAATCCACGCTGGTGGGACTCTGCGCTTGTACTCAGTCCACAGAGCTCAGCTGGCTCAGGTCTCCTTTGAAGGATGTTTCTGGACTGATATATGCTACACTGCCTCTCAAGATAAGTAACATTCAAATGAAATATTTAAAAAATGATGAATAAAATATAAAATTTAAAAATAAAGTCAGGATCAGTATTACCGATTTTTCCTTTTGCTTCAGGCACTCTTATGGCACAGTTCTGCTGGTTTATCCCTGGGGTCCTCACCCTCCTACCCTGTCCCCAATATACGCTGGTGCTTCCAAAGTCCAGTTTTGGATCTGTTGCTCTCCTTGGCCCACACTCTTGTCTTTAAAACTCAAATGGATAATATTGTTCTCAATTTCCATCTCAGTGTGGGTGGCTCCAAATTCTACATGCCCAGCTCTGGGAAAATGACTTCTCTTGGGTTCATGTCTTATATTTCTACTGGCCTGTTGGAAATCTCCCCTTGAACACCGCTGACCTCCTAAGGTCAACTTGTCCGCAACTGAACTCACCTTTCCCCCATCTTGTCCTCAGGTCTCCTTTGACTGTCCTGTCAGTGTCACCTAGCTTTCCTCTCATCTCCATCATCTATAGCCCATTTGCCATCAAGCTTTGTTGGTGTTTATTCTTGAATACCTCCTATAACTGCCCTTTCTTTTCTAATAACCAGACAGACCATACGTTGAATTGACTACTTGCTGGGGGTGGGAAGGTATGGAAGTGATGACATAAGCATTGTCATTTGCCTGAGGAGCACAGATGCAGTGGGATAAGTGGAGGTGTTGGGAGAAAGGGGTGTGTTCACTTAGATCTGTGTAGATAGGGCAAGAGGAAGTTGGAGGCAGAAATAAGCTCCATGTTATTGAAATATCTCTCAGTCTTTTATTCTGTAAGTGAATTTGAAAGCTTGCTATCTTCTATGCACTTGCTGGGTGCTAGGGAGACAAAGATTGAAAATCAGTTCAGTGTTTGAGAAGCTCACAGTCTATTGGGAAGACAGACCACAGATAAATCCACAGGGGCATGCCATTCTGGGGCACTGCGGAGGGAGCAACCAGTTGTGCCTGAAAAGATAGGCAAGGCCCAGTGGTTGAGCATCCACCTATGAACCGGGAGGTCATGGTTCTATTCCTGGTCAAGGTATATACTCGGGTTGCAGAACTCAATCCCCAGTGTGGGGCATGGAGACGGCAACTGATCAATGATTCTCTCTCATCATTCATGTTTCTATCTCTCTCTCCTTCTCCCTTCCTCTCTGAAGTCAATAACACACACACACACACACACACACACACACACACACACACACACACTTTAAAAAAATGATAGGCCAGAGAAGTTGCCCACAGGAGGGGATACTGAACTGAACTTCCATGTTGGTTCCAATGGGGGAGATGACTGATGTCATTGGTAATGATGTGACTCATTAAGAAAGGAAAAAGATAATGAAACTCACCAAGGTGATAATGATACACGGGGAGGGTCCATCCGGATGGAGGTGGTTGGGCTGAGGAAGATGCTCCAGCTTGGTACTTCTGGTGGTAATAAGTTGGACAGTAACAGTAGCCATTTCAAATTCATCCAGGGAGCCAGCCTCATGGCCTGACTTCAGGTGTCCTCTCACATTCATGGCTTATAATTCAAGTTATAACTTATCTGTGCCTTTTTTCTTCTTGAATGAAGAAACATTCAGAACCCAGACATTCCTTTGGCTTGCAAGCAGAACATGAATGTAATGATTTTTTTTTTCTGACTATTCACTTAGAAGAACTAGCCTGTTCTGGGATCATAAAGAAATATTCTTGCAATTGGTCCTGATTTGACTTTAATCTGAATAGAAAGTTACAAAGAACAGAGGAAAGGGAATTTTCACACTAATTACTAGTTAATCAGCTGGCACAGATGTCCAACATCTGGTCCCCATTCTGCCTCTTACTGCAAAGTCCACTGATTCAATATCCACAGCTTGATGGGCCTGGGTCCCAGGGGAGCATCTGTTCTGTGTCCGGAGAGCTTGTGGAAGATTAAAAAGGGAGCTGTACTTCCTACACTCTTCCAGTTCTAGAACTGCCAGCTCTGATGACTGATAACTCCAGAGGGGCTTCCTCAACCCAAACTATCTCTCCTATTGGTCTGTCACCTGCTTGAACTCTCACAATTAACACATCATTTCCTTGGCTTTGGTCTTGCATTCCCAGGCAAGGATGGAGAGAGGGAGATATAAAGACATTGTGACTCCCAAACATTTCAGTGTAACAGAGTTCACAGCTCATGACGCCCTCGTCCAGCTCTCAATGAGCAGGTTTGAGTGAGGATGTGTAGTTAAAGGATTGGCAGCTTTGGGACCTCTGAGGACTGAGGATGTGGTCTGAAGGTGATGAGAAGTGGGGAACAAAAACCCTGGTGGGCCAAAACCTTGGGTTGAGCAAGGTTTAGAAGTGGATAAAAGGGGTCCCAGTTTGCCTGAAGGCATCAGTTGGGGGACCCTGCAGAAGGAACGATCAGAGATCCTGTGGACATACTGGAGTTCATGCCTCTCACCTGTGCCCTGCTGCCATTCTCTACAGCTAACCTTTGAAAGGTGGGACCTAATCTCATGATGTGATTCCTGGCAGATGTGGCCTCCCAGGAGCAGCAGCATGGCAGGTGAGCAAGCCTCTCATCCCCAATCGCTGTAGGGACTTCAACCAGTCGTGGGTTTGCCCAGGCTCCTCTGGTTCCTCACTTCCCACCCCAGTTCTTCTTCCTCCAGGATGCTGTCAGTGTGGAGATATCAGGATGCTTTGGCGATGAATGTTTCAAAAACAACTCAGTCATTACTTTGGTTTTAACAAATTTTAGAAAAGCTTTTCCAAGACCCACTTTTCTGCCAACATAGAGGCAGTCTTGGTTTTTCTTCATAATCAGCCATGTCCCCTAACTGTGTCTTCATATAAAACATCTTGTCCTCATCTCCTTTTCAGTGGCAAGAAGCCAGGCCTTGGGGACTTCAGAGAACTGAAAATCCAGGACTGGAAGTTCCCGGAAGCACACCACCTGCCTGAGCCAGCTGTCCTGTTACAGAGGGTGGGCATCTACCTTGGAACCTCAATATTATATGTAATCAGGTTCTAATTTTAGAAAGCTCTGAGAACTCGTTGGGTAACTTTGAGTTACCTTTTTAAAACATGACATAGACATTGGGAATCAGAAGTTAAGCATTATGACTCTAAGACTGAGTCTTCTAAGTCACCCAGGCATGCCTCTTATTGGTTTGCCCACAGACCCATTTCATGCCCTTCTCCCTGATCTGCTCTGGGTTGTAGAGAGCTATATTTCCCAGGCTCCTTTGTGCACAAACCCACTTTATGTACAGGGAGTAATTTGGAAATCGTAGCCTGGGGACTGCTCCTAACTAATGACTGCCAGGTGTGAGGGTACCACTGGGATGTGGCCTTCCAAAGTATTAATCCAAAGTTACTCTTCTGATATTTTGAGCAGAACTTTAGAAATTTCCTTAATTGGATGCTTTCTTCTCAGCCTGTGGGCTGCTGTGTAAGTTCCAGGAGCTCTGGGCTCATCTTGTAGGAGGACATCAAGCCCATGACCGAGATATTAGTTCCTTCTTCTTCCACAAAGTGTTCACTGTCAAAATGAAGCAGTTGCTCTGCTTTCAGAACCTCATGTGCCTCCTGGGACCCAGCAGCTGGAGGGTGAGTGCAGGGTTTAAAGATATGCGTTTTTCATTCTGGTGTTCAATTTTAGAATTAGCTTTCTATTCCAGAGTCCCACTACGCTGGTTGCCAGTGTGGTGACTTTTGAAGGGATTTTTAAGAATATTAAAAAACAAAACAAAAACAGAATGTGATTTCGCCTTACCTTAGAGCCTACCCTGTGAATTAAATGTGACTCCATCATGTGTGTGCACCTGTGTGTGTGTGTGGCAGATTTATAAAATACCTGTTAATCAGAGAAAATGTGGTTTGTTTGTAATCACTTTGCTGTTTTCTTATATGAACTCCCTTCACTCAGTAACAGTGGAAGAGACCTGATCCCCTTTTCCCCACATATCATAATGCAATATTTTGACCAGTCCCCTTTAATTAATGCCTGGGATCCTCTGGATAAAATTGCTTCTCCTTTAGTAGCTCTCCTTCTTCTTTTTCTATGTATGGACAAGGGGCTGATGTGCCTTTGTAATGCTGGGAAAATAGTATTCTGGGTCTTTCCATTGCCCTCTGGCTCTTCTGTTTTTGTCTTGTTCTCATTGTCACTTACCTTACTTATACTTGGTCTGAGGTATGTTATGGGGAAGCCAAGGGGCTGGACTCCACATATTATGGAGAAGCCCCCCTCTGTCACCCTTGCCAATGCTCACCTGTGCAGGCTGGACCTTCTCTCCCCTTCTGTCTCTTTCCCCCCTATCCCAGGGAGGCCTGACGAAGCTTATGTGCCCCTTCCCCAATTTTTCTTGACCTTCAAGATCTCCACAAGTATCCCAATGTACTTCACCTCCTAGGTCCTTACACAGGAGGCTATAAAGTCTCTCATTTAGCTCTTACTCCTGTCTGGAGAAAATACCTTCTTTTTCCAACAGCAAGCTTTCTTTTTTTTTTTTTTTTCTCCATGTCTTTACTTTTAAACATGAAGGGAAAATCATACAGGTACACATGAAAAAAATGCAGACATGATTACAGGTAAAAGCGAAGACAATCTAACCAGAAAGCTTTAATGACTGTCAGTTGTTGAACCTGAAGTTCTGAATATGACATATTGCAGGGCTGACGGATTAGTATTCCTCTCCTTCTTCCTCACCCTCTCCTTCAACAGAATCCACACCAACTTCCTCATAATCCTTCTCAAGGGCAGCCATGTCCTCACGGGCCTCAGAAAACTCTCCTTCCTCCATGCCCTCACCCACATACCAGTGGACAAAGGCACGCTTGGCATACATCAGGTCAAACTTGTGGTCCAGGCGAGCCCAGGCCTCAGCAATAGCTGTGGTGTTGCTCAGCATGCACACAGCTCGCTGCACTTTGGCCAGGTCTCCACCAGGGACCACAGTGGGGGGCTGGTAATTAATGCCAACTTTGAAGCCGGTGGGACACCAGTCCACAAACTGGATGCTGCGCTTGGTCTTGATGGTGGCAATGGCAGCATTGACATCTTTGGGGACCACGTCACCACGGTACAACAGGCAGCAAGCCATGTATTTACCATGGCGAGGGTCACATTTCACCATCTGGTTGGCTGGCTCAAAGCACGCATTGGTGATTTCTGCTACAGAAAGCTGTTCATGGTAGGCTTTCTCAGCAGAGATGACAGGGGCATATGTGGCCAGAGGGAAGTGGATGCGGGGATAGGGCACCAGGTTGGTCTGGAATTCAGTCAGATCAACATTCAGGGCCCCATCAAACCTGAGGGATGCAGTGATGGAGGACACAATCTGGCTAATAAGGCGGTTAAGGTTAGTATAGGTTGGGCGCTCAATATCGAGGTTTCTACGACAGATGTCATAGATGGCCTCATTGTCAACCATGAAGGCACAATCAGAGTGCTCCAGGGTGGTGTGGGTGGTGAGGATGGAGTTGTAGGGCTCAACTACAGCGGTGGAGACCTGGGGGGCTGGGTAAATGGAGAATTCCAGCTTGGACTTCTTGCCATAATCGACAGAGAGACGTTCCATCAGCAGAGAGGTGAACCCAGAACCAGTTCCCCCACCAAAGCTGTGGAAAACCAAGAAGCCCTGAAGGCCCGTGCACTGGTCAGCCAGTTTCTGGATTCGGTCCAGGACTAGGTCGATGATCTCCTTGCCAATGGTGTAGTGTCCTCGGGCATAGTTATTGGCGGCATCTTCCTTGCCTGTGATCAGCTGCTCGGGGTGAAAGAGCTGGCGGTAGGTACCAGTGCGAACTTCATCAATGACTGTGGGTTCCAGGTCTATAAACACTGCCCTGGGCACATGCTTGTCTGGGATTTATTTATCTTCTACAATTGAAACTATATAGCCTGGAGTGGAGCCAAGTCTCTTGGTCGCTCAGTGGTAGCAGCCATTTCTGTTGGGATTTATTTATACTCTATAATTGAAACTCTGTAGCCTTAAGTGGAGGTCAAGATAGGCCAGGGCTGCAGAAGCTTGGCTTTCTCCATTGCCATGGGCAATCGTAGCCTCCTGCTCTCTCCAGCTCCAGGGCTTATCTTCTATAATTGCAACTTTAGTGGAGGCCTGGGCCCGCCAGGGTGTGTGGAAAGCTTGTCTTCCTCCATTGCCAGGGAAACCCAAGCCTTCCTCCTGCTCACTCAGTGGCTGCAGCCATCTTGGTTGGGATTAATTTTCATACTCACTCCTGATTGGCTGGTGGGCATGGCTGGTGGGTGTGGTGGAATGGTGGTTAATTTGCATATTGCTCTTTTATTAGATAGGATGGGTGGGATGGTACATTCTCTGTTTTCTGAGTAATCAATGACCCCTTACTCAAATATACAGTCAAGTATCTACCAATCACACACAAAAGTGCTTTTAGGAGAATTTTCAACAAATTTAGTTCTATCCCTGAACTCAGATCTTATGCTATGGTGGACCACAGTGCTGTCTTTCTAAGTATAAGAAGAGCATGTATGATAATACTTGGCCCTTTCATACCCATGGGCCCTTCTAAGTGAGACTGTATCACCCTTGCTAATAAGGGAGGTGACCACTGGTGGTGAGCCCACAATAGGCTCAGGGGTAGACAGTGCACCGCCTGACCATGAGGAAGCCTATGCATGAAGTTCTTCTTAATACAGTGAGGTGAATAATTAGGGCAATCAGACAATCTCTTTATGGAATTTTATCAGAAAATCATGGAAAGAACCAGCTAATATGTATTAAGGGAAACATAAAAAGACAAAAAGAAGTAGAGACCAAACTGTGGGTGGGTGGGTAGGGAGTAGTCGCATTAATGGTGGGGAACTAAAGTGATGGCCAGGGACCTCTTCATGTTGAGAGGAGCACCAAACAACTCATCCCTGGAGTTGCCTCAATGCCTTCAAGGCCCCTTGGATGGAGTTACTGGGGTGGGCCTTTGTTTGTTCCTTTGCTATGATTGAAAGATGGCTGTGCAGACAGAATTTATCAAAATGGGAGCTCCAGCCAAATCAAGTGGTAAGGCCAGGCTGAAGCTAGCGCTTCTCAGGCTTTAATGTGCATCTTGTTAACATGCACATCCCCATTCAGTAAATCCAGGTGGGGCCTAGATCTGACTTTCTAAAAGCTCCCACTTGAGGCTGATACTGGTGGCTAGAGGATCAGATTTTGAGGAATAAAAGCTTAAGCAAAACACACACATGCACACACACACATGCATACACACACACCATCAAATTTTGCACAGAAATTGAGATTCCATGAATAACCAACAGTTGGTTGGCTAAACATGTCACTTTTTTACTTAGCTTTACTCTAGACCTGGGAAAAAAATGACTTCTAATTTATTCTTGGCATGAAAATCCAGGAGGTGTTAAAAATTAATAGTAAAAATACTTTAACACAGCAAAGATTTCTCTTTTACTTCAGGGTGAGAAAATACAGATTTAGCTTCCTGAAATTGTACCTTTAAATGTCTCCCTTGAGTGGACTCACAGAATAGTAGAAAAGAAATGGATTATTCATTAAATGATTCTGGAATAATAGTTTAGCAACTTGAAAAAAAACAACACAATTTAGAGTCTCATCTTACTGTACATCAAAATAAATTTTAATGGATTAAAGAATCAAATATAATATTAAAATACTATAAAAACATAAATAATCTCCAGATTGGGAATACTTAATAAGGTTAAAATAGTTGGGAGAAATCATAAAAGTTACACATTTTATTGTATAACATTTAAAGCTTCTATCTGTAGTCCATCCTGTTCCTATCCCACCATAATTAAAAAAGATCAAAATTGTTGCAGAAGAGTGTAAACATCTCCATAATCAAGAGACAGGCCAATTTTATTAACTCTACACTTGTTGAAATTCATAGACCTGTACCAGCAACAGAGAAAATCTTACTCTATGTTCATTAAAAAATAAATTTCAAAAGGGATATGAAAAAAAATAGCTGCTGAAAACACACAAACATTAAAATACCAACTAATTAACTGGGAGAAAAATCTTATAATACACACCACAAATTAAAGATTGATATTCTCACTATATAAAAATCATTTTAAATTTGTAAGCATAATATTAATATGTCAGTAGACACATGAGCAGACAAATCATAAAATAGAACACTTAAATGGCAAGATAATAAAATGAAAATTAATTTGTCACTGATATTTTAATCTTCCAATCTATCAAAATAAAGGAAAAGCAGGAATACCTGATGTTGGAAAGAGTATATGAATAGTGTAGTATAGTTTGAATAATGTCCTCTCAAGATATCCATGTCCTAGAGGCCCAGTGCATGAAATTTGTGCACAGGAGGAGATGGGGTGTTTTTCAGCCCAGCCTGCACCCTCTCCAATCTGGGACTCCTTGAAGGCAGTTGGAAATCTCTCTCACAACCATGGTCTGCTAGCTCCCAACCACTTGCCTGCCTGCTTGCCTGATTGCCCCTAACTGCTTCTGCCTGCCAGCTGATCCCCCCTAACCACTCCCCTGCCAGCCTGATCAATGCCTAACTGCTCCCCTACCAGCCCAATTGACCCTAACTGCACTCCCCTGCTGGCCTAGTCTCCCCTAACTGTCCTACCTTGCAGGCCTGGTCATCCCCAACTTTCCTCTCCTGCCTGGCCACCCCTAACTGCATTCCTCTGCAGCCCTGGTCACCCCCAACTGCCCTCCCATGCTGGCCTGGTCACCCCTAACTGTAATCCTTTGCCAGCCTGATCTCCCCTAACTGTCCTCCCCTGCAGGCCTGGTTTCCCCCAACACCCTCCCCTGCTGACCTGATCGTCCACAACTACCCTCTCCTGCTGACCATCTTCTGGCGGCCATCTTGTATCCACATTGGGGCAGCCATCTTTGACCACATGGTGGCGTCCATCCTGTGTGTTGGAGTGATGGTCAATTTGCATATTACTTCTTTATTATGTAGGATATGCATTGCCCATGGACATAGACAATAAGGTGGTAAAGGCCTAGGGTGGGGCACAACCTGGAGTAGGAGCAAGGGGAAATAAATGGGGACATCTGTAATACTCTCAACAATCAAGATTTTTTAAAAAGATATCCATGCCCAAATCCCCGGAACCTTCAAATGTTACCTTTTAGGGCAAAAGAGATGTTTCAGATGTGATTAAATTAAGAATTTTAAGATTATTTTGGATTATTTAGGTGGGCCTTAAGTGTCATCACAAGTGTCCTTTTAAGAAGAAGGCAGAAAGATTTGCCTGCAGAAGAGTAGTAGGAGATGTGAAGAGCCTGGAGTGATTTGAAGAAGATATCACAAGTCAAAGAATGTAAGAGGCCCCAAAAGCTAGAAGAGGCAATAGATGAATTTTCCCCTAGAGCTTCCAGAGAAACCATGGTCTTTATCCTATTAAAGCTGATTTTGATCTTCTAGCCTCCAGAGCCATCCTATCTAATGAAAAAGGAGATGGAGGCCTGGCCCCCCCCACCAGGATCAGACCTAAGCAGGCTGTTGGACATCCCTCTAGGGGTCCCAAATTGGAGAGAGTACAGGCTGGGCTAAGGAAACCCCCTCCCTCCCCATGCATAAATTTTGTGCACTGGGCCTCTAATAAGAGAATAAATCTGTGCTGCGTTAAGTCCCCAGATGTATGATAATTTGTCACAACAGCAATAGGAAACTAATGCATGCAGTTAAACAGACTTACTCATAAATTGCAAACAGGAGTTTCAATGTACAACCTATTTTGCAAAATTTTCATAATATATAGGAAAAGCTATAAAATTTTATATCTAGTGATTTAGTGATTCTATATCTGGGGATCTATTTCAAAGAGACAGTTTGGCAATGTAAAAGGCTTTTGCATGAAAATGTTTATCAGCATCAGTTCATCAACAAACTGAAAACAAATTAAATGTTCAGTGGAAAGGGAAAGATTGAATGAACTATAGACTGAGGATAGATTATTATTAACTGTAAGTACTATAAAAAGATGGGAAATGCTATATTATATAAATATTACATCAAGAGTAAAAGCTAACACATAAAATTTTATATATACCTCATGACCTTAACTATATAAAAATTCATAGAGATAAGACTAGAAGGATATAGACAAAAATATTTCTTGACTGTGGGTGATTATATTTATTCATTCAATTATTGTGTCTTTTCAAATTTTCTACAATAAGTGGGTATTAGTTTTGCATTTGGAATCATTATTAAGATCAGTAAGTCGCCCTTTTAGAAATGAAGGGAAAGGGGCCCTGGACATTGATGCTGATGTCATGGCCAAACCTTGAAGGAAGTAGGAGATCTGAAGAGGTTAATTCTCCAGGCTTTGACCAAAGAAGCCCATTTCCTCTTTGCTGCTGCCTGCCATTTTACCATCTTGAGAAGCCGGCCTGAGAACAAAGTCCTCACAGAGGAGAACAGAGTTGAGGGAATCTCCAAGAGATGGAGCCAGAGCTTGCTTTACCTCTGTACTTTCAGCTATGTGAGCTAATACATTTCCTTGTTGTTTAGGACTCACTGTTTTGGAGTTATAATGAAGAGTGCAAGAAGAGTCTAATAATTTCTAATGGAAAACTTCAAAATATTTAGGATGTCTAGAATTAGTTGGAGCTTACCTTGGATCAGAAAAACCTCCTGAAAACTAGCACAGGGTATATGGTTTCTGTCCTCACAGAGCAATGATGTGCACGTGAGGGCCCAGGGGACACAGAAAAACGATAGTGACCCACGGCCTGGGCCTCCTTCAGCACTCAGCTCCAGGCAGTTAAAAAAAAAAATCTCCAGAGAAATGATAAGGAGTTTTAAAAATAAAAGCCAGTGGTGCAGAACACAGCATCTTACTCCCGGCACCTCGTGATTCTACCCTTGGCTCTCAGCACACGGCAGGACCCAAGGCCCAGTCCCCAGGGCCCTGTTCTCCAGCCTCCTCAGCCACCTTGGGCCTGAGACCTCTGCCCTAAGGTCCAGCGTGGCCAAGAGAGGTCAGCAGAACAGAGAGAGTCAGAGTGACCCACATACTCAGAGATAAGGCCATAATTTGTTGATTCAGGGCTTGGTTATCCTCTGAATAAATGTTCCTGTTTCAAAAACTTCTCTTTCAGCTGGAGCTAGTGTTTCCCTGTTCCTTTCCCAGGGGAGAAGCCTGTGTTTGCTTTCCATAAATTTCTGTAAACTGTTCCCACACTCACACCCACCAGATACCAAGCCCCTTTGACCCTTCCTAGACTGGCCAGAAGGATGGGTGCTTGGGCTGTGATGGAAGTCACACATTCCCTTGTAGTCCCATGGGGTTCGATGGAGGTAAAGGAGGGAGTGGGTATCTGCTACAACGACCCTTTAGTGAATGCTGTTGGTGCCCAGGCCACAGGATCCATCCCCAGTAGCTGCAGGCTTGGCTACTAACAGCTCATTCCCAGGGACCTTCTCTGGGAGACTGACTCTGGTTGGAAGCTGCCTTGTGGAAGAAGCCTGGGAGAATGGGAGCACACCTGGGGCCATTATTTAGTCCAGGACTTACTGAGTTGGGGATATAACAGCTTAGCCTCCTTACCTCTAGGAGGGACAACTTTGCTGTGCCATTTATGCCCCAAAGTTCCACTGGACAGAGGCTAGATTTCAGCTGAAAACACACTCTTACCCAGCTTCTCCCCTTGTCCTTCCTTGAATCCCTTACTCTGTTTCACCCCAAACTCCATCTGAATCTATGTCTCAGCCTCTGCTTCTGAGAAACCTGAACCAAGACAAATCCTACATAATATGGCCTGAAGTCACACAGTTTGTGAAACCATATAGTCAGAACCATATACCCCTGATCTCCAAGTCTATTGCTCTTGCCAGTTCAGCAACACTTTTTCTCTCCATTTCTGGATATGGAACCTTGTGGGGGCTGAGTAATATTTCTAGTATTTGTTGCTCCCAAGCTTACCATAAGGGAAACATTAGATGTCCATAATCCTATCAGGATCCTAGGTATTTGCTAACATTTTCAGCCTCTCTGTTGCCTCACAGGATCCCGGGCAGTGACTCAGGCCCAAGTGGATGAGAATTGCTGAGCAGGGCATGTGGGGTGGGGTCTGCTCCCCCATCCCATGTGTATCCTTACATCCTGGATATGAGCACAGAGAAGGGAAGATTGCTTCTGAGGTCCCAGCTCGTAAGGCCTTATAATGTGGAACTGAATGCTTCACAGGCCTTATCCTGTTTAATCCTCAGACCTTTCGCAGGTGAGGAAACTGGGGCTCAGAAAGGGAAGGTACTTTGGTCAGGGTCATTCTGCAAGTGGCTCAGCAGAGATTCAAATATCAGGGACTACGTATAAAATATAGATGCCATCCTCAGCAGTTCTTCCTATCTCCTCTGTGTCCCACCTGGTTCTTTTTGGAGGGTTTGGGCACATGCCCTGCTGCCCTTGCTGATCAGGGCAAGACTCTGAGTATCCAGGGGGACTATGCTGCATGTTCCCCAGTCATGCCTCTGGGAAGTACTGCCCTTCCACTAGGACAGGTGAGGCCACTGGGACAGGTGAGACCTTGTTCTGTGTTGTAGACAAAAACCTTTCAAGCTATTCATGTTGAAGGACCAGATTTAAAATTTTCCATTTTGTTGCAGACTGATGCTTTTATAAAATACAGTACAAATGAATTACTAGAAAAATAAAATGTAAAGAAACGAACAATGCCCAAAATAAAGGCCAATTTTTTAAAAATTTAAATTAGATTTAAAAGACATAACATTAGGTGGTCAAATTGCTGTAAAGTTCCTAAATGCTTATTCAATTTCTGTGCTAACCTTGTCATGGGCACTTGGTTCTTGAGCTGACACTGCTTTGAAGACCAATTTTGAGCAGTTCTGTTTTAGAACTTCCCATCTCACCACACTGTGCCTCAGAAACCTGTCCACCAGGAGTTCCCTCCCGATACCTCCCTTACCCTCAGGCCATACTCAGGAGAAACAGGACTCGGAAGTCTCTCTTTAAATGGCCTCAGCCCACTTCTGTGCCCTGGGTATCTTCTTTGGGTTTGTCTTCCCCAGGTTAGACCATGCCAAGGAAGATGGTGATGGTCATGGACAGAGCTTAACTTGAAGGCTCTGTCGTCACAGGCATGGATGCAATATCCCAGGGTAGTAACATGGGTGGTGTGAGAAGAGGGGACCTTTCTTTTTTACCCTTGTCTCCAAATCTTAAAGGCAGACCTGCCTCTGGGCTTACAGTGTTTCAGGCTAGGCTATGACTGATGGAGAGGTAGGGGTTGAGAACCTGGGCTCCTTTCCCAGGCCCTGGCAACTTGGTCTAAAAGGCAAACAAGAGCAATGGGACTTTCTCCTGGGAGCTTCCTGCATAATTGTAGGCAGGACTGTAGATGCAAATGGTCAGGTGGGGAGGAAGTGGCCTCCTTTAGGGCTGCTGTGTCTCCCATAGGCCTTTGCAGGAGCTCAGCACTTAAGAGAATCAGCAGTGATTGTGCTTAGACAGTGGTGGTTATGGGTTAAGATTATGGTTATGATTCAAGCTGGCAATCAAATTCAAGGAGATGCAAGTGCCTTAAGTTTACTGTGGTTACTTAATATGAGGGCTAATTTTATATGTCAATTTGACTGGGCCACGGTGCCCAGATATTTGATTGAACATTATTCCGAGTATTTCAGTGAAGCTGTTTTTGGATGAGATTAACAGGCAAATCAGTGGATTTTGAGGAAAGCACATGGCTCTCCATGTGGGTGGGCCTCATCCAATAACTTGAAGGTCTTAATAGAACAAAGACCAACTTCCCTGAGAAAGAAGAAGTTCTGCCAGCTGCTGTCTTTGGAGTCAAACTGCAGCTATTCCTGAGTCTCCAGCCTGCTGGCCTTCCACATCTGATTTTGGACTCACCATTACTCCATAATTTCATATTTCTCTCTCTTTTTCTTCCCCCTACCCACTTTATGGAAGGATGGAGGACAGGAGGGACAGGCTACCCAACTTGTCCTTATCCAGAGATCATCAGCTCCCCAAGTACACAGCTTTTTTGATTTCCTCTGTGTCTCCACATGGGGTGTGTATGGGCTGCCACAGTGGGGGACCAAGGTGTTTGCAGGTCACCTTGACACAGAAACCACAGCTTTTGCTTCCCATTAGCTTTTTTATTTTTAAATACTTTTATTGATTTTAGAGAGGAAGAGAGAGGGAGAGAGAGATAGAAACATCAATGAGGAGAGAAAATAATTGATTGGCTGCCTCCTGCATGCCCCATACTGGGGACCAAACCCACAACCTGGGCATGTGCCCCTGATTGGAATCGAACTCGGAACCCTTCAGTCCACAGGCCAATGTTCTATCCACTGAGCCAAAACAGCTAGGGCCCCATTAGCTTTTTATACTGTCTGAGTCAGGTAAGCCCAGGGCCTGCAAGCCTACTCACAATGTTTCAAACTTATTGTGTAGTTACCAGGAAACAGGCAGTGAAAAGAGGGAGGCTGAGGTCATTCCCAGGGAGGCCCACATTAGCTCAGATCTGATATTAACTGTTTACACACATGGATGCAATTCTTGTTTCTGAGCCTTCACTAATTATGATTCATGGATGAAGGAAGACAAGGAGTCAACATTTAGCTTTTGATATTCAACACTCATTCTCAAGGAAACCCTTTCAGAATGAGAATTGTGGAAGGCAAGAATTAGTGTTTGCCAGAGCTGGGCTTTGTTGAGACACAAAAGGGCTTTCTAAATTCCCCAAAGCTTCTTTATAAATATTGGAAAAGCTCAGTGCTGTCCAGTTCAATGTCGTGGCATGAGGCCATGCAGTTTATATGCCACGTGGTGGGGGTGAAGGGGATGGGAACCCTTTCTGGGCTCAGAGAAAGGAGCTACAAGTGGGGGAATAAGAACTGGAGAGTTGCAGTCTCCTCCCTGGCCTCCTTCTAGGTAAAAATCCAGGGACTGATGAGTGTGTGGCTGATGAGACAGGTTTGGAAACTCCAGGCAGAGGGGAGAACCCTGCTGCCTGCCTGTAGAGGATACAGGACCTTCCTTGGAAAGTGGCCTGCACCACCAGGGAGAGGCCTGATGGAGGAGAAACAGCGGGGAGGCTCCGTCACACTGAGAGGCCCTGACTTTTCCCTGCCCACCTCTGATCCAGCCTCTCCTGGGCCCTGTGAAACTTGGAGGAGATCCAGGAACATGCCTGGGCCCCCTAGAGAATTGCAAGAAGGGACTGAGAGGCATCATGCCAGCTAGGAGCCCTGTGATGGCAGGCAAGGGGACTCCCTGACATCACCCCTGACAGAAGGTGAGGAGTGGACCACCTCATGTCAGGAGCTGCATCGAATGAAGAGTGGAGTCTCCTCCAAAGGTCTGCAGCCCCACTGATAGATTAGACAGCTGCTCAGTGCCATTGCAGGGCCCAGCTCATTCTGGGAGGGATTGAGATTGGGCTTAGCAGTTGCATCCTACTCACAGGTCTGGCATCTCTTATTTGCATCCAGACTGGCCTCCCCTCACTGCACTAATTTTCCATAAATCTCTCGAGTCAGCATCAATTCTCTATGATTTGAGAGCAGCCTAATAGCCTGTGAGTTGTTTTTTTTTCCCCCCTCAGCAACAAATTAAGTTAATGAGCAGAAGCTGGCCATTCATCTCCTTGAGGCTGGCTGGGGGGTGGGAGGCTTCAGTACTGTCATCAGCAGTACCAATATCACTTTGGTTTTCCTCTTAGAATAAAATAATAAATTCTTTCCTTTCTGCCTTAGAGTTGGGAAGAGGGGAAGCACTGCTCTGGTTGACAGACCACCCTCGAAGTTCTCAAAGACTCCTTTCAAAGTCTGATGAAGAGAAACTAAACCATCTTGGTGTCATGACAAGTTAGTAAAAGGACTCCAGTTGCTGCCAGCAGTGGGAGACCTTCACTGTCCAAATCCATGGAGCATGGTAGGAAGAAGCTCCAAATCCCCCAGGCCCTCTCTCAGCTTTCAATTCCTCATGGTCATGATTGTGGAGGTAGGGCACCATGACGGGGTGGGGGAGCCCCTGTGTCCATCTCCTCTCCTGGCTGTGATAACCAGGCCAGGAAGAACACAGTGAAGAACTGGAGGGAAGGGAAAAAAGAGACCCTACAGTCCAGTGTTGAACACCTCGAGTGCACATCTTGGCTTTGGTTACACAATAACAGAGAAGCTGGAAGGCTCTGGAAGTTTGTTGTGAAGTGGCATGGGGGGCTCAGGACACTTATGTCCTCATAGTAATAGTTGGGCTGTGGGCTATGGGTTGGGTTCCCTGGAGAGATAAAGACTGGGATGTGAAGAAGTGAGGTGGGAGGTGAAAGAAACTCCAATAGACAGGGAAAGGAAGACAGTCCATGAAGAACGTGCCATGAGTCAGTTTCCATGTGGAGAAATGTGGGAGACAGTGTAGGACATACACCTTAGGCTTTTTCCACCTGCATGGGGAGGGAGCTGGGTATTTACCCACCACTCCTGTCCATTATGGCAGAGAGCTGCTGGCTTGTCCTGTGTAGACTGAGTGAACTCCCACAGTCAGAAAAGCCCATGGTCAGTGAATGGTAGGTGTTCCCAGGGAGCAGCCTTCAGTGGGGAGAGGTGAGTGGGTATATCTGCTCCATGCCACTCAAGCTAATTCTTTAGCTGAAAGTCCTTTTCTGTGACTGCTCTCCCATTGTCTCTGTCTCTGTATGTCTGGACCTTCCTCTCCTTAGAGACCTTCTTCCTCCTACACACAAAAAAGGAAGTCATCAGCTTCCTTTTTTGAGTTGGCTTTTGCTGGGTTTCACCCACTAGTTCCCTGGGTCCCTCCTCTTCTGTGGTAGTGGCAGAGCCTAGACCAAGGAGATCTGAAACTCAGACCTCAGCAGATCTTTATGATCAAATTCTTACCTACAGAGACTAATTTTGCTTGCTCTTACCCCTGCCATGGCTCCCCATTTTCTTCAGGACCACACCTACTTCTCTTATTCTGGCATCTTCATTTTAATCCTGTTTCCCCTCTTCAGGTTCATGTTTCAGAACTCTTTTATGTCCCATTCCAAACAGTGTGCTCTTAGCGCTAGATCTGCAGTTAGCTGCTTCTGTGTTCTGCCTTATGCTGTTCCCTACCAAGCATACTTTTCATTTTTCTTTTTAAAATATATTTTTATTGATTTCAGAAAGGAAGAGAGAAAGAGATAGAAATATCAATCATGAGAATCATTGATTGGCTGCCTCCTGCTCGCTCCCTTGTGGGGACTGAGCATGTGTCCTTGACTGGAATTGAATTTGGGACTTTTCAATCCGCAGGCCAACGTTCTATCCACTGAGCCAAACCGGCTAGGGTTCCTTCCTTTTCTATTTAAACAATATTATACACTTCAGAGACCTATCAAGATGGAATCAGAAATCATCTGGGCCCATGCTGAGCACTCAGGTCCATGTGTATGTGTGTGTGTGTGTGTGTGTGTGTGTGTGTGTGTGTGAGAGAGAGAGAGAGAGAGAGAGAGAGAGAGAGAGAGAGAAAGAGAGAGGGAGTCTTGCCTGGCTGGACACATCAACAAGACAGCAAGACCCTAAGCCAGATAAGAAGACACACTTTTCATTAGAAAGAACTATTTTGGTCATTATCCTATAAGCAAAAATAATATTGGAAATTAGAGGGATGCAACAAAGCAGACAGTTATTGAAAGTTAGCCAATAATTCCAATTTGATTCCTAATCAAAACTTAGAACATTAATGCCACTGAACTATATACTTAAAATGGTATATTTTATGTATTTGTATTTTTACCATAATTAAGAAATGCACAAAAGTAAAAAAAAAAATCTGTGTATTGACCTCCCTCCCAACAATCTAGAATAGCATAAATGTTTGGGGGTTTGGAGAGTGGGTGGTTAAAAAGGAAAACTTCTGGGTGAAGTTTGATAAATATTCTTTACAGTTTTTCAAGACCCAGGGTTCTGGCACAAATTTGTAACCTGGACCAGACAGAAGGCAGTTTCTGAAAGACAGAAATAAGCATCTGGACAATTTTTATAAACACCCTCTCTGGCACCAGAATAGTGAGCTTGCTGCAGACATGTTTTGGCCAAAACACAAGCCGTCTAGAGAGAAGCATGCTGGGTATCAAAGCCAGACTTGTCCTGAGTCCCACTGAGTGAAGGAGGAGGGGAAAAGCTTCCTTGCTTCCTACCAAATCCTGCAGCCAAGGAACAATCAGGTTGGTTGAGTGAGAAAGCTTGGAGGAAGTACAAAGGTTATAGAGATTATCCATTTTCCTCCAGTGAGAGGAATCAAGTCCCAGCCTTGGTCCTCCCAGTTGAAGGAAGGCATGCAAATCCTCCCAGCACCATATTCTGTCTACAGCAGGAAGCCCTGACCAACCTTCACCAAGGTTTTAAAAGCAAACAAGGCACCTGTGTTTAGGGGTCCCGGGCTCTGATGTGGCAGAGCGCTCACTGTCTTCAGGGATCTCTGGGAGTTAGAAGTGTGCTTGGAAATATCATGTAGGGATAGGAGTTTCAGGGGAGGGGGAGGAGAGCCAGGAATTGCCTGCTTATTTGAAACAGGTTCAAATTAACCTATACTTTCCAGGCAGCCTTTGTTAGTGTGGGGATCTATCTTCTCTCCAGCAAAGTAGGGGGAAGCAAGATATTGAACTCACTTCTTAGCTAAGGCCTTTCTGCCCCTACAGGTGAAAATAAACTAACTTGACTCCCCAGTGTCATGGCCTCTGATGGACCAAAGTATTCCCTGGGTGATTTCTGTGGATCCTAGAGGGCCACCTTGGTCCTAGAATCTAAACATCAAGTCTCTACTCTGTCCCCATGTTACAACCTGGACACACTCAGACCTTCCATTGTCTCCCTCTCTTCTCCCCAACTGCTGTCACAACCATATGTTTATTGCTCTTATGGAAGGTCTGAGGGATCATGGCACATGTTTAGCTGATTTTGAAAGCTCTCCTTTATGCCCCTGCCTCCTTCTCCCCCTCCCATCTCTCTCTTTTTCTCCCCTTACTTCTCAGGAGCCAACTCCTTCCTTGTTTTAGCAGAGTGCTTTTTCTTCTCCACTCAAGTTTGGCGCCTGCTGACAGTCCTGCCCACCGAGCTCTATTCCAGCGCAGCAGGTTTCTCCAGGCAAACAAACATAATGCTTTCCCAGGAGGACTTCTGATAAATTCAACTTGCCCCGTCTCCTTAATTAGAAACAATTCCTGGGAAAGAGACATTTTATCACCAATTAGTCAAAATACCATCTCCTATTGATGAGGTGGATCAAAAAGAGAATAGAAATGATTAAACCTGCAGATATTTGAGCTACAGAATCCTCAAATCTTCATATCAAAGATTTTTTTTAAATGAAGGGTCCAAATGCAAAAACCGTTAAAATGTGCTTTAAACCAATGCTTCTCAAACTTCAGTATGCACACAGATCCCCTGAGGGTCTTGCTAAAAGCACATTCCAATTCAGCAAGACTGCAGTAGGGCCTAAGATTCTGCATCAGCAATCAACTCCCAGGTGCTGCTGGTGCAGCAGGTCCAATAAATAAATATATATTTATTTATTTCAGAGAGGAAGGGAGAGGGAGGGAGAGATATAAACATCGATGATGAGAGAGAACCATGGATTGGCTGCCTTCTGCCTGTTTGGATATCGAGCCCTCAACCTGTGCATATGCCCTGACTGAGAATTGAATCATGACCTCCTGGTTCCTAGGTCGACACTCAACCACTGAGCCACCATGGCCAGGCCACGAACCACATTTTGAAGAGCAAAGTTACAGGGTCCCCACTCCAAGATTCTCATGTAATGGAGAATGGCTGGGCATTGATATTTGTAACAATTCTAATATGTAGCTAAGATTGAGAACCAGCATCCTAGAGTGCAAGCCCTAGCTTCAAGCCCATGGATTAGAGATGTGAAAAAGTAGGTTTATAGTTGTTCAAATGGAAAAATACAAATTAACAAATAATAATAATGCAAAAAAGTCAACTCTCTGTTTTGTATACTCACAACTATAAACCCACTTTCGTTCATCCATGTATTTTATCTTTTCTTAATTGAGGTACTTGACACAGGTAGACAGGAGGAAGATACAAACCCTTCCTAAAGGAGAGATCACATTGCCACATTCCCAGCAGGCCTCAAGGGTTCTGGGGAGAACTGTGTGGGAACTTGGCTCTTTGATTATGGTGCAATAGTAAATACCCTTATGACCTAAAGCCAGCTTAAAAGCATATGCTAATCAATAAAATGGCAAATTGAGCTACAGTAGAAAATAGTAAAATGATAGGGGTATAAATTAATGTATAAAAAGAAAAATTTCAGGACAAATTAGATACAATAGGATTAAATGTTTATGATTAAAAATGAAGCAAAGAGCCAATATTTGATCTTATGGGAACTACAACAATAATAACCCCAGATGGCTCAAAAATTGAAATCATAATTACAAACTAGATTTGATGACAAATAAAAATGATTAAAGGTTAAGGATCAGCTTCAGGGAGAAGTCTCTGTGCAGAATAAGAACAGTGCTTTGGTTGGGTGCCCATTTGTCTTTTCTAAGCTGGGTCTCACTAAGGCCTGGGGTCCTGGGTGATAGGGACTCCAGGTTAGAAGGTTCTTGGCACTGGCCTTCTGGTGCTTGGTTGTGTGGCCTTAGATACCTGCCAGGACCCTTAGCTGCTCTCAGAGAGCATTGCTAGGTGGCTCTTCAGGCAGCAAGGTTAGTTCAATCTATTGGCAAATAGCCTGATTCTTATTAGAGAATTGGAGGAGGGTACTGCTGGTAGACTTATCAAGTTGCTGATTAAATTCAATTTATTAAACACTTATTAAATTGCTCCTGTGTGCAAGCCTTGTAGAGGGGACTGGAGACATGACACTAAGCAGAGATCAGAGAGTGGTATATTTAAGGACTGGTGGGGTTAGGGCCTTGGAATGGGTTGCAGTTTGTGACCTTCCAGAAGCCAACTCTGAGATGATGTTTACCTTATGGATCTATTGGAGATCTGGGGCTCCAACTCTGAGGAAGGAAAGGAAGTAGCTCAGGCACTGGGAGAAGCTGGGCTGCTAGGCAGTCTCAACAAAGGCCTCAGCTGACCCTATGTGGAGCTCTGAAGTGGGGATGACCCTTCACAATTATCTCATGTTGCAGGGAGTATTCTAAGCCTTTATATTCTCTCAATGATCAGTCATTGAATGTGAAACTGTCTTCTTGGGAAGGTAGATGTCTCCAGCCAAGGGTGGTTTCCAGGAGACATGACAGCTCAGGGCAATCAGCCAGAAGTACTCTCAGCAACTAGGACAATAAGTTCTGATGGGAAACCTGGTGTTGCACCACTGTGTCTACATTAGTCCATTTAGGCTGCTGTAACAAAATGCCATAGAGTGGGAAGCTTATAAACAACAGAAATTTATTTCTTATAGTTCTAGAGGCTGGAAATCCAAGATTAGGGTGCCACCATGGTAGGGTTCTGGTGAAGACCCTCTTACAGGTTGTAGATTGCTGACTTCTCACTGTGTCCTAGTAGAAAGGGGTGAGCGACCTGGGATCTCTTTTATAAAGGAACTAATCCCTTTAATGAGAGCTCCATTCTCTGGACCTAACCACCTCCCAAAGGCCCATCTCAAATATCTTCATCTTGAGGTTAGGATTTTAACATATGAATTTGGGAGTGGGGGACACAAACATTTAGGTCATAGCACACAGTGATGAAAAATATGGCTGGATATTCTGTGCAAGATCCTAAATGTGAAGTGAATCAATAAGGGATTAGTTGACTGGAACATCCAAACTGATCATCAATGAAGTACCTGTAAAACTAACCCATTGTAGTGTTAATAAGAGGCAGAGAAAATGGACTTTAAGTTGTTACTAACAATGATGGCCTCTTTGTCCTACGTAAATCAGACTTTCCTCTGCTGCAAACCATTCACACAACCTCAAACATCCTCTGCTTCTTTTTACTTCAGTATCTTTTTACTTCAAAGGTTGTCAAGCTTTCCTCAGCAGCCTGAGTGATCTGCCTAACCTATCCACTCTCTAAGTAGTCTTGGTGCTGTTTCTGGCCTTCTTTGCCACTCATTTTCAAGGTATTTGTAGAAAATGAAGCCAGATAATCCACCAGATAGGCATTTGGTTGACATGGTCCAACATCTGAATATATAAAAGATTCTGGAAACAGCAATGGCTTAAACAAGTTAGACATTTATTTCTCGCTCACATAAACATTTGGGCAGGCTGTTCACAGTTGGTATTGTGCTCCATGCTACCAGGGACTTTGGCTTCTTCTGCTATTATTGTTCTACAGGCCTTGATGTCTTGTCCAAAATGGTAGCCTCTACATGCCAGGTCACAGAATAAAGAAGGGGACAAAGAAGAAGAGCAAAAGAGATGTTACTGATGCTTAAAGAAGAGACAATCCTCCTACTTAACTTCCATTGGCTAGATTTTAAACATTGCTTCTCCCAGCCACTGGGAATGTTGGGAAATACAGTCTTCATTTTGGGTAGCCATATGTCCAGCCATAAGTTAGGAGACGTAACATAATGGAAGAAAGGGTGGAACCTGGGGGAGAATCGGCTAGAATAGACTAGCTATGCCGTGGTACTAATAACTCCTAATATTTTAATGTTGTAACATAATTAAAGCTTATTTTTCACTCAGGAACCTAGGTTGATAGACACTCTGCCATCTCTCAGTTGATTGACCTAGAATCCAGGGCTTCCAAGACAACTGTTACAGGAAAATAGAAAGTACAGAGAGAGGACTCTGGTTCCTAAATGCCCCAGCCACAAGTAACATACATCATTTCTGCTCTCAGCCGCTTGGCCAGAACTACTCATATGGCCTCCACTTAACTAGCAGGGAGCTGGGAAATGTAGAGATTGATTACTATTAATGAACAATAACATCTCTGCCATGTGGGTTAAAACTGTTAAACACAGTTTAAAAATTTGTGTATGTGTTTATGCATATACAATGATTAATTGCTGCAGCAAGTTGAAGTTGATGGGACAATTGGGTCAGTCTTTAACGTTCCTTTCTTTCTCCCAAGTGCCTTTTATATAGCTCGGAGCCTCAGTTTTCTTCCAGCCCTGATTGTTGATTTGTGCTTTCCTCTGCATATCCACAGTCTTAAAGAAAAGCAATGGGAGCTGATGCTAGATTTTCCCATCTGACACAGAGGAGGCCTCCTTTTAAACTTACAATAAAAATAGCCCTCCATTTATGCTGCTGTTTTTTCCCCTCCCTTTGTCTCTTCCATTGAAGGAGCCAATTAAACAAAGTGTGTGTGTTCGGCGCCTGTTCTGTGCTCACTTTAAGATTTAATCAACCCTTTGAACCTGCAGCATAACTGCTTCATAATGTCAAGATAATATATTGAGATCAGCTCAAACCCACCATTCCCAAGGGTGGTTTTGTTTAAAGGCAAGTTGTAACTGAATTTCTAAATAACCATCAAGCTTTTAAGGTACCAAAATAAACATTATCCAAACAAAAACTTACCCTGGGGTTTTTGGTGTACTTTTAAGAAAATAGAGGTTTTTATGTTTTAAAAAGTGAGCTGAAGTCTCTGATGTCCCTTTAAAAATTAATCATTCCCCCATTTCTGGAGATAACCAAAGCCAAATACTCTGATTTATGAATTAGGTAAATCAGCAGCTGATTGAAACAGTTGGTTTTTTTTTTTGTTGTTTTTTTGCTTTGTAGGAAGTTGTCTTTCAGCCACCTTTAATCCCTGAGCTCTATTATTTCTCAACTAAATATCTTCAGGGTTGCTCACTGCCTACAAAATAAAGTCCAAATTTTCTAGCCTGGAATTCAACACTCTCTGTGATCTGTCTCCAACATAGTTTTCAAGGCTTATCTCCAAATACAAAACTCTTCCCCCTTTCAACCAAGCATGCACCCAAACTCAGCAATCATAGTCCACAGTTCACCTCTCACAAATGTATTTGACACTTTCTACTTGGGTATTTGTTGATGCTATTACCTCAACCTGTAATGCTCTTCAATCCAAGTTCATCTATTAAAATACCACCCCAGTCAGTAGGCTCTTCTAGTTCCTCTCAGTTGTGTTAAATGTCACCTTCGTGTTTCATAGCACTTGGGGACATGTTTATTGTTCTACTTTCCTCACCCTGTCATGTATCAGAATAATTTCTGTCCAGATTCCACTTGAGAGCATACATTTCTTCAAGCTAGAAAGCATTCCATCTGTTTTTCCTCCCTCCTTTGTTTCCATGAACATTTATTAAGTACCTACTAAGTGCTTGGCATGGTGCTAGAGGCTATGAGAATTACATGTCAAGCACAGATTATACCCTTAAGAATCCCATGGCAAAGACTGGATGCAATATTGAAAAAAGAGATGAGATGAAGTGAAGAATGAGATTAGGGGTAGCAATAATATGCACAATGCACATAGAAAATTATACTACCTAATGGACAATATCTATGGCATGACTGGTATATGACAGAATGTGAAGAGTTTAAAAGAAGGGGATGCTGCCACCAGCTTGGGAGAAACTTCTTGGAGGAGCCTGATCAGGAATTCATGGGTAAGGAGAAATGATGTGTAAGAGGGAGGGTAAGCGCAAGAGCAAGGCAAGGAAGTGGAGAAATTTAGTGACACTCAAAGGTAAGAGTAGATGTTTTTTTAATTAAAGTATTTATGAAGGAGATCATCAGAGTCAGATAAAGACAGTATTTTGGGAAAAACTATTCTAAGGAAATACAGGAAGGGAGCCCTATCAGCAGTAGAAAATGTGGGCTGAAATTCAAAATGAGGCCAGGACTGAATAGAGTTAACATTTAAAGTAAGTATGTTTATTTTCAAATTTTGGGCATCACTATACATTAGCATTTTACAACTAGAATGTCTATGTGTTTAATTATTGGAGCATCTAAACATTTAAAAACATCTTTACTGTGATATAATACACATATCACAAATCCACCCATTTAAAGTGTACAATTCAGTGATTTTAAGTTTATTCACAAGGTTGTGCACAATGTAAGATCATATTCATCACCTCTGAAAGAAACTCCGTGCCCATTAGCAGTCATTCCCCATTTCCACACAACCTCCCCCATGTCCAAGGCAACCATCATTTTACTTTCTGCCTCTCTAGATTTGCCTATTCTGGACATATTATATAGATTCATACAACATATGGTATTTTATGATTGGCTTCTTTCACTTAGCATGTTTTCCAGGTTTATCCATGTTGTAGCATGTATCATACTGAATTCCTTTTTATTGCTGAATAATGTTCCATTGTTTGGATATAGCGTATTTTGTTTGACCATAAATCAGTTGATGGACATTTAGGTTATTTCTGCTTTTTGACTGTTACAAATAATGCCACTAGACCTACACTCGAGGTGTTCAACACTGGGTTCTAGGGTTTCTTCCTCTCTCCCTCTCCCTTCCCCATTATTGTGCTCTTCCTGACCTGGTTAGATATGGATCCTTTCAGTTTTTGAACATATTTATAAATTGCTACTTTGGAGCCTTGTCTGCTATGTCCACCATCTGGAGCCTTTCAAAGGTAATTTCTATTTTCAGTTGCTTTTTCATATATATATATATCCATATGTGTGTGTGTGTGTGTGTGTGTGTGTGTGTGTGTGTGTGTATGCCATACTTTTCTGCTTCTTTGCATGCCTAATAAATTTTTTTGAAAAGTCGATATTTTAGACAATATATTGTAGCAACTCTGAATACTAACTCCCCCCTTCCTCTGGGGTAGATATTGTTGTTTGTTAGATGGATTGTTTATTTATTTAGTGGCTTGGCTGAACTAATTTTGTGAAATCTGTTCCCTTTGCCTTTAATGTCCCTGCTCAGATTTGTTTTTCTGACTCCTTAGGGATCATCCTTGAATCTACAAAAGCTGCTTATTGGTCAAAAGTTGTGCTTTGGCTCCTTTAGCCAGTTAGATTTCCTCCTCCTCCTCCTTGTCCTCCTCTTCTTCCTTGTATAGTATATGTGTTCCTTCTTCTAGTATATGAGTTGTAGCTTGAAGGTTACTATCATGGCCCATGGAATTTATGTTTTGGCCTCACATTCAGCCAGAGACCAGCTTAAAATTTGTTTTTATTATTCCTGAAAGGGCACAGTCCTGTCTTGCATGCATATGTCAAGATTTGAGGGATGTATGTGGTTTTGTTTTTAATCCTGGCTTCCTCAGAGTTCCCCTGGGTCAGAGTAGCTTATTGTTACATGAGAGGTTGTGCTTCAACTCCTTGTGCCTGTGAAGCTTCTGCTCTTTGTTGATTAATCTGTGTGTGGCTTGGGGAATGCTTACAAATCTGACTCATGTCCAGGTTTGATTGCTCCCAAGTACAGACTACCACATGGCCACAGCCTTCCCTACCCCACTCCCAGGGCTAACTGTGACCCCATGAGTGTTCTTCTTGGATGTATTTTACCTTGTTCTTTTCTGTTAAATTTCTAATCATTCTGCCACTTTACTTGTTGCTACCAGTATCATGGAGCTACCAGCACCTTCTCAATTACCCTTTACCATGGTCTCCTTATTTTTAACAATACCCTTAGGCATAAAATTTTCCGCATTCTCTTCCAAATAAAGTCAGTCCCCTCAGACAGTGCTGTGAAGCTCTTTGTCCTTATGGCCTGCATCTTCCCTGGGAAGAATCGGTGCACCACTGTGTAGGACCCGGAGTGTGGACAGTGGATTATTTCTCCTGGAGTGAAACTCTTGCGGGGCAAGCAGGTATCAGAAGGGGTGGTAACTTCTTGTCTTCTTAGTTTTCCCTCTCAATATGCAACTTTCACCGGATGAATGAGCTGGAGCAGAAATAATTGGGGCTGCAATATGTCCAGCTTTCTTCAGATAGAGTAGAGCTTCCACTACACAAATAGGGTCTGGATGGGGGAAGAGATCCTCAGTCCTTCCATCCACACCTACTTAGAGCAGAGGTTCTACCACATGGTGCTGGAGGAACATTAAGAAATACTGGATGAAGCCTTGTTCTTCCTAGAGCGAAATTGTAGCTGTAGCCTGGGAATTGAGGGAATTGGGAATTGAAGGAATTGGGAATCGAGGAAAAAGGGAGCCTGCCTTCTTGGCCATATTCACCTGGACTAGAGTTTCCATAACACAGAACTAGGGGAAGAGGAGGGAGAAGATCATATGTCAAATACCACAGACTCTTTTTCTTTTTCTTACTGAGATTTCATGGATTTTCTTTAAAAAAAATGTTTCTCCACTTACTGTATGGCCTTAGAAAATCCTAGAGATTATAAATGATGTTTTAAAAAATAAACTTTGCCACTTAATTTTTTTTTTTCTGTGAAGGGGTTTGCCAAGCTCCTCACTCTGGTATTTTTGAAGTTCCTAAGATTAGTATCTTAATATCATCATTTAATCGCAGCACAACCATAGAATCATGGAGTCTTGTCTTTCTCATACCCTATCTGCCAAAATAAAACTACCTTGAAAATTTATCCTGAATTCAACCTCTTCTCACCTTCTTCATGACTATCATCCTGACCCAAGCCACCACTTTCTCTCATCTGCAAAAATCTCATTGAGATTGCTTCCACCTTTGATTTTTTTCTTTCTGTTCTTGACACAGTAGCCAGTGTAGTTATTTCTTTTTTAAAAAGGCACAAATTAGATCAAGCTATTTCTCAACAAGGGCCCCTTCTGATCTGACCCTGCATTACCTCTTTAATCACCTCAACCTGTTGTTTACTCTATTCCAGCCAAATAGTTTCTCACGGAACTGGCCAGGCCCATTTGTACCCCAGGGTCTTTGCAATGACTGTGTCCTCTGTCACAGAGTAAATTTTTCCTATTATTTACATTGCTAACTCCTTGCTTCAAGTAATGGCTCAATGTAATCTTCCTGAAAAGACCTACCCTGACCACTTTACGTTGTAACATTTCTCCTTCCTCCCAACACTTCTAATCCCCCTTCTCCACTTTAATTTTTCCATGATGCCTACCACCTTCAACCATGTAATCCTATATAACAAAAGGCTAACATGCAAATTGTCCCCTTGGGAGTTTGACAGACCAGGAATTTGACTGCTTACTATGATGTGTGCTGACCACCAGGGGGAAGTGCAGAACGAAGGAAGGCCTTGGTTGGCAGCTGGAAGGCCCCCATTGGAACTGATCACCAGCCAGGCCTAGGGACCCTACCCATGCATGAATTTTGTGCACTGGGCCTCTAGTATAATATATTACGATGACCACTTCTGATTCATCTTCCTTACTGGAATATGAGCTGCATTAATTAGGGCAAGAATGTTCATCCTTACTTACTGTTGCAGCTTCAGCACTTAGAACCTGCCTGAAACAAAGCAGATGCTCATTAAATATTTATTGCATGAATTCTCAAGCTCTGATTGGTTATGTGAACAACAAGCTGAATAAAACTTGAGCAATAAAAAGAATAAAAGATGAATTTGGGGCTCTGTATCCAGAATAATCTAATTAATGTCTTCTTCTGACACATTTCATATCTTCATGGGAAGGTGGGAGTGGAAAGTGCCCATTGGTTTTCCCAGGAAAATACCAAAGACAAAAAAAAAAAATTATTGTTACAGTTTCATGAAAGTGGATATGGGACTTTCCTACCAGACTGCACACCTCTCTTGACTAAAGATTTAAGAGTTAAACCCAGTATGTTGAGAGAACAAAAAGGAAGCAAGGGTGATGTGGCTGTCCTACTTTACATGGTTTCCTTCCTGCTTCTCTCTGCCCTTTTATTCACTCTATCCAAGGGCAGGAGGAATTATATAGTTAGTTGCTAAATTTGGGAAGAATAAACTGTGCTTGCTCAGCTCAGTAGCTCCAGTTTTCCTAGAGGGAGAGAGTCTGCCTCCAGGTACCAGTTCTCCTCTGCTCCTTTTGCCATAAATCTTAGCCTCATGTTTCTACCCAGATGGGTACACCTATCCAAGTCAACCTGGGGTAGATGAGTCTGCCTTTTTCTACAATTCCATTAACAGGTTTATCTTCTATAATAATAAAAGCACAATATTCTAATTAGACCGGATGTCCTTCCGGACAAAGCCAGGGCTGAGAGGGAAGACCAAGTCTTGGGTGCCAGAGGGAAGCTGGTGCTGGCAGCTAGGGGAAGGAAGGCATACTTTTGTACCAATTTCAGGTATCGGGCCTCTAGTTTCATAATAAACTGTACTCTCCATACTTAGCCTTTATATTAAGGACACTACTTTGTCTTAATTCTCAAATTGCTGAGAAGTCAGAAGGGAGAGAATGGTGCAATTCATGAGCCTCTTCAAACCTCCAGCATTTTACTTTAATTGTATTGGTTAGAAATGACCCACAGGGCCACCCTGACTACAAAAGAGGATGAGAAAGGGCTTATTTGGCTTTTTAGTCTCTATATTGGAAGGTAGCAAAAGAGAAGAGACATGGAATGGTGGTTGAATCAACTATACCTGTCACAGAAGTCATGAAGAGCTTTCTTCCTGAGACCAGCAGCATTAACATCACCTGGGAGAGTGTTTGCAGTGCTGACTCCTGGGTCCTACTCCAGACCTACTGATCAGAGACAGCATTTTACCAAGATTCCCAGATGATTTGTGTGCACATTAATATTTAAGAAGCACTGCCTAGGTCAAGGGTCTGTAAACTATACAGCCTGAAGACCAAATCCAGCCTGTGTTCATAAATAGTTTTATTGAAACACAGGTATGCACATATGTTTATGAATTATCTATGGCTGCCCCTGCTCTACAATGCTAGAGCTGAGCAGTTGTGACAGAGACCATATCGCCTGAAAAGCATAACATATTAACTAACTGACCATTTAGAGAAAACATTTGCCATCTCCTGCTCTGGACTGAGTCAAGAACTGAAAGCATGGCTTGGATGACAATGCTGTGGAGAGATTTAACAAAGAAAAGATAAAGATGAACTTCTCTCCAGAATGAGAAAAACATGAAATTATTGAAGAGTAGGAGGTTAGAGCCACGGAAGGAGACACTGATGGGAAGAAAGGCAGAATGAGATCCCAAGGGAGGGGCAGGATGCAGGCAAGGATGCAATTCAGAGCTTGTGAAAAGGATAAAAGAGTGGAAGTAATTGTTTAGGTAGTAAGAGATAAGTTGATAAACTCTGATTGTGTCTCTTTGGCAGTTTGAATTTCCCACAATGCCTAGCATACAACAGAACACCCTGTGGGTACCAACCAATGTTTTTTGAATTGAAAAAGTCACCCACTCAGTTTATACACTGAGCTCCCCCACAGAGCATTTTGCTTTCAAGCTCCTAGACCATGTGGGATAGGGAGGGGCCCGAATAGTCTTATTCCCACTACACAGCTGGGGGACTGTGGCCGAGGGGGTCAGTGACTATTCTGAGGTCACCAAGCCTGGAAACCTCCTCATCTGGGGCTGGACGTCAGGACTGTCCTTTACAGGCCACATGAGAACTGCAGAGACAGAGAGGGCTGGTGTGGGGGTGGGGTTGGGGCTGGGTTTTTCACCCAGGAGAGCTTGCTGCTAGTTTATATCGACTGCAAAGGAACTCTAGTTATTCTTTTTCAACTAATCAAAACACGACTTGAAGTTTTTAGAGAAGGCCTCTGATTTTGCAACACCTGTGCCCAAAAGGGAGGGAGGGTTGCATTTTTGCATCAGACTTGAGCTTTTGCTGGAATGCAAGGGCGGGGGTGGGAGCCAGAAAGAGAGTGGGTGAGAATTTCTGCCAAAGGCCTGGGCTTCTGGGAAATCAGACTTGACAGGAGGGGAGGACGTCAGGGCGGTCTTTGTGGCCCTTCTCCTTTTCTTAGGCCCATCTCCCCTCCCTTCCTTTTCCCAATATATCCTTTGATTTTCACTGTTTCCCCAGCTGCTTGAGGCCTGTTCCCCAGGGCCAAAGCTCTGATGCATGCTCTGATCGCCTTCATTCCTCTTCCCAGGCCCCATCCAAACCCTGGGCTGAGTCCCATCTCCTCAGAAACACTTCCTAAAACACCCATCTCTGCTGCCTGCCTGCCTCCCTGGGTTCTCTGAAAGCAGAGCCTGCAGGTGGTGTATTTTGGAGACAATCCCAAGGAGGAGGACTTGCGGAGGTAAGAGGTGCATTAAGGAAGAAAGTAAAGCCGTAGAAACACTAAGAAATCTCCCAGAACTGTCGGTCCAAAGGGCAGGAGTTGGGAGTACTTATCCCTCACTTCCTGACCCAGGCTGGTCAGAAATTATTCCTGGGAGCCTTGACTTTCCCAAATATCTGGACTGCACTTGCCCACAGGATGAAAAGACCCTGAGGCTCTGTCAAAGCTCCAAGGCATAAAAGTGGAGGTGGAAGGGTTGGGAGTAGGCTCAAGGTTGGAGGCTGATGAGTCTGAGCTTGCACAGAGCTGTCCACTACAGCTAGGGCTGAGATGGAAGGTGAGTGAGAAGATATGATGTGGGCACAAATATGCCCACTTTGAAGCTATGTTATAGAGGCATAGGAATTTAGAGTAGTTTCATCTTCCTGGTGAAATGAACCTTGTATCAAAACACACTAAGCCGAGAGAATCCAAGATGGCGGCATAGGTAAACACGCTGCTGCCTCGCACAACAATTTCAAAACTACAACTAAAAGACAGAACGGACATCATCCAGAACCACAGGAAAGCTGGCTGAGTGGAAGTTCTACAACTAGAAGGAAAGAGAGGGGCTCACGGAAACCCAGAGGAGCTGTAAAAAGCTGAGGTATGGAGACGCGTGCACGGAGAGAGCGGGTGCTGGAGAACCTGGCTGACTTTCTCTGGTGGGATGGAAACGGAGACTCTCAAAAGCATTGAACCCCTTATGTTACAACACTAAACCCCAGATCCAGCCAAAACTCATACGGGGGGAGTTTGGACTGTGAAAAGGGAGAAGTGCCAGAAATTTAGGGGAGTCGCAAAAGATCAGAGGGCTGGTGGCGGCGCACAGGGCACTGCGCCCAGGACAGATTGCTGATTGTGCCACTGACTTTCTCGAGTGGGCGGGAGACAGACCCTCCCAACTGTGTCACTTCTGACTCCACTAAGCCCCTGTTTCGGGTGAAACCCTGGGGACCTAGACTCGTGTGGTCCTGGTGTGCAGGGGAGCCGGAAAGGCAGCGGTTAGAGGCACTGCGGGCTCGTGCACAATTACCGCTCCAGCCATTACCCAGTCACGTGAGACTCAGGGGCCGTGGAGGGCGGGGCCGACTGGAAGGCAAGGCGGTTCCTTAAGCCCTGAGACTCCACCCCTCCCAAGCTCAACAGAGGCTTCTGCGGCTTTGCAAGTCTGGCATTATAAGGCTGAATTCAACACAGAAGTTTCCCCGGCATAGTGAAAATGCCAAGACAAGGGAAGGGATCACAAACAAAAGAAATGGAGGGGAAAAAAACGACTGGATATAGAGTTCAAAACCACGCTTATAAGGTTTTTCAAGAATATGCTAGAAAAGATGGATAAATTTATCAAGTCCCAAGAGGAGATGAAAAAGGAGCAACTAGAGATGGTAAAGGTCCAACTAAAGATGAAAAAGGACCAACTAAAAATTAAACATTCACTGACTGAAATAAAAAATATTATACAGAGTCCTAACAGCAGACTAGAGAAAGGCAAGAATCAGGTCAAAAAATTTGAAATATAAAGAAGCAGAAAACACTCAACTGGAAAAGCAAGAAGAGAAAAGAATCCAAAAATGTGAAGATAATGTAAGGAGACTCTGGGACAGCTTCAAACGTACCAACATCAGAATTGTGGGAGTGCCAGAAGAGAGAGAGCAAGATACTGAAAACCTATTTAAAGAAATAATGACTGAAAACTTCCCACATCTGGTGAAAGAAATAGACTTACACATCCAGGAAGCACACAGAACTCCATATAAAAGGAATCCAAAGAGGACCACACCAAGACACATCATAATTAAAATACCAAGAGCAAAAGACAAAGAGAGAATATTAAAAGCAGCAAGAGAAAAACAGCTCATTACCTACAAGGGAGCACCCATACGACTGTCAGCTGATTTCTCAACAGAAACGATGCAGGCCAGGCGGGAGTGGCAAGAAATATTCAACATGATGAATAGCAAGAACCTACAACCAAGAATAATCTATCCAGCAAAGCTATCATTCAGAATTAAAGGGCAAATAAAGAGCTTCACAGATAAGAAAAAGCTAAAGGAGTTCATCAACTCCAAACCAGTATTATATGAAATGCTAAAAGGTACTCTTTAAGAAGAGGAAGAAGAAAAAGATTAAAGTCAAAAAATTATGAACAACAAATACGTATCTATCAACAAGTGAATCTAAAAATTAAGTGAATTAAAAATTTGATCAATAGAATAAACTGGTGAATATACTAGAATCAGGAGCATTGAAAGGGAGTGGACTGATAATTCTCAGGGGGAAAGGGGTGAGGGGTATACCGGAAGAGACTGGACAAAAATCATACACCTATGGATGAGGTCAACGGGAGGGAGGGAAGGATGGGAGCTGGGTGGAGGGGTGCTATGGAGGGGAAAAAAGAAAGACAAATGTAATAATCTGAATATTAAAGATTTAATTTAAAATATATATATATATTAAAAAAACAAAAACAAACACACTAAGCCCATCTATTTTGAGTAAGATGATCTGCCGGAATCTATGTTGGGCTTTGTATTAGTAAAACAACAGTAACTTTCTTTAGTTGCTTTTTGCCTGGGGCATTTATTTCTACCCCTTTCCTGCCAATATGTCTGTGCCTTATGTATTGATTATAAATAATATGTAGTTAGATTGGGAAATAATTCAATTTTTTTTAAGTAAGTGCTCTTGGCATTTTAATTATGATGTGTCTTGGTGTAGTCCTCTTTGTATTCCTTTTATATGGGGTTCTGTGTGCTTCCTGGACTTATATTCCCTTGTTATTATTTGTGTAATTGAATTTTTCTACCATTTTATTTTGGATAATTTGTGTTGTTTAAGTCATCCAATGTGTGGTATTTATGGCAGCCTTAGAAAGCTAATATGTCCTTTCCTCCAAAATAATTACACTGGCTAATGCTTCAGAACCCTCATTAACTCCTTGTGTCTATTAATTCTCACTTGGAGTTCTCTTAAACTTTACTTCTGTAGTTTTTTCTCTGCCTGTTTCTGGTTGAAGTTGTTTACAATTTTTTAAAATTAAATCGTTATTATTTAGATTATTACATTTGTTTCTCTTTTTTCCCCTCCATAGCTCCCCTCCACCTGGCTTCCACCCCTCCCTCTATCCTTACTTCCCTCCGGCTGACCTCATCCATAGGTCACTCCCTGTATACTCCTCACCCCTTTCCCCCTGAGAATTATCAATCCACTCTCTTTCTGTGCTCCTGATTCTATTATATTCACCAGTTTATTCTGTACATCAGATTTTTAATTTACTTAATTTTTACATTCACTTTTTGATAGATATGTATTTGTTGTTCATAATTTTTTATCTTTTACCCTTTTTTTCTTTCTCTTCTTAAAGAGTACCTTTCAGCATTTCATACAATACTGATTTGGAGTTGATGAACTCCTTTATCTGTGAAGCTCTTTATCTGCCCTTCAATTCTGAATTATAGCTTTGCTGGATACAGTATTCTTGGTTGTAGGTTCTTGCTATTCATCATGTTGAATATTTCTTGCCACTCCGGTCTAGCCTGCATAGTTTCTGTTGAGAAATCAGCTGACAATCATATGGGTGCTTCCTTGTAGGTAATGAACAGTTTTTCTCTTGCTGCTTTTAATATTCTCTCTCTTTTGCTCTTGGCATTTTAATTATGATGTGTCTTGGTATAGTCCTCTTTGGATTCCTTTTATATGGGGTTCTGTGTGCTTCCTGGACTTGTAAGTCTACTTCTTTTACCAGATGTGGGAAGTTTTCAGTCATTATTTCTTCAAATAGGTTTTCAGTATCTTGCTCTCTCTCTTTTTCTGGCACCCCCACAATTCTGATGTTGGTACCCTTGAAGCTGTCCCAGAGGCTCCTTACATTATCTTCACATTTTTGGATTTTTTTTTTCTTCTTGCTTTTCCAGTTGAGTGTTTTCAGATTTTTTATATTTCAAATTTTTGACTTGATTCTTGCCTTCCTCTAGTTTGCTGTTAAGTTTCTCTATAATATTTTTTATTTTGGTCAGTGAATGTTTAATTTTTAGTTGGTCCTTTTTCATCTCTAGTTGGTTCTTTTTCATCTCGAGTCTCACTAAATTTATCCATCTTTTCTAGGATAGTCTTGAAAAACCTTATAACCATGGTTTTGAACTATATATCCAGTCATTTGTTTTTCTCCATTTCTTTTGTTTGTGATCTCTGTAAGGGTCGAAACGCTCGCCGCTCAATGGAAGGCTCCAAGAGACGTTCTCATGCAAACAGCAAAGGGTTTATTCACCAAGTATGCTGGGGCTCACAACGTACTCTGAAAGCAGAGCAGAGGCTGAGAGCCCCGAACCAAGTTACAGGGTATTTTTATAGTATTAAGATAACAGGATGCGGCTGGCGGTTATTGGTTATCTCTGGGTTAATCTCTTGAGACATCTGGGCCTTGTCTCCTTCCGCAATTTGGCTACAGGCTGTCTTCACCACACACACTAACAACCTGCACCTGGGTTACACTAACAACCTGCACCTGAGTTATAGCACTCTGGAAATTTCCACTCTATTCTTAACTTTGAGAATTTTTAACTCTTCATTCCCCACTTCTTTTTGTGTGATCTCTAATCTTAGAGATCTGTATCTGGTTCCTGTAGGGCAGTGTACTGTTGTCTGATGACCATTAATTTAATATCTCCGATAAAGTTGGCCACCATGTCCCCAGGGTGTGGGTTCCCCTGACTGACTAAACTACTTGCCCCGTGGGATTTACGATCTCCCAAGTAAAGAAGAGGGGGCATGAGGGTTGCTAGTAGTCAGGGGAAGAAAGCATAGCCCTACCCATGCGGTGAATGCGCAGTTTGAGAGGGTTTTCAGTCCTTTCCAATGTCCATCCGGAACCCGGTGACGGCGCAGGCTTGAGGTGAGACGCATGGATCCAGGAGGCAATGCCATCTACCTTTACTGCAGTTGGGGTTGTCAAGAGCACCAGGTAGGGTCCTTTCCACCGAGGTTCCAGGCTATGCGTCTGATGTCTTCGCACGTATACTGAGTCACCAACTTGGAAGGGATGGGGGACCTTGGTTTCCCCTGGCTGGTAGGCAGACGCTAATGGTTTCCAGATAAACTGCTGGATTCCTTCCAAGGCTTTTAACCTGGCGATCAAGGGGGTACAAGGAAAAGAATTTATATCTACCATTGGAGGTCAGTTTTAAAATTGGAGGCGGAGTGCCATACAGAATCTCAAAGGGAGTAAGATTGTACATAGAAGGGGAAGGGGTATTTCAAGCCCTAAATAGGGCATAAGGTAGGAGCAAGGTTCAGTCCCTTAAGCCAGTCTCCAAGGTCAATTTAGTTAGAGTCTCCTTAATGGTTCTATTCAGTCTTTCTACCTGATCTGAACTTTGAGGTCGATAGGCACAATGCAGTTTCCAATTAATCCCCAAAACCCTGGCCAATCCCTGACTTACCTGGGCCACGAAAGCCGGTCCATTGTCTGATCCAATTACCTGGGGGAGTCCAAATCGAGGAAAAAGTTCTTCCATAATCTTTTTGGCCACCACCTGGGCCGTTTCCCTTCGGGTGGAGTAGGCTTCTACCCATCCTGAGAAAGTGTCTACAAAAACTAAAAGATATCTTAACCCACATTTGGCTGGTTTAATTTCAGTAAAGTCTACTTCCCAAAATTGACCAGCCTTATCTCCCCTCAGTCTTTTTCCTTCCGGAGCCTGGGATGGATGTGCATTTACAACTCGACAGGCCTGGCAGTCTCTGGCAATTTGTTCTGCCAACCTTTTATTTTCTGTGGGGGTCAGAAAAAAAGGTTGCTCCCTTAGCAGCTCTTGCATTTTTCTAGCAACCAAATGGGTGAGCTGATGAATGTGTTGTAAATAGGAGGTAGCCTGTTGTTCCTTAGTTTCAGTAGCTGCGGTCATAGGATCATCTCCTTGGGTCTCAGTCACCAGTGCTAGAACTTCTGACTCTCGGAGGGCCGCTGCCCTTGCTTCTTTATCTGCTTGTCGATTCCCCATGGCTACGGGGTCTGATCCTCTTAGATGACCGGGGCAGTGAACAATAGCCAATTCGGTAGGTAGCAGAACAGCTGCCAAGAGTCTAAGAATCTCAGTCTTATATTTATTGTCTTTTCCCGCTGATGTTAGTAGCCCCCTCTGTTGATAAATGGCCCCATGCACGTGAGCAGTGGCAAATGCATAGCGACTGTCTGTGTAGATGGTAGCCCTTTTTCCTTTAGCCAATTCCAGGGCTTTTGTGAGAGCGATTAGTTCTGCTTTTTGGGCAGAGGTTCCTTCTGGTAGCCCTGCCGACCATATAGTCTCAATCCCGCTGACTACCGTTGCCCCCGCATGTTTCTTACTGTCTTGCAGGAAGCTGCTGTCATCCGTGAACCAGGTTACCTCCGAGTTGGGTAGCGGATGGTCTTTTAGGTCATGGCGAACTCCAGCTTGGATGTCCTGGCAAGAGTGCATGACTGGGTCTGCAGCCTCATCCGGGAGCAGGGTGGCGGGGTTTAAAGTGGACGGTGGCCCAAAAGTCACCCGGTCATTATCCAACAAAATGCTCTGGTAATGGGTGATGCGTGCATCTGAGAGCCATTGGTCTGGAGGTTGCCTGATGACACTCTCCAGGGTGTGTGGGGCTATGATAGTTAATTTTTGTCCCAAAGTCAATTTATCGGCATCTTTGGCCAACAGAGCAGCAGCAGCTATAGCTTTCAGGCAGCGGGGCCACCCGCTTGCCACCGAGTCCAGACGCTTGGACAGATAGGCCACTGGCCTCCTCCAGGGCCCCAAAGTCTGGGTTAGGACTCCTCGAGCTATTCCCTTCCGTTCCTCTATATAGAGAGTAAAGGTTTTTTCTACATCGGGGAGTGCCAATGCTGGAGCTGACAATAGGGCCCTTTTGATATCATCAAAAGCCTGCTGCTGTTCTGGTCCCCACGAAAATTCTGCATCACTCTTTAGAAGTGGGTAAAGTGGGGTGGCCAATGACGCAAACCCCGGAATCCATAGTCTACAGAACCCAGCCATTCCCAGGAACTCCTGGAGTTGTTTTCTGGAAGTGGGTACAGGAATCTGCGTAACAGTCTTTTTCCCTTACTGTCTCTCCTATCCCTTCTGGGTCCTGCGTCTTTTACCACTGTGGCCAGGATTTTTGCCAATGCCTTGTCTCTCCTCTTGTCCCTCGTATCCTCTCTCTCTTCCCTTTCCTTCTCCTTTCTCTGCTCCTTTTCTTCCTCTGTCTCCCTTTTGTGGAAAACCTTATCCGCCTCTTTTACCAGGTCTCGAAGGGTCAAGTCCTGCAGTCCGTCCAGGCGCTGTAACTTGCACCTGATATCTGAAGCAGACTGCCCAATAAAGGCCATGGCTACAGAGGCCTTTTGTTCCTCTGACTGAGGGTCAAAGGGGCTGTATCTCCGATAGGCTTCTATCAGTCTTTCTAAAAATACCAAGGGAGACTCATTAGGTCCTTGGACCACCTCTCTTACCTTGGCCAAATTGGTAGGCCACCTAACGGCCGCGCGGAGACCCGCCACGAGAGACTGGCGATAGGCGGACAGATGCTCCCTACCTTGAGAAATATTAGGGTCCCAGCTAGGTCGGTGTAGAGGGAACACATCATCAATAATGTTCTGGAGCTGTGTCGGGTGCCCATCTCGCCCAGGGATATTTTTCCTTGCCTCCAGAAGTATCCGATCCCTTTCCTCAGTGGTGAAGAGGGTGCCCAACAGCTGCTGGCAATCATCCCAGGTTGGCTGATGGGAAAACATAAGGGACTCCATGAGTCCTATCAATCGGGTAGGATCTTCAGAAAAAGGGGGATTATTATTTTTCCAGTTATACAGATCAGAGGAAGAAAATGGCCAATATTGTAAAGCTGGCATATCCCCACCATTCCCATCATCTATCATGGGCCCATAGGGACGGAGCGGCAGAGTCACGGCCACATCCGGGTCTTCTCAAGGACTCTGAGCCCGTCGGCTTCGTGTCCCTTGAGCTGGTCCACTACCTGTGAAGTCAGAAAGGGATTGAGGAGGGGACAAAGTGGAACTGGGTCGGGGGAAGAGGGAGGGGGTTGAGGTTGAGGATAAGGAGGAGGGGTGTACTGGAGGAGGGGAAGGGTAAAGAGTAGGGGCTGTGGGCTTCACAGGGAGCATCACAGCTGAGGCAGAAGACTCGGGAACTGGGTCGGGAGGCAAGAAAGGTTTTACCCAGGTGGGAGGAGACTCACAGAGGTCCTGCCAAACTAAAATATAGGCCTCCTGATCAGGGTGACCATGTCGACCAGGCTGAAAGACTACATTTCTCACCTGCCTGATGAGGGACAGATGAAAGGAGCCCTCTGGTGGCCAGCCAACGTCAAAGGTCGGCCACTCAGCAGAACAGAAAGTCTGCCATTTCTCCTTCTTAATAATAAGGGATAGATTTTGTGCTCGATCCTTTACCTCCAACCAGTGGTCCAGGGTTAGAGACAAGGGAGTCGAGGTGGTCTGACCCATAATAGCAGACAAACAGACAATAACAATTAAGACAAAAACAACAATCACAGACACAAAACGTTCAGACAGAAACCAAAACGGATTAGCCGGCAAAACTGACCTGGCTGGCAATAAAGTTACTGAATCAGAATTCACCAGATGGGAGACATCCAGGTGTCCCTGGAGCTCCCCTATCTCCACCAGGGCGTCCCCCGGGGATGTGGCCTGCAGCTCCCGGACACGTCTGTCAGCCGCAGTCGGAGGAAGCTCACGCTCCGCACCAAAAGCCACCTTGCCAGCCTCAACCAGAACCTAAGCGATTGCTGTATCTAGAGGTGCCTGTACTTACCCCGAGAAGCGTCTGTTGGGGGCTTCCAGGGCAGCCTGAGCTGATCTCGCTGGGGCCTCCAAATGTAAGGGTCGAAAGGCTTGCCGCTCAATGGAAGGCTCCAAGAGACGTTCTCATGCAAACAGCAAAGGGTTTATTCACCAAGCATGCTGGGGCTCACAATGTACTCTGAAAGCAAAGCAGCGGCTGAGAGCCCCGAACCAAGTTACAGGGTATTTTTATAGTATTAAGATAACAGGATGCGGCTGGTGGTTATTGGTTATCTCTGGGTTAATCTCTTGAGACATCTGGGCCTTGTCTCCTTCTGCAATTTGGCTACAGGCTGTCTTCACCACACACACTAACAACCTGCACCTGGGTTACACTAACAACCTGCACCTGGGTTACAGCACTCTGGAAATTTCCACTCTATTCTTAACTTTGAGAATTTTTAACTCTTCAATCTCTTCCTTTGTCTTCCCATTTTCATTATGCTGGGAGAACTTCTGTGTTGGATTCAGACTTATGATACAAGACTTGCAATACTGCGAAAGCCTCTCTGTTGAGCTTGGGAGGGGTGGAGTCTCAGGGCTTCACGGACCACCTTGCCTTCCAGTTAGGCCCCGCCCTACATGGCCCCTGGGTCTCACGTGTCTCTGGGTAATCATGTGCATGCGCAGTGCTTCTAGACCGCTGCCTTTCTGGCTCTCCTGCCCTTCGGGACCATATAAGTCTGGGTCCCCAGGGATTCACCTGAAACTGGGGTTTAGTGGAGTTAGAAGTGGTGCAGCTGGGAGGCTCTGTCTCCCACCCACTGGTGAAAGCCAGTGACACAATCAGCAGTTGATCTTCTGCGCACAGTGCTGTGTGCACCACCAGACTTCTGCCCTTTCACAGCTATCGTAAATTTCCATGCACTTCTCCCTTTTCACAATCCAAACTCTCTCCGTATGAGTTTCGGCTGGACCTGGGGTTCAGTGCGGTAGGATAAGGGGTTCAGTGCAGTTGGGAGTTTCTTTCTCCCTCCCGCCAGAGAAAGCCAGCCAGGTACTCTGGCACCCGCTCTCTCCATGCATACATCTCCGTACCTCAGCTTTTTGCAGCTCCTCTGGGTCTCTGTGAGCCCCTCTCTTTCCTTCTAGTTGTAGAATTTCCACTCAGCCAGATTTCCTGTGGTTCTGGATGCTGTCCTTTCTGTCTTTTAGTTGTAGTTTTGAAATTGTTGTGCGAGGCAGGGGTGTAGGTGTTTATCTATGCCGCCATCTTGGATTCTTCTGTTTATAATTGTTTTTTTTTTTTTTGTTTTTTTTGTCCTTCATAGACTTGACACTATCAACTTTCTAGTCAACATTTTTAATCTGGTGATGTCAGTCTTATTTTCCAGGTTGTTATAGACCCATTCAACATTGTATATATTTTTCTCTCATTCTTGCAGTTTGGGATCATTCATTTTCCTGAACCATTTTTTTTTTATTCACAGAGAGGGAGGGAGAGGAGATAAAAACATCAATGAAGAGAGAGAATCATTGATTGGCTGCCTACTGCACACTCCCTACTGGGGATTGAGCCCACAACCCAGGTATGTGCCCTGACTGGAAATTGAACTAGGACTTTCTGGCTGATGGATGGGCACTCAACCACTGAGCCACACTGGCTGGCCTCCTGAACCAATTTTGATACAGATATTATAAATTCCATTTTATGTATGAAAACAATGATGCAAAAGGGTAAAATTGTCTCTAATCATACAACCATTAATCAGAAAGGTGGGACTAGGACACAAGCACCCTAATTCCTAGTATTTCACAGCCAAGAATGACAGGATGACTTCTCTGGTATGATATTCTGGCATATTTATTAGAATCTACCTAAAGTAATGTGTTGAGAATGGTTCTGAGGCCTCATCCAAGTCCCATGCTAATCAGTTAGAGATGCCTGCCATGACTGTGAGAGGAAGTGGCAGCAGAGTATCAGGAACTTGCTTTGTCTACACTAGGTCTTATTCCTCAAAATTTTGGCTCATGCTCTTGAGACTTCAATTTGAAAATAATGCAATGAAGTCTCCAAAATATTAATTTATGTTTAAAAAGATTAACTAATAAGAAAAGACGAATAAAATGAATGTGATTTAAAAAAATCTTTTATTTTAAGTTAGTTTTTTTTTTTTAATGGAGGTGGCAGTGGTGTAGACTAAGAAGTGAGGGTGCAAGCTAAGTGGTTTTAAATCTTTGCTTCTTATTCAATTTTTTTTTCTTATGGTATATGTGGGGTTTTTTTTGTTTTTTTTTTTACCTCAGAGGAAGTGTTTTGGGTCCTACATTCCTCTATCAGTGTGTTTTCATTTCTTTAGAAATATTGCCTCCCCTGACCACTGAATAGAACCAATAATTGGTTAGAGTGGCTGCATATTATACTAATAAAAGGATAATATGCTAATTAGACTGGATAGACTGGACGTCTTCTGGACATCCTTCTGGACAAAGCCAAGGTGGCAGGGCCGAGGCAGAGGTGGTTAGGAGCGATCAGGCATGCAGGCATAGGTGGTTAGGGGTGATCAGGCAGGCAGGCAGAGGGGTTAGGGGCAATCAGGCAGGCAGGCAGAGGGGTTAGGGGTAGTTAGGCAGGCAGGTAGAAGGATTAGAGGAGATCAGGCAGTCATGCAGAATGGTTAGGGGTGATCAGTCAGGCAGGCAGGCAAGCGGTTAGGAGCCAGTGGTCCCAGATTGCAAGAGGGATATCCAACTGCTGGTTTAGACCCGATCCCACAGGGAATCCTGAGGGGTCCCAGATTGGAGAGGGTGCAGGCCTGGTCCTGGATTGGAGAGGGTGCAGGCCCGGATTGGAGAAGGTGCAGGCCCAGATTGGAGAGGGTGCAGGCTGGGAGCGGGTATAGGCTGAAATTTCATGCACCAGGCCTCTAATGCTTTAATAATTAACTTTTCCTACAGCTTCATTTGAGATTTTCATTTTAGAGCATCTTTACAAAAAGTGAGAGAGCTTAGTCCTGTTTCTCACCATTTGTTTCCCCCTCCCCATCTTCTTCCTTTCTCACATCTTTTGAGTCTTGCCAATAGATATTCAGATGATCCGCTAGAAAAGTAATATTCTGAGAAAATAATGGTCTACTGATTAGGATTTGGGCCATAAAACATTAAATTGTCTTGAAGATCACTTGTGGGACGGAAGAGATGGGTTGAAGTCAGATTTCTCAGAGTTCAAATCCTGATTCTGCTACTTACTTGCTGCACAAGTCATTTAATGTCTTTGATCTCAATTTTCCCTTTAATATAATGGGATATTAAAGGGTTCTCAGACCCACTTCTAAGGTATGTGGGGTGGAGACTTCCCTCTACCAATGGGCAATTTTTGGGCATCAGCAGATGTCCTGACACCATGTACTAGAGTTAGATTCCACAGGAAAAGGACTCAATCCCACAAAACCATTTTCCACTTCAGAAGCCAGTTGCAAACCCAGGTTGTTACGTTGACAGGCTATAAATCAGAGGTCCCCACAATCCCCTCTTAGGGTTAGATTTATTTGTTAGAAGAGCTCACAGAACTCAGGAAACCTGTTTACTTACTAGATTACCAATTTACTTTGAAAGATATTAAAGGATACAAATCGGCAGCCTAATGGAGAGATACACAGGGCTTGCAAGGTCCCAAATGAAATGAGAAAGGCCAACCAGCTGTCCTTCTGAGTTCTTACGGAGGCCTCGTGACATAGTCATGATGGACTAAATCATTGCTTATTGGTGATTGGCTCAGAAATCAGGGATAGGACTGAAAGTTCCAATTCTCTAATCACATGGTTGATTTCATTGGCAACTACCCCATTTTTGGGTGGTGTCCAAAATTCACCTCATTAACATAACAAGAGACACCATTGTAGCTCTTATCACTTAGGAAATTGCAAGGGGTTTGAGACCTGTGAACCAAGAACTATAGATAAAGACCAAAGATATGTGAGAAATATATTTCAGTCATCTGAATGACCAAATATATATCTATATATAAAATTAATCAGTTTTATAATATCAGAGGATACAATAGGGATGAACATTTCCATTTGTAGACTTGTTATAATGAATAAGCATTATAATGGATATAAAGAACATGAGACAGAGTATTCATTCATTGATTCACTCGTTCACTCATTCAGAACATGTTTATGGAGGGCATGCTATGTGTAAGAAAATAAAACATGGTTTTGCTCATTATGTTCTCAAAGTCTGGTGGGAGAGATACACATTCCACCAATTCCAAGGGTCATGTGTCAAGATCATGGGCCAAGGATTACACAGGTTGCCACATGGGGAAAGGAGTGGTGATGGGGAACTTCCCTGAAGATAAATCTGAAATTCTGAAGGTTGAAAGACAGAGGAGGTGCTATCAGGAGGTGACAAGAGAGGAGCAGCCATCAAAGCCTTAGGAGCCTGGCCAACATGGCTCAGTGGTTGAGCATCAATTTATGAACAAGCAGGTCATGGTTCCATTCCTGGTCAGGACATGTGCCTCGGTTGCTGGTTTGATCCCAGTGTGAGGTGTGCAGGAGGGCAACCAATCAATGATTCTCTCTCATCATTGATATTTCTCTCCCTTCCTCTCTGAAATCAATAAAAACATACATTAAAAAGAAAAGCCTTAGAAGTTTTCCCTTTACTGTGTAGCAAGATTGTCCAGTGGGAAATGCTAATTTTCTGCTCTGCTTCACTTCTGAGTAATTGGAATTTGAGCCATCCCCAAGAGATCCTGTGAGATATAGCCATTCTCTGTGTTAAGGAATGATGTTATCTGCTGGATGAGATAAATCAACAGCATGTTGGCAGTTGACTGCATAGTTCTCTTTCAACCCCAGGACTTGTATGATTGGTCACACTAGGGCTGTTTTTGGAGAGGGAGGAGGTAGAAGGACTAGAAGCTCAACCCCTCCAGGGGAGGTGGAGAGATTAGCGTGGACCTCCCTGAAGAAGCCTGCTGTTCCCTGTTTATATTTAGCCAATAAATAAAATGTGTTTGTTGAGGGTGGGTGTAAATTATTATTTATTGCTTTGTAGAAAACTCCTACTCAGGGTTCGCTGGCAAGCGAAGCTTTGCAAAGAATTTCTGGCAGTAGCAAGGTATGGCATTTATTTCCAGTAGGCTGGAACACTTTGCCTCCAATGTTTGTCAACGTGTCACCATTAAGAAGGAAAACAAAATTGGTGGATGCATTTCTGGCCAAATATGTTCATTAGTTAGCAGATTTATTGAGCACCAACTCTGTGCTAGATGCTGGGGGTCTAGTGGTAGCCAAGTCAGACATGGTCCCCCTGTTACCAATGCAGTAAGACAAGTGATAAATAGTTAATAACATTGGTAAGTGTGGGACAAGAAGCACCCCATCTTCTATCTGGGTTTTATGCTGGTTTGTCATTATACAAATGAAAACTGAAGCCTTATCAATGATTGGTGAATACCCAACAGTCCATCAAATTCAGACTCTCTGGTATCAGATCAATTGAAGAAACTACACAAGATCTGAAGACAAGTAGATCTTCTTCTCTCTCTCCAAATATAGGTCTTGGGACCTATCTCTGCAGAAAAAAATGCCAAACTCTCTCACCTCACCAAGCTCAGACCTGTTAGCTAATTAGAGAAAAAAATATGGTAGGAGATAGGCCAGTATAGCCTTTTATTACAAGCACTTTTCACTCTAGCAAAATGTGTCTCCAACAACATTCGAAGCATCTGAACATCCTAAACTTCCATAAGCTGTTTGCAGAAATGGCCCCAATTCTCCACCACACCCTTTGAAATATGACTCGGCAGTACATCACATCAACAGACACAGTCTCTTTCTTCTTCCCTTGAATATGGGCTGGATTTGTGGCTTGCTTCAGCCAATAGAGTGCAATGGAAGTGATGTCATACCAGTTCCTCCAGAAGCCTTGTGCACTGCACTCTCACTATTGGAAGTCTGATACTACCCTTTGAACAAGCCCAGGCCAGCCTGATGGAGGATGAGAGAATAGAAGATGGGGACCAGATCCCAGAGGGCTGAAAGAACCCAGCAAAAATCAGGAAAGCCACTTCCAGCACACAATGGATGACAGATGCATGGGCATCTGAACCCAGCCCAGATCAACAGAACCACCTAGCTGGCCCATGGAGTTGGGAGCAACAATAAATGGTTGTTGTTTTAAGCTATTGAGTTTTTTATTCTTAGTGGCTCTCAACCTTTTTAATGCTGCAACCATTTAATACAGCTCCTCATGATGTGGTGACCCCCAACCATAAAATTATTATTGTTGTTACTTCATAACTGAAATTTCGATGGTCTTAGGCAACCCTGCTAGCGGTTCTCAACCCACAGAACTGCTGCTATAGAACCTAAGACCATCGGAAAACACAGATATTTACATTACGATTCATTAACAGTAGCAAAATTACAGTTATGAAGTAGCAATGAAAATAATTTTATGGTTGGGGGTCACCACAACATGAGGAACTGTATTAAAGGCTCGCAGCATTAAAAAAGTTGAGAACCACTGCTTTAGAAGGATGGGGCACTTATGTAGCAAAAGTGGAATGATACCTTTTGTACAGAGCTGTATCTCAGTAGGGAGAGTCCAAGAGATTACAAGTGTTTATTTCTATGATTCTCAAATGAGAATGAAAGCAACCTCCCCTCCCCCAAAGCTATGAGAGATGCAGGGGGTCGGGGAGGGGGAACTTATCCTTCCACTTTGAAACTAGAAAATGTTTCTTATTGACTATTCAAAAGGGAGACAGAGAAAGGCAGATAAAGCAAGTAGTCCTTAACCTAATTTAGGAGTTGTAGAAGATAAAGAATTTGCATGACTAAAAGGAAGGTCAGGGGCAACTCAGCAAGTCCTGTGAAGGCCCAGGGGTTTCAGTGAGCCTGGCACCGTCAAAGTTCTAAAAGTTTAGGATGAGTGGAGGGGGAAGACCAAGAAGCCAAGTAATGAGGCAGATGGGTGAGACTGGAGAAATAGCAGGAGCTGTTCCTATGTGCCAGCTGAACGGGTTTGGAGTTCATCTAAGTACAAATGGAAAATGCCAGAGATTTATAAGTGGCAGAAAGATTTCAGTGCAAATGGTTATCTGCGAGGTGATCCCTGGTGGAGGATTGGGGAAATGAGAAAGGGAACTTAAAAGCATCAAATAAGAATAGATTGTTAGCCAGTTATCACTGTGGGCAACTGAAGCTCAGACCCCACTAGGAACTGTGGGCCCTGTGTAAAACCACGTCTCACAGGTAACTCACCGGAGCAAAGGAGCTGGTGTGTATGTGTCACCCTCTTCAGCACTGGATGAGTGCTCCTCCTGGGGGTGGGAGAGGAAAGAGGTGAATGTAGATGCCTCCACCCCTAAGCATGCCCAATGGGCAGAGCAGGCCTGGTGGGCAGAAGAACCCTCAGGCAAGGAGCCTCAAAAGCTGTCAGCTGGGGTTGGTGGGCATGCCCTACAGAGGTCAGGGTGAGGTGAGGTGGGCAGAGCACAGCTCTCTGCTAACAGCCTGTCCTCCAAACCTGAATGGTCTAGGTGGGGCAGTGAGTTCTAAGAAACAGAATTGTTCTGGCTCACCCTACCCTTTTGCTTCCATTCTCCCCTGAATAACTCTGTTAGGTGTTCTGATCTTGTCACCAGAGCATGAATCTCCTGTCCCTGCTTGGCATCATCTATAGGTAATGATATCTATGCCTGCCATCTAGGTTCCCATCATGCAATTGGAAACCAGATCAAGTGGTGCATACATAGTCCTGCCTTCATTGTTTGAACTTAAAGAGTTCACTGGAAGAGCAGGTTGTGGCCAGAGGTGAAGATGTGTGGTTCTCCACGGATCAACACTTCATCCGTGATTCTTCAGGCTTCACTGTGCAGTAGGATGGGTGAGCTCTGGCTCTTTGGGTATTTATCTGATACCACTGCAACTTTTCTTAATAAAACAGAGTGGAGAAAATAAAATTCAATCCAGAGGAAACAAAGGGAATGATGGGAATGCCTTCCATTGGTCTAGAATGGAGAAATGTCCCAGGATGGGCTCAGGGTAGGAAGCCTTTGTGTCTCAATTTTCCTCTGACCACCTGATGGACCACTGTGGGCATTTGGGCAGCTTAGTAAGTCAGATAAAGAGTGGATAGCTGCCAGGGATGAGCCTCAAGGAAGTGTTGGAAAGTGTTAGCCTGTGTGAAACAGGCCATGCTGTTTCACTGAAAGTTAAAATGCCCCTAGCTCTGACATAAAGCCAGTGTCTGGAGCCTCTGGGATATGTTGGTTAATCATCCCTAAACTCTACAGCCAATTAGGAAACAAAATGACACTGTTGCTCTGAAATAAGCCAGTTTCTCTGGTCATAGGGCTTATATATCTGTGTCCGGTCTTCACTTTTGGGGAGACCCTGCATGATTGTTGAGACTAGCAAGTCCAAAATCTGATAGGGTAGGCTGGTAGATTGGAGACTCGGGGAATGGTTGAAGTTTGAGTCCAAAGGCAGTCTGCTGGCAGGATTCCTTCTTGCTCAGGGGAGGTCAGGTATTGTTCTATAAAGGCCTTCAATGGATTGGATGAAGCCCACCCAAATTATGCAAAGCAAGGTGCTTTACTCAAAGTTCACCAACTTAAAATATTAACACCATAAAAGAAAAAACAAACAAACAAAACACTTTCACGGAAACATTCAGAATAATGTTTGACCCAATATCTGGGCACTTGGCCCAGCCAGTCTGACACATAAAATTAACCATCACAAGGATCCAGCCTTTGAAAGCCTGCGTTGGCCAGTCCTTGGATTTGGCTGCTCACAGAGAGGGTTGTAAACTCCTGGGAGGTAGCCCCCTTGGACCTAGAGAGGGGCTGAGCTGTGAACTCTCATTAGCCAACACTTCTGGCAGCTGAAGGAATGAGTACCCTGACCTTGAAGAATGGGTCTGGCTAACACATCCCAACACCTCCTTGAGGCTCAAGTGCCGTACCCCTCATCCCTGGCAGCTATCCACTCTTTATCTGGGAGTGTTCCCTCTCCTGACTCACATCCACTCTCCAGGGCAGGAGCCAGTCTCCTCACAGTCCAGGGCTGTCACATTACAGCTCCTCACTCAATTCCCAATTTTGTTGTTTGCAGGGGGTTTCCTGTTAGGATGTTCCCTTTCCCAGCTCTCTTTTAGAACGTGGTAAGTTCTTAAAAACAAGAAGACATTCTGCCTTTTCTCTGGCTTGCCAACAGTTGTTGTTTTTTTTGTTTTGTTTTGTTTTGTTTTGTTTTGTTTTTTAAAAAAAGGCTTAAAATATTTTTGAACAAGAGCCTAATCTTTCTGGATGAAGCCACTGGTGGTAACAAGCTTCCCACAGAGAAATGACCCCTGACCTCACTTGTTTTGTAGACAGGCCTCAGCTGGGCCATGTGTTCCCTGCAGTGAAAGTTGCTAATGAGCTGCAGCATTCCAGAATGGAATGTGGTGGTGTCCCCTCCCTCCCTCCATGCTCAATAGGTTCTTGGAAACTCTAACTTTAAGTGAAATGACATGTAATTGTCAATGAAAGAAAGTCCAAACCTGTAAGAAAATTTTTAAGAGTTTATTTGAGCCAAATCTGAAGGCCGAGCAAAAATCTCAACGAATTGAGAAAATGCTCTGGAGAATGGCAGTTTGACAATTCTTTTTATGTATTAGAATCAAAGAAGAAAATGTAAGAAAAGTCATATGAAACCCATTGGTGGTATATTAAGGAGGTAGGAGAAAGTAAAGTGAGAAAACCTCCAGGATTAGATAAAAAGTAAAATGAAGAGACACATACTTCTTTTACATTAGTGGGTATAGAATAGCTAACATTTAACATTTATAGAAAACTAGAGGCCTGGTGCATGAATTTGTGCATGGGTGGGATCCCTCTGCCTGGCTCGAGATTGGGGCAGTTGGCCAGGGGGAGGGGCTGCAGGAGGTTGGTTGTGGGAGTGCACTGACCACCAGGGGGCAGCTCCTGCATTGAATATTGAATGTCTGCCCCCTGGTAGTCAGTGTGCATTATAGTGACTGGTCAACTAGTTGACTAGTCGTTCAATCATTTGGTTGCTTAGGCCTTTAT
>JAAGEH010000006.1:29234367-29270928 GCA_011751065.1 Lasiurus cinereus | reverse complement strand
TTTAGGGTAAAGATTGACCTTTGCTGAGGAAGCTGTGAGTCTGGGATGTGACTACCCACCATGGTCTGTCCAGTTAGGAATCTATGATGAGACCATCCATCCTGTGTGGCTAGTCTGTCACTGAATTTGTCAATTCTGCCATGTAGCCCCCTTTTCATCCACATAGCAAAGCCAGTTTTACTCTAGGCTGTGTTACATTCCTATATCATATTTCTAGTCACACTAAACTTCTAAATAAAGAACCCTTAAACATTTCTAGTATTAAACACTAAAATAAATGTGAGCTATACACTTAAGGAAGATTAATAAAAACAAGTAAGAAAAATACTTTCCAGCCAGCTTATTCCAGTTCAGGGTCCTGGGTGGCTAGAGTCTATCCTGGCAGCTCAGGGTACAATGCAGGGACCCACACTGAACAGGACACCCTTCTATCACAGGGCCCACTACACACACACACACACACACACACACACACACACACACTCCTGCACCTCTCCATGCAGAAGTCATCTACTTCCCACCGTATCTATTACCTATGCCTATAATCCTCCATTAGGACAAAACTGTGGTTGCCATTCTGTCTCTGTTAAAATGCACCATTCTAACTCTTTGAACACAACCATCTACCTCCTCCCACAAGGTAAAGCTTTTGAAGAGAAAGTTCAGATATAATGAAAAGGGCAGGGATTCCAGAAACTGGGGTGTGTGGTAACTATAGTGGTAGGGGTCTATTTTAAATTAAGATGTTCATATCCCAAGGTACTGGCTGTAGGTGATAGCTGACCTTAGCTTATTGCTCACATACCTAAGGACTGAGCCGTTGTCTTACATCTGCTCTGCTGCATGTCCTAGCATCTGTCTAGAGACCCTGAGGATACTGGAGTATATGACTCTGCATCCCATGTTACAGAAGTCTTTTAAAAAATCCTAACCCAAGGATATGTTTTCATTGATTAGAGAGAGACAAAGGGGGGAGAGAGAGAGAGAGAAAGAGAGAGGGAGAGAGGGGGAGAGAAGAGATGGGTGTGTGCTATAAACATAGATTGGTTGCTTCCCATATGAACTCCAAGAGGGGATCCAACCTGCAACCTTGTCAGGACAAGAAGTCTATTTTTTAATAGTAATGAAATTAGCTTTTAAAAGCTCATTGTATCTTCTGATAAGTGAGAGGAAAGCCACTAATGTGTACTTAGGTTTCCCTGAGTGTTTTAAGAGCACCCTGGGAACACAGCAGAGCCTTGTGTGCCTAATGATTTAAAAACAAAACCATTCTGGAGGTTGGGAACCCATTCCCACAGCCTCCTAGTGCCAAGCTGCTTGGACCTGCTCTTTCCAGCAGGGAGGGGTCTGTAAGCAGGACTCTGAGGGCAGCGTCCTTGGCTTTGCCCACCAATGTGTCCAGTGGGCCTCAATTAACACCCAGCATGACACTGGCACTCAAAAATGGTAATTTCTAGAATTGTGTGACTTCCCCCCACGTAGCACAAACTGAATAGAAAATTACTGCCCACCAGGGGAGGGAGAAGTGTTGTGAAAGGGCTCCTTCTGAAGAATGTTGGGTTGTTTATTAAACCAAGAAGTGCACAAACCACTCAAAAAGGTGCAATTGAGCTTGTTGGAAATAATGCAGCTAAGTCAGATGTTTCAAATTCAAAACTTGGAACAAATTATTAGGCTTTAAAGATCCTCTTCTTGTTGCTCACCCTCCCTGCAAAAATTTAAAAGACATTTGTGAGACTACCATAAGGTGATAAAAATGCTAATTATCTCCTGTTGCCATCATTTAATAAAATAAACAAAAACTTAGGAAGGATCTAACCTCAGAGTGAAGGACGGTTTTCCCCAAGAAAAGGCAATTAGCGCCTACACTCATATCTAAAAGGGAAGGTATTTTAATTATTTGAAGACAGAAAAAAAATATACATTTAAAAAAAATTATATTGCATGTAGTGTAAAATAGAAAAAAAATTCTGTTTTACACTACATGCGATATAATTCTTCCTTTAATGCAAGTAGGTCAGTGTGTGGCAATATATTGGGTGGTAGATAACATTGGTGATTGAATTTTACTACTTATTTATTAACTGTAGTTACTTTATACTTTTCTTACACAACCTAAAGCCAAATGAATCTCTCGTCTTGCCCTTACTAAGGCAGTTATCTTTGAATGTTCCTCCACTCTCTCCATCCTGTATGGCATTTCTGTCTCATAATAGGTTCCATTCTGCTTTTAAACATAAAAATAATAATTATTATTATAGTGTCAGTTTTCTTTTTAGATTTATGAACTTATTTTTACCAAAGTTTTAAACTCCTGTCTTGCATCTTATCTCTTTTCTCTGGGCTTATTTTCACACTTTAAAATATATATATTTTTATGGATTTCAGAGAGGAGAGGGAGAGAGAGAGAGATAGAAACATCAATGATAAAAGAGTTATCACTGATTGGCTGCCTCTTGCATGCCCTACACTGAAAATTGAGTCCTCAACCGGGCATGTGCCCTGACCTGGAATCAAACCGTGCCCTCCTGGTTCATAGATCAAAGCTCAACCATTGAGCCACACCAGTTAGGCTATTTTCACACTTGATGAAGAATGTTTTTAGTAACTTCTTCCCTGTCCCTGCCCCCAACTTTTGTGTGTCTGAAAATATATTTGATTTGTTCACTCTTGAATGAAGGCTTAGCTGGTCATAGCATCCTTTTCCCTCTGCACCTTGAATGTATTATTCATTTCTTTCTGGCATCTGTAGCTAATGGTGAGACGTTAGTTTCTTTGTGTGTAATATACCTTATTCATTTCTGTAGCCCTTAATATTTTCTTTTGATGTTCTTCAGTTATACCATGAAATATCTGGGTGGAGCATAGAGAGATAACTCTGGTGATATGATAGTTTTATATCTTGAATGCAGTGGTGGTTAACAAATCTACACATGTGATAAAATGGCATAGACCTATACACATACATTGCACCAATATGTCAATTTTCTGGTTTTGACTCTGTACTAGAATTATATATGATGTAACCAATTGTACTTGTACTGTAATTATATAAGGTTTGTTTATCTTCCCACTGCTTTGAACTTTGTATGTTTTTTCTATCTGAAGCTTAATATTTAATTTCTTTATACATTTCAATTATTACCTTTCAAATTTGACTCTCCTTTATTCCTTCTATTTTTTTCCTTCTGAGATCCCTATTAAGCATATGTGGCAGCTTCTTATTCCATCCTGTTTATGCCCAGCTTCCCCTGTTGTGTTTCCACCTGTTTCTCTCTCTGAATCTTGGGTGAGTATTCCCTGTGGTTGTTCACTAAGCTCTAAAAGACACAGAGTTTCTGAACTAGTTTTTACACTTATTTCTCAGTTTTCATAGCTGTTCTCCAGACCTGACATTATCTTATGTGTTTGTTTATGGCTTTATTTTCTTTCTCTTTCAACTAGACAGAAGCTCCATAGGGCAGCAACTCTCTGTTTTATTTCCTAAAGTGCCTGGAGCAATACCTGGGAAATTATAGGTAATTAAGAAATACATTTTCATTGATAACAGACTCCCGAGGACACAAATAATTCCATGAATAAAATGAACTCTATTAACTCTCTTACAATGAACACATCCATTTGACAAGATATGCCATCCATAAAGTCTCCGTTGTTATAAAACGGAACAGAGAACAAGAAAGAACTTAGAAATTAAATATGTAATTGGAAAAAACAACAACACAGTAGATGAACTGGAAGTTAATGTTAAGGAAAATTTCCAACATGGAGACAGTAAAAGACCTATCTTTTTTCTCTTTGATAAAGAAAACAGTTCACCATAACAGAGAGTCACTTAACAGTTCACACATCTAAGTGATGCATCCTCTTCAGGTACTGTTTTTGCTGCATCCCACAAGTTTTGCCTTCTTTCACATTCATCACTCCTAAAAACTATATGATTTTCACATTGAATTTTTCTTTAAGCAGTGAGTCATTAGAATGGTCTCTCTTAATGTGTAAACATAAAGTGTTTGTTTTTCTTTTTCCCCCTGTACTGCCAGGGGCATGGGAATCCAGGCTTAAGCCCAAGTCTGGCACAAATTCATGTTCCAGTCACTCATTGGCAGCTCTATTTCTGTTTTCTTATAAGGCTTCAGGAGGATCAACAGGCAGAGATTTTCTGTCCTCATTCATAGATGGATCATGCTTTTCCTGGCTCCCTGTGATGCACAGGACCTAAACCTGTGTGATCATAAATCTCCATCTTCGTGCTTCTGCAAAGCAATTTCTCAGAAACAATGGTAAGTAGTAAAGAAATAGGGAGAAACATTATTTGTGGTAAAACTGCTGCCAGTCCCAGATTTCCATGGTGGGAGTGCGGGGGCAGGGGGGAGAGAGAGAAAATTCTGCCTGCATTAATAAGACCCAGAAATGAGGACTCGTGGCACCTGATTCTGAGTGTGATGCCTATTGGAGTTGCTGGGGCTTCTGACAGCTGCTACATCCTGGTGGCTGGGTCCCCAAGTGGTAGCCTTGGGATCCACAAGTATTCCAGGACTGAATTGCTAGGGATTGGAGGACTAGTTTCACCCATTAGCATGAAGTTGGGAGATGTAAGGGGAATCTTTGGACTCAGTTTTCCCACCTGTGAAATGGGTACTTTTATATTGATTTCTGTTGAGAGTGGATGAGGTATGCGTGCAGGTGTGTAAAGTGCAATGGAAGGGATTATCTCTACACAATCAGGCCAGCAAAGAGCCCTTAGCATGCCAGGACTGAGAAACCACCAAGATTTGGAGTAGGATGGGGCAGAAGATTTTTGGGGAAAAGGGAAAAGGGAAAAGGGAAAAGGGTAGGGTATGTTTCTAAGCTGCTGCATATGGACAGATAAAACGTGGCAAACTCTCCTTCAAGAAATTTTGAACAGCTCTCTCTACACCCAACCCTTAGCCCTTTACTCATGTCTCTCCTGACATTCTCAGGGGGACTAAGTAGGTACCTCTGCAGGGACCCACTGGCTGCAGGGAGTCCTGCTTCCCCTGTTTTAGCACTGTGGTCTGTGGCCTCACATACTAGAGTGTATCCATCTCTTCTCTCCCTCTCGATGCAGACAGCAGAGCTTGGCACATGCAGAGGTCTATCCCCTTCGTTAACTTAAAAATGAATTTAAAAATCATGATAAAAGGCAATGATAGCAATAAACACCCATTCAGGTAATCTTTCTCAGCTTTTCTTGAACTATTTTAAGCAGAAAGCCTTTCCTGTAAAAGGCATGAGGTCAGAGAGATAGTTTGACAGAGGAAATAAAGAGGATTTGTTCTCAGTTTCAGTCTCAGTTTCCTCATTAGTAGAATGAAGATAAACACAGTATCATCCCCATGAGCTGGTGGTGGGGTATGGGACCTGGCATTCATGTAAGAGTGCTCGTAAAACAAGTGTGTCTGTATTTAACAGAGAGAAAGTTATTTAAAACCACCACTGATGCTAGCAACTTCTCCCTTTTAAGGGTTGGGGCAAGGGGAAAGCAGCAGCGCCTTTGTCAGCGGACACATAAATCTCTATATTGCTCCTTTCTCCTCACAGAAGGGTCCAGGCTGGGGTGGGAACTGGAATTTCATAGACTCTACCAGGTCTTCTGAGCTGCCCAAGACCCGCAGCGGATGGTGCTTTGTTTAGCAGATACTTTGAATGCCCATCTGTGAAGATGTATGGCTGGGGCCAAGTAGAGAGTGAAGAGCTATGTCACTGTCTGTCCATAATCAAGAGGAGCTGGCAGGAGTAGGAATACCCCATGGCATGGAGCCCCCCACCCCAGTGTAAAGCTTGGAAAGAAGTCTTCAGTCTTAGGGTGACCCAGAGACTACAGAGAATTAGAAGGTCTATTATTGATCTTTAAGTTATACGTGTTTCTGTGATGCAAGTCTCTGTCCTGCCTACTCTTCAGCAAAATCTGCTCTGCACATAGATACTTTGCAGGAGTAAATTTAGGGAAAATCAAGGAAAGGAGGGCTGCTTTTACATCAGAATGGAGCAGGGAGGAGAACAAAGCCATTGCAGGTGACAGGCAAGTGAGGACAAGACTTGTCAGAGGAGACTCAGAGATTTACAAAATGCTTATAGCAGAACACTCGACTTCCCTCAGGAAAAGAGATGAGGGTTCAAGCCATTGTTATGTAGACCTCAGACAGGGTGATCCTAGTCAATATCTGGGTTATATATACAGAGTTGAGAAGCCACACCATAGGAGAAGTAGATGAAGTGACAGTATTGATGATGCAGCTGGAAGAAGGAGACATTTAAATGTTAAAATATTCAAAATGTCAAGCTGTATGCAGAGCACAGTGCGTCATAGACTGTTTGCAAATGCCCCATGTTTCTCTCCTTCCAGGAACAGGGTAAAATTGCAATTCCATGCCTGTCTGGAATTAAATTTGGTCACGGTCATGCCTTGGCCTATGAAAAATGGGTGAAAGCATGTCCCTTTCAGGCAGGAGCTGTAAGAGCCAGTGCATGACTGGCCCCCTCTCTCTTCCTCCTGTTTTGGTGACTGGTAACAATTTAGAGAGTGACTACTCCGGCACCCTAGGTCCTTAGTGAGGACAACACCAATAAACCTTAAACACAGTTGTTTGGGTTTGGTTTTCAAGCTACTGAAGTTTGCTGCAAAAACTAGCTCATCCTGAATGATAAAGAAATTTGTGCAATGTCCTACTTGATTAAGGAGAAACCGAGGCTCAGAGAGGACCAGTGACCTACCTTGAGTCATCCAGAGAAATTGCAGAAAATCTGTGACTAGGACCCAGCTGTCCTGCTTTCTAGCAAGCAGCTACCCCAACCTTGAATATGATTCCTGGTGTGAGTGTGGTGGAATGATGCCCAGACTTCTACAAACAGGCACCAATAAGAAGCAGCAACAGAAAGACAGCACAGAGCCAATGAAGGGAAGATTTCTTCATCCTCTGTCCATGCCTCCTACCCAGAAGAGTGCTCCACGGATGAGCCTTCTCACCTGGCATCTCCACTCCCAGTCCCTAGGCCTGGGAATATATGTTGCTTTTCTGATGATAGAATTTACCAATTATCTTTTTAAAATAATATTTTTTATTGATTTTAGAGAGGAAGGGAGAGGGAGAGAGAGATTAAAACATCAATGATGAGAGAGAATCATTAATCAGCTGCCTTCTGCATGTCCCTTAATAGAGTTTACAACCCAAGCATGTGCTCTTGACTGGAATCAAACTTGGGACCCTTCAGTCTGCAGGCTGACACTCTATCCACTGAGCCAAACCAGCTAGGGCTGCCAATTATCTTTGATCCACTTCTGCCTTTGCCCTTTGTGCCCATTGTGTTTCTGGTCGATCTGAGTCATGGCCCATTATGCATGTCAGGGCCATGATACACTGCATAACAAGTATCACAAAACCTCATGGAATTCCACAATAAATGCTTATTGCTCATGCATCTTTCTTATCCTCTTCCTGGGGCAGTGGCCTCGCCAGGAATCTCATTCTCCTGCTGATAGAGAAGGTACCAGAGAGCAAATAGAAAGAGGTAAGTCACCTATCACTTGCTCCTCTTTCTACTGTCTAAGGAGAGTCATATTCGGTATAAAGCTTATAAGTGGAAAAAGATACTTTCCCAAGTCACATGGCAAATGACATGGATACAGGGGGAGGGGGACAGGTAAGAATTGAGTCAATTAATGCAATCGGCCAAATGATCTTTTCTGTCTGACCCCTGAGTTTCTAGGCCAGACTCAGTCCATGTTGACCCCTTCCCCTGGGAACATCTCTGAAGGCTCTGTAGAGGGCCTTGTCCCCTCTTGCTTCCTGCCGGAGTATTCCCTGCTGTGCAGGCAATCTATAGGATTCTCAGAGTCACAGGTGGTGCATTTAAACAGCCAAAGACAAGTTGGGTAATTATGCTGGATGACAAGGCCTTCATCAAAGATATATTAGCTCCTGCTGAAACAGCCATTAAATTACCCAAGACCTGTAATTGCACTTGGCATGCCAAGTAAATGAATCTACTCCAATCCGGTGAGTCAAGTTTACCTTTGCTTCTTGTTGGCAGAGTATCTAGTCCTTCACTTATTGATCACCTAATATGGATCCTGTGCTATTCCAGGCTCTACTTGATACCAGAAGAATTCTCCCCCTTGAAGGTATATGAGGTCTAGAGATAGAGAGAAATGTGTAGTGTAGTTAGAAGTAAGAACACACAGAGAAAATAACTTTTAGTGCTGTAAGAAGGGGGCATAGGAGAGCTGGACATGAATTGGGCTTTAACAAATACATAAAAATGGCGTCTCAGTCACTTCAGTCAAGATTGAGTGGTTGAAACCACAAATATGTATTTCTCAGAGTTCTGGAGGTTGGAAAATTCATGATTGTGGTGCTGGCAGTTCCAGTGTCAGATGAGAGCTCTCTTCTTGGTTTGCAGACAGCCATCTTCTTGTTATATCCTTTACATGGGGGTGGGGTTGAGGAGAGAAGAGAGGAATGAGGTAGAGAATGGAGCCAAAGAAGGTACACATTTCTAAGCTAAGTACCTGTATGGATAACAGTGCCCTAAATAAAAAAGGAGAATATAAGAGGGAGAGGGGCAATGAGTTTGGGTTTGAGATGTCTGAGGGATGCGTGGGCAGCAAAATTTAGGAGTTCTCTTCCTTGTCTTTTATTATAAGGGCACTATTCCCATCATGAGGACTTCACCCTCATGATCTAATTACCTCCCAATGGCTCTATCTCCAAATACCATTACATTGGGGAATAACATTTCTTTTTTTTAATGTTAATTTTTTTATTAATGTGTTACATGTGTACATATCTTCCCATTGCCCCTCCTCTATTCCCAGGCATACCCTAACCCCCCCAGTGTCTTGTGTTCATTGGTTATGCTTATATGCATGCATATAAGTCCTTCGATTGATTTCTTATCTACCCCATCTCTCCCTAACCTTCCCACTGTAGTTTGACAATTTGTTTGATGATTTATTACCTCTAAATCTATCTTTTTGTTCATAAGTTTGTAATTTTCTTTATTATCCATAAATGAGTGAGTTCATGTGGTATTTTTCTTTCATTGACTGGCTTATTTCACTTAGCATAATGCCCTCCAGTTCTATCCAGTTGCTGCAAATGGTAAGAATTCCTTCTTTTATATGGCAGCATAGTATTCCATTGTGTAAATATACCATAGTTTCCTGATCCAGTCATCTGCTGATGGGCATCTAGGCTGTTTCCAAATTGTAGCTATTGTAAATTGTGCTGCTATGAACATGGGGGTGCATATATCCTTTCTGATTGGTGATTCTAGTTTCTTAGGATATATTCCTAGGAGTGGGATTACTGGGTCAAATGAGAATTCTATTTTTAGTTTTTTGAGGAAACTCCATACTATTCTCCACAGTGGCTGTACTAGTCTGCATTCCCAACAGCAGTGAATGAGGGTTCCTTTTTCTCCACATCCTTGCCAACAGTTGTCATGTGTTGATTTGTTGATGATTGCCATTCTGACAGGTGTGAGATGGTATTGCATTGTCATTTTGATTTGCATCTCTCAGATAATTAGTGACTTTGAGCATGTTTTCATGTGCCTCTTGGCCTTCCTTCTGTCTTCTTTCGAAAAGATTCTATTTAAGTCCATTGCCCATTTTTTTTATTGGATCATTTACCTTTCTCTTATTCAGTTGTATAAGTTGCCTGTAGATGTTGGAGATTAAACCTTTATCAGTAATAACATTTGCAAATATGTTCTTCCATACAGTGGTCTTTCTTGTTGTTTTGTTGATGGTTTCTTTTGCTGTGAAAAAGCTTTTTATTTTGATGTAATCCCATTTGTTTATTTTCTCTTTAGCTTCCATTGCCCTAGGAGCAATATCAGTAGAGAAGTTCCTTCGGCATGTGTCTGAGATTTTGCTACCTGTGGATTCCTCTAGTATTTTTATGATTTCCCATCTTATGTTTAAGTCCTGTATCCATTTTGAGTTTATTTTTGTGTATGATGTAAGTTGGTGGTCTAGTTTCATTTGTTTGCATGTATCTGTCCAATTTTTCCAACACCATTTATTGAAGAGACTATCTTGATTCCATTGTATGTTCATGCCTCCTTTGTCGAATATTAATTGAGCATAGTGGTTTGGGTTGATATCAGGATTCTCTATTCTATTCCATTGATCTATATGTCTGTTCTTGTGCCAGTACCAGGCTATTTTGAGAACAGTGGTTTTGTAATACAGCTTGAAATCTGGTATTGAGCTCCCACCTACTATGTTCTTCTTTCTCAGGATTGCTGTGGCTATTCGGGGTCTTTTTTTGTTCCAGATGAATTTTTGGAGAGTTCTTTCTAGGTCTGTGAAATATGCTGTTGGTATTTTAATGGGGAGTGCATTGAATCTATAGATTGCTTTGGATAGTGTGGACATTTTAATTATGTTGATTCTCCCAATCCATGAACATGATATGTTCTTCCATCTGTTTACATCTTTCTCTATTTCTTTTTTCAGTGTCCTGTAGTTTCCTGCATATAGGTCTTTTACCTCCCTAGTTAAGTTTATTCCTAGGTATCTTAATTTTTTTATGCAATAGTATATGGGATTGCTTTTTTAGTCTCTCTTTCTGTAAGTTCACTATTAGTGTATAGAAATGCCATAGATTTCTTGGCATTAATTTTGTATCCTGCTACATTGCCGAATTCATTTATTAAGTCTATTAGTTTTTTTATGGAGTCTTTCAGGTTTTTTATGTACAGTATCATGTCATCTGAAAACAAGGACAGCTTTACTTCTTCTTTTCCAATTTGGATGCCTTTTATTTCTTCTCCTTGTCTAATTGCAATGGCTAATACTTCCAGTACTATGTCGAACAGGAGTAGTGAGAGTGGGCATCTTTGTCTTGTTCCTGTTCTTAGGGGAAATGGTTTTGGCTTTTGCCCATTCAGTATGATGTTAGCTGTGGGTTTATCATATATGGCTTTTATGATGTTGAGGTATGATCCTTTTATTCCCACCTTGTTGAGAGTTTTTATCAAAAAAGAGTGTTGGATTTTGTCAAATGCTTTTTCTGCATCAATTGATATGCTTATATAATTTTTATCTCTTAATTTGTTTATATGATTTATCACATTTATTGATTTGCAGATATTGTACCATCCTTGCATTCCTGGGATAAATCCTACTTGATCATTATGTATGATCTTTCTGATGTATTTCTGGATCTTATTTGCTAGAATTTTGTTGAGGATTTTGGCATCTATGTTCATGAGGGATATTGGCCTATAATTCTCTTTCATTGTGTTGTCTTTATCTGGTTTTGGTATAAGGGTGATTCCAGCTTCATAGAAGGTGCTTGGAAGTGTTCCTTCCTCTTGAATTTTTTGGAATAGTCTGAGAAGGATAGGTTTTATTTCTTTCTTGAATGTTTGATAGAACTCCCTATCTAGCCATCTGGCTCTAGGCTTTTGTTTGCTGGAAGCTTTTTGATGACTGCTTCAATTTCTTCCATAGTTATTGGTCTATCAAGATTCTTCTTGATTGAGTTTTGGAAGGTTATATTTTTCTAGGAATATGTCCATTTCCTCTAGGTTGTCCAGTTTGTTGGAATAGAGTTGTTCATAGTATTTTTTTTCACAATTCTTTGTATTTCAGTAATGTTGTTATTTCACTTCTTTCATTTCCAATTTTATTTGAATCCTCTCTTTATGCTTCTTGGTAAGCCTAGCTAGAGGTTCATCAATCTTGTTTATCCTTTCAAAGAACCAGCTCTTGGTTTTGTTGATATTTTGTATTGTTTCTTTGGTTTCTATATCATTTATCTCCGTTCTGATCTTTACTATTTCCTTCCTTCTGCTTACACTGGGCTTTTCTTGTTGCTCTCTTTCTAACTCTTTGAGTTGTAAGGTTAGGTAATTTATTACCATTGTTTCTTGTTTTTTGCAGTAGGCTTGTAGAGCTATGAACTCCCCTCTCAAGACTGCTTTCGCTGTGTCCCATAGATTTTGGATTGTTGTGTTTTCATTGTCATTTGTTGCCACGATGATTTTTATTTCTTCCTTGATTTCTCTGGTAACCCAGTCATTGTTTAATAGCATACTGTTCAGTCTTCATGTGTTTGATTTCTTTGGATTGTTTTTATTGTAGTTGATTTCTAGTTTTATGCCACTGTGATCTGAGAAGATCCTTGATATGATTTCTATCTTTTTTAATTTGAAGAGACTCTGCCTATGACCTAACATATGGTCTATCTTTGAAAATGACCCATGTACACTTGAGAAGAATGTATATTCTGTGGCTTTGGGGTGAAATGTTCTGAAGATGTCAATTAATTCTATCTGGTCTAGTGAGTCATTTAGAATTGATGTTCCTTTCCTGAGTTTTTGTTTAGAGGATTTGTCCCATGGTGATAGTGGGTATTAAGGTCTTCTACTATGATTGCATTGCTGTCAATTTCTCCCTTGATATCCTCCAGGAGTTTTATATATATATATATTTGGGTGTTCCTGTATTGGTGCATATATATTTACTAGAGTTATTTCTTCTTGTTGGATTGTTCTCTTTAGTATTATGAAGTAGCCTTTCTTATCTCTTGTTATATCCTTCACTTTGAGGTCTACTTTGTCAGATATAAGTATTGCTACCCCAGCTTTTTTTTTTAAATTTCCATTTGCCTGAAAAACCTTTTCTATCCCTTCACCCTACTTTGTTTGCATCTTTTTTTCTGAGGTGGGTTTCTTGTAGACAGCAAATATATGGGTCATGTTTTCTTATCCAATTTGTTAGCCTATGTCTTTGAATTGGAGCATTTAATCCATTTATATTTACAGTTATTATTGGTAGGTACTTATTCATTGCCATTTTTATTCTTTACCTTTGTGTATCTTCTTCACTTCCTCTTTCTCTTTCTTTCTTTCTTTCTTTCTTTCTTTCTTTCTTTCTTTCTTTCTTTCAGCAGATTATTTAGCATTTATTGCATTGCTGGTTTGGTGGTAATAAATTTTCTTAGTCCTTTTTTGTCTGCGAAGCTCCTGATTTTACCTTCAATTTTGATTGAAAGCCTTGCTGGGTACAGTATTCTTGGATTCAGACCCTTCCTCTGCATGACTTTGTATATTTCATTCCATTCACTTCTGGCCTGATGAGTTTCTGTTGAGAAATCAGTTGCTTGTCTGATGGGGGTTTCTTTGTAGGTAACTTTCTGTCTCTCTCTGGTCACTTTTAAGGTTCTTACTTTGTCATTGGTGTTTGCCAGTTTAATTATAATGTGACTTGGTGTTGGTCTTTTGGGTTCATTTTGCTTGGGACTCTGTGAGCTTTTTGGATTTGTGTGTTTTTTTTTCTTCCCTATATGAGGGAAATTTTCTATTATTATTTCTTCAAACAGGTTTTCTATTCCTTGCTCAGTTTCCACTCTTTCTGGAACCCCAATCATGTGGATGTTGTTTTGTTTCATGTTATCCCAAAGTTCCCTTAGGCTCTCCTCTTGCTTTTAAATTTTTTTTCTAGATGCTACTGTACTTGGGTATTTTTTCCTACCTTGTCTTTTAATGCACTGATGTGGTCTCTGCTTCTTCTAGTCTACTTTTGATGCTTTCTATTGAATTCTTTACAACAGTGATGTCATCTTTCATTTCTTCTTGGTTCTTCATTTCCTCTTGGTTCTTACTCATATTGTCGAATTTGTCTTCCATTTTTTTCAGCCACCTTATGACCATTTCTCTGAATTCTTTCTCTGGGAGATTGTTTGCCTCCATTTCATTTACTTCTTTTTTTTCTGGTGATGCCTGCTTTTCTTTCATATGCAGGCTATTTCTTTGTCTGCTCATGATCTCTCTTCTTTGGGTGTCTGGTTATGTAGTTCTCTCTCTCCTGTGTTGATTTAAAGGCACAAAAACAACACAGCCAGGTACAATGCACAAGGCACTGAACAGAAATGTATTCACAATATTAATAGCCATAAGTAAAGGTGACCACCAGAGAGACAAATTAAGGGAAAGGAGAAAAATAAGAAGAGAGAAAAGAGGAAAAAAGGAAAAGAAAGGAGTGCCAAAATGAAATTGGGAGAAGGGAGAAAAAAATAAGAAAGAAAAAGAAGAGAAAAGAAAAAGAGTAAGGAAGAGAAGGGGAATAAATTATATATATGGGGAGAAAATTACAATAGAACAGCACTAATCCCAACAAATGCCAGCAACAAGTACCTGGAGATTAATGCAAACTACAAAGAACAACTAATATCAAGGGAGGCAATGGAAAATGGAAGTAAAAACCAAACAAAATCAAAGCAAGCATAAAACAAAACAAAATAAGAAGAATAAGCAAAATGATCTCACAAAATATATAAAAAATCAATATACTCAACAATCAATCAAACAACAACAATAGGACAGAGAGAAAATCAATTTTTGGATAGTGAAAACAGAGAAGAGAGAGGTGTCTATGGACTTGGAGCAGGGGATTTGAAATTAGATGTATAAGTGGGGTGAAATTTTAACAGGGGGTAAAAAGAAAGAATAGGAAAAATCTAAAGTAGGAAAAGGGTAAGAGAAACAGGACAACAATAGGAGAAAAGTTAGGAAGAGAGTGAAGGCATAAAGGTAGAGTTGAGATAGAATAAAATGATGCTAAAGGAAAGATGAAATTAGAATGTAGAACTCTAATACCAAAGTAAAATAAAGAGAAAATAAAATAACACAAATACAAGCCATCCCTTACTGAGCACTGTCCACATTTCTGACCAATAAAATGGCTGTTGCTTAAGCAATTAAATTTTGGAGTGGCATGTAACACAAATAGTTAACTAAAACTGCCTGTATTCCCAACAATGAGATACTGGAGTTGCTTGGGTGCTCATAAGAATGTTACATTAGAAAGTAGGATTGAAGGCACAGAACAGAAAAGATGTGGGATCCAAAGTACATGAAGAGTAGATGGCCTAAGATGAAGAAGGGTGGAAAGGGTTGTAGATTTAGTGATGTGAAGATTAGGAAGTTTCATTCTCAGGCGTTGGTTTTTCTGTAATGTCTGAGATGAGATCATCAGCTGACTGGGAGTTGGAGATGTAGTTTGAGGACTGAGGTGGACCTATAAAGTAATCTTGGATGATGAGAAGATAGCTCACTAGGAAGTATGTTTGATCCCTGGGCAATGTTAAATATCTATTTGTAGTAGTTAGTCATGAAATGGACATGAATCTAGTCTAATAAACCAATGTTAATCTATTGGGATGCAGGACTGAGATGATGGAGAGAAGCCAGGAAATGATGGTTCTACATTCTGGCTGAATGCTGTGATCATCTGGACAATTTTTTTAAAAAAACCCAAATGACTCCTTTAAAAACAAAAGTGATGGTAGCATCTAATCCTTGGAATTCCTAATTTAATTAGTTTAGGATAAAGCCTGTGCATTAAATTTAGAGGTGTCTTCCTACTAGTGTCATGGCCAAATCTGACATTTCCAGCCATGTTGGCTGCAGACTGAATAATTTCTGAAGTCTCCATTCATATAATCTACACTGGAAATCATTCCTCTAAATCTGCACAACATTCAAAACTGTACATGGTGACTGGTACATCCAGCCTTGTTCTGTTTGCACAGTTCTTTGACTTTCTCAACATCACTTTCCTCATTCCCCTCCTACTCCTTCTCATGTCTTTCAATTTACACATTCTCCCCGAGGAAACTAATCAGCTCCCAATCTTTTCCTTATCTCCCAGTCTCCTACCATATTCATGAGTCACCACTCCAAAGCTCCTACATTTTGCTGCCTACACATCCCTCAGGCATCTCAAACCCAAACCATTGCCCATCTTCTTCCCATATTCTCCCTCCCTATTCAGGGCACTGGTATCCATCCAGGTACTCAGCTTAGAAATGTCAATCTTCTTTGACTCCATTCTCCCCCTCACTCTGCTGCTGCCAGCCCCTCAGAACCTCGTTGTTTCTGGCTTGGACACTTACAGTTGTCCCCAAACTGTTCACCTTCTCTTCTATATATGCTTACTTGTACTCTTCTAATTAAAAATCTTCACATGTTGGCAGGATAAAGTGCAAAGTCCTTACTTTGACATTTAAAGTCATAGAATACTGGACCCAAATCCATCCTCCTAGAACCAAATGCTGCCCACTGATTCCCCATCCACCCTATGCCTTAACACACTGTCACATCTGTACTCATGATTTTATGTCTTTTCCCATGTGCTATAGACTGAATGCTTGTGGTCCCTCCAAAATTCATTTGTTGAAATGTATTCCTGGAGAAGAAAAATGACAGCGGAATAGATGGATATGTCCCAAGCCTTCTCCCTGAGCAGACAGAACAGCTGAGGGTCGTACAGGAAGTGTTTGTTGACGATTTAAGGGAAACTATACTCCAGGAGAGGGTGGGGGACTGTTGGATGGGGTTCCCCTGACCAGGCAGCCCCCACTGCTGCCAGCTCTGATGCAGAGACCCAGCCACTCCAAAATTTAATTGCTGAAACAATAACTATTTTTTTGCTCAGGAATGTGGGCAGTGCTCAGTAAGGGATGGCTTGTGTTTGTGCCACATGATATCAGCTGGGGCAACTCAATTGGGGATGGAGGAGGGCGGTCTTATTCACATGTCTGACACCTCAGGTGGGGCTTGGCTGGGCTAACTGGACTTCTCTCTTCTCGCGGGCTCTCTCATGCACTAAGGGAAGCCTAGTTCTCCATGTGGCCATCCTTTATATGTGGTGTCTCACCCACCAATACCTCTCTCTAGCAGGATCACATGGACTCTGTGCATAGTGAGTTTCCCTGTAAGTGAAATAGAAATTACAAGTCATCATCAGGGTTGGGCTCAGAAATCCCAAATTTTCACTTCTGCACAATGTCAAAGCAACTCACAAGTCCAGATTCAAGAGGAGAGGGAAGGGTAGCACAGATGTACAAGAAAAAACGGTTGGTGGACATGCTTACACAAAAAATAATTAATCTTATCTTCACTAGCACATCAGAATTCTGAGCAAGGGACAAGTATTACAGGAATCACACAAATGGAGATGAAGGGGCAGAATAAGGTTTTTGTTGTTGTTTTGTTAATCTTCACCTGAGGATATTTTTCCTTTGATTTTTAGGGAGAGTGGAAGAGAGAAGGAAAGTCAGAGAAACATCAATGTGAGAGAAACACATCGATTGATTACCTCCTTCATGAGTCCCCATTAGGGTCCAGGCTGGGGAAGAGCCTGCAACCAAGGTACGTGCCCTTGACTGGAATCAAACCCAGGACCCTTTGGTCTACAGGCCAATGCTCTATCCACTGAGCCAAACTGGCTAGGGCCAGAATACATTTTATTAGAGGTAAAGTTCAATTGGTTTAAGCTACAGTGCACTTCCTCTTGCTTTATCCCTGAATTAGGCAGATTTACCCATTTGTTTACATGCCCAATTGCAGAACTTCCTACCCTTAGGGGCAGAGCCTTCCTGGGAGAGTTCACCAAATGGGCAGAAAATAAAGACAGAGGAAAGGAGTGAGCCATCTGCATCCCATTCATGGTCCTAGACTTACAGTTCTGTCAGTCCATCCTCCTCCCATGGGAAGAAATGAATTGGGGCAGAGAGGAGGACAGGAGATTTCTTCCCAAGAATGTGCTTGCACAAGCTTGAGGACCCATCTTGGGATGAAGGCAGAAAAGCAGCGGGCAGATGGCTCCCTCTAACATACCCAATTTTTGTCCCCTTCACTGGGTCTAAACTTGTGGTCAACCAGAGGTATGACCATCTCCTTAGGGGAGGAAACACAATGCCACAGTCCTGTGGCCATATCCCAATACCAACCACTATTTTTTTCATTGTCCTGAGGCCAAGGAGAAATATAGGTCTGTTTGTTGTTGTCATCGTTGTTTCTTTGTTTGTTTTTGGCATCCTGACCTAGTTTTGAAGTGCCAGCTAAAAGTTGGTCAGATGTGTTTTTTTGAGCAACTAATCAAGTTCACATTCTCAATCACTTACTTAGCAGAACTCTCATACTCCAGGCCACTATGTAGCAGCCCTAATTGCCCTGGGGCCAGCTCCCAGACTAGTAGGGACAGTCCCTATGCCCAGAGCCCAAGAACTTATTCCAATGAGCCCATTTACAGAGACCTGAACAGAGCTAAACCTACATTGGTTTTCATACAGATGCTGCCCCCTGCAGCTCCAGCTTGCTTTTATCCTGGCCAGGGGTGCAACCCCCTGCGTGTGGCCCTGCCTGGAAGCCTTTCATTTGGAGCTTTAAGTAACAAAGAGTTCTGCCTTTCATCTCTTCAAGTGTGCAGTGTCGTTGTATCCTGACATCAAAAGAATCTTTAAATCTTATAAAACACTAAGGTGGGCAATTTAGCTCTTTCCCCCACAGGCTCTGAAATGCATCAGCACTGCATATTAACTAAATCAACTCTAAGACCTACGTCTTATACTGACAGTTCACTCCCTTCTGTATTCCCATCTCAGAGTAGGCCTCGTTGTTCAAAATAGCTGAGCTGAAGTCATATAATAAGCTCAAATGATCAATTTAAAAACTCTAATATTATGATGGTGATGATAGGAAACTGTTCTAAACTTGAATATTCAGGTCCAATTCAACCTCCCTTTATCAAATACTCAAACATCTGTTTGTACATGTAGTCTAGGATATTGAAAATAAAAATTAAGAACTCCACCAAATTAAAATTCCAAATCACCTTGGTTAATGTTAACTTTGGCCTCAAATGTGGGCTCTCACTCGTGTGACTGGATACAATCTCAGTCTTCCTGCAGCCACAATTTGCTGTCTTTCACTGGACTGGGTACAGTTCCTTTTGGATGTCCAAGCTGATTCATCTAACCCCAATGCTATAACATGCCTCACATTTTGTAGAGAAAAGATTGAAGAGGATACATGAGACTATCACAGCACTGATAGTTTGCTCACCCATGAGACTCAGAAACACAAGAAAAAAGTCCCAAATGCAGTTATCTCAAGCAAAATTCATTATTTACATTAATCAAATGTGCATCTTCATTGCTGAAATGTAGCTTTGACTCAGCAGTGTCTGAGGGAGGGCATAGGAAGAAACTCTTGCTTCCAGCTCCTCTGGCCATGCCAGTGGCTCAGTCTTATGAGAACTACACTCAGCTGGGAGAGACTTCCCATCAGGAGGCTGACGAGAGCACTTTGTTTCCAAATGTAGAAGATGCTGTTGGTGCTCTCTACATTCTCTCGGCACTCACCACCACTCACCACGACCATGTTGATGGCTTCCTCTGTAAGAACCGAAGACTCCAGCTGAGGGCATTCCCTGGGTGTGGGGGTGTGCTCAGAAATGCTGGTGATTTGAGGCCTCCAGGAATAGTGAGTGACCTAAGTGAAATGAGGGCCAGGCGGAGCCGGTGGATAAATAACCCAGCTTCTTGGCTGCTCGAGTGGGATACATTCCGTACCTCAGAGGATCTCCAACAAGATTGAGTCTCAGTTGCTCATAGTAGCACCCGTTTGTTCATTGTCCTTTCTTCCTCATTTTCCTACTGGTGCTTCTTGGAAATATCTCCCAAGTAAACTGCCTCCACCACAATCCTCAGTGCAGGTTTTGCTTCTGGAAGACTCCAACCAAGATTCCCATCCCTGTGGAAAAAAATCCATTCCTACATACTCTCGTCTCTGTCATGGGCTGGCTTTTCAGCTACAAACCCCAATTATGTCTGCAAAACCCGTTGGTCATCGTCATGGACATGGTATCTCATCATATTCCCAGTCTCATCATTCTGCCTATCATCCCTCCTCTCCCTGACATGCAGCTAATCCATCATCACATTAATTTTCCATTAAAAATGTTTCTCTAATCTATCTATTAATCTCTAGTTCTACTGCAGCCAAGATAACTTCATCTCCTCCTGAACTATTACAACAGTTCTCTAACTGATCTCCTGGCTTTTCCTCTTCCCTGCCTCGTAAAATTCATTCTTACAAAACAATACTCAGGTTACTTTAGAGCATAAATTGGATCATATAATTTGTATCAGTGTAGAATTTATTCTGGGGTAAGTAAAGAAAAATTCAACTTATGGTGGCTTAAGAAAGAAAAAAAAGAGGCTTATTTTTTTTCTCCAATGAAAAGAAGTCCTGACATAGGCAGTTCAGAGCTGATGCAGAAGCTGAACAATGTTAGGTAGGACCCAGCTATTGTCTACATTTCTGCTATTCTTACATTTATCATTTGTCCTCATGGTCACAGTATAGCTGCTGTGCTTCCAGGCATCATATTTGTATCCCAGGATGGAAGTTAGAAAAAAGCACCAAATCTTTCAAAATTCAATTCCCTTTTTATAAGGAGACCCAAAGATTTCTGATACTCTTCTAATCCTATCTAATAAAAGAGTAATATGCAAATTGACCATCACTCTAACACACAAGATGGATGCCCCCATGTGGTCAAAGATGACTGCCCCCATGTAGACACAAGATGGCTGCCACAAGATGATCAGCAGGGAAGGGCAGTTGGAGGAAGTAGGCCTGCAAGGGAGGGCAATTGTGGGCAATCAGGCCAGCAGGAGAGGGCAGTTGGGAGGGACCCAAGCCTGCAGGGGAGAGCAGTTGGGGAAAACCAGGCCTGCAGGGGAGGGAAGTTAGGGGTGACCTGGCCTGCAGGGGAGGGCTATTAGGGGTGACCAGACCTTAAGGGGAGGCAGTTAGGGGTGACCAGGCTGGCAGGGGAGCAGTTAGGCATTAATCAGGCTGACAGGGGAGCGGTTAGGGGGTGATCAGATTGGCAGGCAGAATCGGTTAGGGGCAATCAGGAAGGCAGTCAGGTTAGCAGTTGGGAACCAGCAATCCTGGATTGTGAGAGGGATGTACGACTGCCCATTTGGCCTGATCTTACCAGGACATCCCTGGTAGGATCCCATATTGGGTCCCAGATTGGAGAGGGTGCAGGCTGGGCTGAGGGACATGCCCCACTCTGGCACGAATTTCATGCACTGGGCCTCTAGTCACATATAAGCTTTTATTTCATTGACCAGATCTGTGTCACATAATTATTTGTACTTGCAAGGGAGGCTTGAATACTAAGTATTTCAGTAGAAATGGTAGTCCATGAGCCTACCTACATCATCTGCCTCATCACTTTCTCGTTTGGACATTTTAATGCAGTGATAATAAAAGTTAAGTTTATTCTAAAACAGCCTACAAAGCATCTCACTGCTTATCTAATGTCATTATTTATGACTCCTCTTCTCTCTCTAGGTGTTTCAGCCACAGTGGCCTTTCTCCTAGTCCCCGCCCCCTCCCAACTCTGAGGCTTTGTCCAGGCCTTTTCTTTTGTTCTATGAGAAAATTGTGGTATTGTTCTCAAGTCTTCCCTCTGCCTTGTAATAAAGTGTCCACCTGTGTCCTTTGTAGAATATCTCCATGGAGGAGAGAGGGCATGCTTTCCAACCCCCATACCTGGAACTTTGACTGGTAAACATGAACAGACTTATGCTAGTGGGGGCTTTAAATGTGCTGAGAAGTTTGTTGTGGCCTCATCTACTTTTATCATCCACCGTGAGAAGAGCATGTCTGCATAGCTTTTTGGCTCTACGTGAGGCCCTTGGAGCAGTCCCATCACCAGCCTGCAGCCTGGAGCCAAGCCCAGCTGGGCCCAGCCCAGATCATCCATACCCCAGCCAAATCCAAGACTTGTGAGTGAGAAAAGTAAATGTTTTAAGCCACTGAGATTTCTATTATGATTGGAATGCAGCAAAACCTGACATAGAATTGTTCTCCTTCCCACTTTTTTTTTTTTTTGCTAACTTTTATTTATCTTTGGGTCATTGCCTCAGAGAGCTTTCACCTGTACTTCTAATCTTGGTTATGCTTTTTCTCTGGACTAAACTTTCTCATAACATACTATTCTGTTCCCTTATTAAGCCTGATGTAATTTGTAATTTTATATTCATATTCATTTGTTAAAAATATACCTCCCACTATGGTCTGTTAGCTACTTGGGCCAAATCCTATGTATTCATTACTGTGTATGTATATAAGCACCAAACACAAGCCTGAGCAGTGCTCAATAATTGTGTTTAGACCTGACTGGTGTTGCTCAGTAGTTAAAGCACCATCCTGTACACCAGAAGGTTTCAGATCCAATTTCCAGTCAAGAGCACATACCTGGGTTGCAGGTTCTATCTCTGGACCCAGTTGAGATGCGTGCAGAAGGCAACCAGTAGATGTGAGGTCCATGTTTCTCTGTCTCTCTTTTGCTTCCTCCCTCTTTCCTTCTCCCTTCCACTCTCTTTAAAACTCAATGAAAAAAATGTCCTGAGGTGAAGATTAACAACAACAACAATATGTTAATTATTGTTTATTGAGTAAGTGTATATTCAATTGGAGGAATATCATTTTGCTATTAAAAACTTTCTTTTTGAAGACTTTTCAATGGCATATAACCTATAGTTATGTAATTATGACCCAAATAGCAAGAATAAATGTGAATGTATTTGTACACAAATACTCCAAATAAACATACCAAAGTATTAACAATGCTTGTCTCTGTGGAAACATTACAATGTGTCTTTATTTTCTTTTTGGTAATTTTTTTTTGTATTTTATATATTTGTTCCAATATATTACTTTTATAATCAGAAAACACAATAAAAATTATTAAAAAGAGAGAGAAAGATTAGTGCTTAGTTGTGCTTCTTTTAGTGATGTAATGAGAAGATTCTAAAGAACATCGGAAGCCGGAACAAAGCCTGGGCAGTTGGCCAGAATATTCTGAGTTGCAAATAACTCCTCCTGAGCTCCTCTGTTCTCAGGGTTCCCCAGGGTCTGTTGTTCCCTGCCTGCGGGAGGGTGTCTGACAAAGTACAGGCAGATCAGGGTCAAGAGGAAGGAGGGTCCCTCAGGGCTGGGCTAACCAGGACACACAGCAGAGCGAAGTCTGACAGTTTGGGAGCTAAGTTCAGACTGAAGCCATCTCAATGGGTGGACCAGGTGAGCAGCTCAAGCAAAGATGTGAGGTGCAATTGCACATGGTGATTTGCCTTCCAGGGGAGGAGTCTGTGATCTTGGAGCAAATGGGCAACTTGACTACTGTTTGGATTTCCCAGGCCAGGTGTTTCTGTGCTGGATTCCTTAGATCCCAGAGTTCCATGTGGATGTCTTTTGGGGCAAAGGAATGCTGGAAGGGCCTTCCCATCCATGACTTCAATCAAAAAAGATCCACTATTATCTGTAAGTCTGTTAGAAGCAAAGGGTTCCATTACTTTAAAAGGGGGTGGGTGTTAAAATCTTACCTAATAATAGACAAACATGTAAATTGATCATACCTTCGCTATGCCATCAGCTAAACAGGAGTGATATGCAAATTAACCCAACGAAGATAATGATTAATTTGCATACTCAGCCACTGAGTTTCGGGGGCTGGATGCTTGCATCATCCCTATAGTATTCTGCTCTACCCGCACCCCCCACCCCCTACCCCTCCACCCCCCCACCCCCCCTGTCTCTCAGGGCCTCTGGCAGCATGGGAAGGAGGGGCCTGAGCGGAAAAGGGCTGGGCTGGAGTGGAAAGGCAGTGCCATCAGTCAGAGAAAGGAAAGCCCATTCTAGCACGAATCTTCGTGCATCGGGCTTCTAGTCAATAGTAATGATGAGGGAGAGGAGCCACTGAAGACTTTTGATGAGGAAATGATGTGTTCAACATAAGATTTCACAGTGTCCGGTGGGCCAGGTTGCAAGGCCAAGAGCAATGAAGAGAAACTGAAGGACAGGGGACTGTTGCAATAGGTGAATACTATAATGCTGATAGTAGTAGTAGTAGTAGTAGTAGTAGTAGTAGTAGTAAGCCAGGCCCTATTTAAAGTACTTTATCTGCATTAACTTATTCATCCCTACACCAACCTATGAAATGAAAGCATTGTAATCTCTGTTTTAAAGCTGAAGGAACTAAGGCACAGAGATATTAAATAACTCATGCCAAGTCACACAGTAAGAAAGAGGGGAAGCCAGGAATTAACCCAGGCAGGGCAGTTTAGAGCCTGGGCCCTCCATCCTTGCCCAGAGTGGGACAGAGGAAAAAGGTCCATCTGGCTGAATAGGTTAACATAATCTTTTTCACTCTACCCACCATTGCTTGACTTTTTATCCATGTCTACTGGCTTCAGGTTATTAGTCAGAGTAACAGGCTCCCAGCACATGAGGGTAGCTGGGATATGTCATACAGTGTGTGTGTGTTGTGGGGGGTGGGGGATGAAGTCTGAAATCCTGGGTGGTGTGGGATGGATAGAGTCAGGTTAATCAGGAAGAGCTGAAGCTGAGTGCAGCGGGGAAAATGCTGCATGCAGTTTGAGGTGGAATGGCCCTGAGGGACATTCAGTGGTTGTAACAGCATCCACTGTTGCTGTGGAGCAATTCTTCCTATAAAGCATGTTAAACCCCAGATCTGTAGGCTCCTCATCAAAGTTTCTGATTCAGTGTGTCTGAGCTGGGGCCTGAGAATGTGCATCTCTAAGCAGCTCCCAGCTGCTGCTGCTGGTCCATGGACCACACTCTTCGTAGCTCTCTTTTACAGCATGCTGCCATCTGCACAGCCCTTCCATAGACACAGTATCATGAATCTTCTTAAACACTCTCCCATTATATTTTTGACATGAGGGTTCTGAGAAATACACATAAAAAACTCATTTCCTGTTGTTTTTATCTGATGTTCTTTACTTTAGTCATCAAAACTCTTGGGTAGCTGTTGTACAGCTGTGCCTGTACAATAAATTGCTCCTACTGTCTGCTATGCTCTCCCCGACCCTGCTTCCAAATTTATCTAGTTTCTTTTCTTTCTTAAAAAAATGTCTAAGGAAGCCTCCTCTGGCCTCTCCCCCTAATCTTTTTCTTTTTTTAATCCTCACCCAAGGATATTTTTTCCATTGATTTTCAGATAGAATGAAAGGGAGGGAGGAGGGAAGGAGAGAGAGAGAGAGAGAGAGAGAGAGAGAGAGAGAGAGAGAGAGAGGTGAGAGAGACACACATCCAGGGAAAAACCTGAAACCCCAGGTATGTGCTCTTGAATGGGTATTGAACCCATGACCCTTTGGTCCATGGGCCAACACTCCAACCATTGGACCAAACTGGCCAGGGCCCTTCCCCCAATATTATTTGAGCCCCTGTTCTATGCTCAATAAATATCTGATGAATTAAGTAAATGATTAAAACAATCTGTCCCTCATCAAAATTATCACAAAACCTGTATCTTTTGTAGTACATTCTTATAGCACATTTTAATCTCTAGAACAGAGATAAAAAATGTACTACATCTTAGAATCCAGCTCCTATCAATTACTGAGCAGAAGGATTTTTGAAGTCATATCTAAGCTCAGTAGAAAAGAGCAAGTGTTTGATTTATATTGTTTGCCACAGGCAAGATGTGGTGAGTTAGGATAATAATACCATATATATATATATATATATATATATATATATATATATATATATTACTCTAGAGTGAATTGATTCTCCCCCTCACATGTCCACACTAAAGATGAAGAGTTGGGATAAAGGTCAATGCCTAAGACACCACTGGACCCAGTACATTTCACAAGGGTCCTGAGAAGGGAACACTGTGGAGCTGGGATAATCAGGGAGGGGCTCTCTGGAAGGGATGCCCTTAGCAAAGGGAGTTCTCAGGCTCTGGGCTAACTGCTCAGACACCCCAAACTGATCCTCTTCAGATGGAAATCAGATTGGCTGAAGGAATTTAGGAGGTGCAGCTCCAATGCAAGTGCTAAGTGTATGACCCAAGCTTCTTCCCAGGGTAGAGAACCCAGATGGCGTGTTCTGTCCTAAAGAGCGTTAATAGACTTTGGCACCTTTTTTTTAGACCAGGAATAGTTTCCAGGGAAAGGCCTCAATCTACTGATAGGTTGTCAAGTGGAATTAGAGACTTGGGTTTCAACTTGTTCTCGACTAGAATGAACACAAATGGGGAATGTCCTGGCACCAGAGGAAAAGCCAGGGCACGGCCAGTGGAGTTGAGTCATGGTCAGTTTCATACAAGGCTGCTGGGGTGAACAGACGGGGACTCCAGAGAGTTCCACTGCCTCTAAGAATATTTTTTACCTTACCAGTTTAATTTTTCTTTTAGGCCTCAAATAAAATTTAAGGATCAGTTATTCTTGCTATATAAAGATTTTTTTTTTACCACTTAATTGATAGGGGTCTCAACTGAATTTTCTTAAAAGTTCAATGGTGGGGTCATGCAGGGTGCAAAACAAACTTAAGGCAGATGACATGATACAGTATATAGACAACCCTAAAGATTCTACAAAAAAAAAATTACTAGAACTGATATATGAATTCAGTAAAGTAGCAGGATACAAAATACATATCCAGAAATCAGTTGAATCTTTATACACAAATAATGAACTATCAGAAAGGGAAACTAAGAAACAATCCCATTTGCAATTGTATTTAAAAATAACCAGGAAAAAATTAACCAAGAATGTAAAACACCTGTACTTGAAAAAGTATAAGATACTGAAGAAATAAATTGAAGAAGATACAAATAAGTGGAAGCATATACCTTGGTCATGGATGGAAAGAATTAACATCATTAAAATGTTCACCCAAAGCCATCTATAGATTCAATACTATTCCTATCAAGATACCAATGGTGTATCACAGAACTAGAGTAAATACCCCCAAAATTTATGTGGAACCACAAAAGATCACAAATAGTGACAGCAATCTTGAGAAAGAAGAACAAAGTTTTAGGAATCATGCTACCTGATATCAAACTATATTACAAGGCCATAGTAATCAAGGCAGCATGGTACTAGCATAAAAACAGACATTGAGATAAATGGAACAGAATAGACAGCCCAGAAATAAATCTGTGCCTTTATGGTCAATTAATATTTGACAAAGGAGGCAAGAACATACAATGTGGTAAAGATAGTTTATTCAATAAATGGTGTTTGGAATATTGGACAGATACATAAAAAAAGGAAAGAAACTAGATCACCTTCTTACATCATACACAAGAATAAATTCAAAATGGATTAAAGATTTAAATTTTAGACTTGAAACCATAAAAATTCTAGGAGACTGCATAGGCAGTAAAATCTCAAACATTTCTAGTAGCAATGTTTTGTTTTATATATCTCCTCAGGCAAGGGAAACAAACAAACAAAAAATAAACAAATGGGACTACATCAAACTAAAATGTTTTTGCACAGCAAAGGAAAGCATCAATAAAATGAATAGACAACCCACTGAATGGGAGAAAATATTCACCAATAATACATCTGGTAAGGGGTTAATATCCAAACTTTATAAAGAACTTATAAAACTCAACACCAAAAAAGAAAAGGTTTCTTTTTCTAGATCATGTAAAATGGATATATCCTCTTGGGCTCAACCATGAGGTCTCTTAGGTCTTCCTCAGTAGGTGCACATATAATCTCCCAAACACACTGCCCCCTGGGTCCTTTAGAGAGGCCCTCTCTCATCCTTCATGATCTAATTTCTGCTGTAGCCTACATTACTTCTAGCTAGGATATAAGGCAGTTGTCTAAACATCTAGGACATGTTTGATATACTATTATTGTATGTCTTCAAGTAAATGTTTGATGTTAAGGGACACAGGCCTGTAGGACAATATTATCAAAATTAAGGGTCATTGTGGGCCTTTGGGGCAGAACTGAGTGGAGGTAATATTGTGAGTTGTTCCAAAGTATTAATAACAATTATTTAATGGCTATAAACAAGTGTTCAGCCTATGGAATTTATTAAAAGAGATGACTCTCTGTCACTCAGACATGTCAAGGTTTCTGAAAAAGAATAATACAAGTAATAACATTCTATTAAATCAGTTCTATGGTCAGTTAAGTTTGGAAAATTCTACATGCCGTGTTCTTTCTTAGGAGCCACAAGGCAGATCTACCTATCAAAGGCTCCAGGATTTCTTGCAGGAAGGGACATGTCTCCATATGACAATTTGGCTTGTTTTCTTTTTGTCCTAATTATTTAAGTAGACCGAATGGTCCTTGAGGGCAAGATTTAAGAGTTTGAACAAATGCACATCAGCATTCAGCCTACATTCAAAATTCTGAGAGGTTAACCCTAGCTGTCTTCAGCTTCCTTGTAGTGTCCAAGATACTCTCCTCTCCCAAACAGGTTCCCTTGTAAGTGAAATCTTAAGACATAACCCCTTATTCTCTCGTGTGCTGACATCCTCCAGTGGACTTCAGAATGAGCAGCCAGGTTCTGCTTTTCAGTCCTGGGAAGTTTGAAAGAAAAGCTATTTCAAGAAAGAGGCCAGTCAAGATGCCTTTGGAAGATGGGTTACCATGGAGACAAGATAAGATTTTGTCATTTTGAAAACTAATGACAGTTTTTCCCCTATAGGAAAACAATTCAGTGAGTAGAGAAGGTGGATCTGACTGAGGCTTTTGTCAGCTACAATTTTTTATCCCCACAGGTGTTGGTCCATGAGTTAAACAATGCTGCATAATTGTGACAAAGTGCTAGAAGGAATCAAGTAAAAAGGCTGAGGGTTGGAATACATGGAACTCGTTATCCAGATGTAACTGGTGTCCCCAGGCAAGTCACATGACTTCCTTTAGGTCTCAGGTTCACCATTAACTAAATGTGTGGCTGAAAATTAGGAGCAGGAGCTTGACATGCTCACAGAAATGCTGCATCATTCAGTTATAATTCCAGTAGGGTTATTTTTCCTTCCAAGCTGATTTTAAAATGGAAATGGAAATTCAAAGGGCCTAGAATATCAAAACAATTTTGAAAGAGAAAAATGGAGGGAAGAATTTACCCTTCACAACTTCATGACTAACTATGAAGCTACAATAATCAAGACCGGGTGCTACTGACAAAAGGATTGACAAAGCAATCTATGGAATGGAAGGAAGTTCAGAAATAGATTCTCATTTATGTAGTTACTAGTGGCCCAGTACACAAAATTCATGCGCAGAGGGGTGTCCCTCAGCCCAGCCTGCACCCTCTCCAACCTGGGACCCCTTGTGGTATGTCGGACATCCCTCTCACAATCTGGGATTGCTGGCTCCTAACTGCTCACCTGCCTACCTGCCTGATTGCCCCTTACCACTCTGCCTGCTGGCCTGCTCACCCCAACTGATCCCCCCACTGCTGGCCTGCTCTCCCCTAACTGTCCTCCACTGCTAATCTGCTCATCCCCAACTATCACCCCCCCACACTGGCCTGATCACCCTCAACTGCCCTCCCCTCCTGGCCTGATCGCCCCTAATCGCTTCTGCTTTGGCCCTGCCATCATGACTTTGCCCGGAAGAATGTCCAGAAGGTCTCCAGGTCTAATTAGCATATTACCCTTTTATTAGTATAGATTTAATTTTCTAAACAAGGACAGGAAAGCAATTTAATGTTAAATGGAAAGTCTTTTCATTAAATAGTCCTGGAACAACTGGGCAGGTATATGGAAAAAGACATCAAATTCTACCTCAGACCTTATGCAAAAATTAATTCCAGATTAATTATAGACCTAAAATGTAAAAACTAAAACCATAAAGCTTCTTAAGGAAAATGTCCCAACAACATATAGAACTTTGTTCATTGCAGACCTCCCTGAGCCATGTCTCCTTGCTCCTACAGTTCTTGATGCGCCTCAGACTATCAGAAGGGCATCTACAGTGGTTTGTGTTATTGGGAAAAGTTTTCTTAATATGAAAGTGTAATAGTCCATTCTTTGAACCACATCAAAATGCCTCAGAATAGATGTAGCTTTACCTGAATGTCCATCACTCATAAAATGAGGGGCTGGTCCATTATGTGAGGTTCTGGGCTCTTTCTGGCTTTACATGTTTTGTGTCTATTAAATGATGGAGGGAAGTGATGACTCCCGGGCAAAATACTCAAGATCTTGAAACAAATGGCCCAAATTCTAGTCTGAGACTGAGGTTTTTGAGAGACTAAGCCTAGCCAATCATGCGGCCACAGAGGAACACAGAAGAAGGGGTACTGGGGCTGCTTCCTTAATAAGATGCTGGCTCATGTACCACCATCTCAGGGAAACACTTCTGAAGAACCCAACTCAGGATACCCACCCCATGCCAGACACAGTGGGGAGGGAAAAAAAATCCATTCCTTCAATGTGACTGACCCCACACAAAGCAATTAAGAAAAAATATTTCTTTGACAGTAGCAAGTGGTAAAAATATTGTGGCCCAATTATATCCCATTTACAGTATTGAATGCTTGTCGTGGTGCCAGCACAGTGTAACATTAATGTGAATGGAAAGGCAGGGTGATTAGAGAGATAAGGGAAACCACTTCCTGAAGAGGTGGCTTCTGAGGTGTGAATAGAACTGGCAGGTGTAATGTTGGTAATAACATTGAACCCAGACTGCATCCCTCCTTTTTTTGATCTAGAACTCTACTCAGCAGCAGGATTAGGGGCTGAGAGGGAAACTTCCCACCGTGATCTGCCTACCCTTTTCACTGGTGCCTTATTCAGGATGGGAGCTGCCTGCCACAGTTACATTTCTTGTGAATTATTTGTGTCCAGACAAGAGACTGCTCACTTTGATCATCAGCTTTCTCCCAACATGCTGTGATTTAAATTCTCTTTGGGAGATAGGACATGGCATGAGACATGTTACCTAGGGAAGTGTGGAAAATGCCTTCAGTTTTCAGCTTCTGAGGAAATAAGCAAATCTTGTTTTTAATTCCCTGGGCCCTGATTGATTGATGCCCTTGTTCATTCATTCAACAATTATTATTGAGCATCTCCTATATGGCACACAATAAACTAAACTTTAAAAGCTCAACTTCTAATAAAGGAACAGGCACACAGAATTCTAATTTTGTGTGATTAGCACAATGATAGAGACATGCCTGGGACTCATGGGAGTACAGACAAGGAGGTCCTAACTCACCACTCAGTCAGGCCAAACATTCAAGGGCATTCTTTGTGTGGCCATGCCTTGTCTTACTACACAGTTGACTGATTCTAATTGATATCATGGCTTGCAAAATAAAAATACTCATTTTCTATATGGAAAATCTCTTATAGCCTGCATTTTTAATGATAAAGAGAATAAAATATTATTTATGCGATATTATAATATATATATATATATATATATATATATATATTTATATATATATATATATATATAATACTTTCAAGGAGTGTATTTAGCTTGGCCAGTGTTGCTCAGTGATTAAGCATTGACCCAGGAACCAGGAGGTCCCAGGCAGGGCTCATGCTTAGGATGTGAGCTTGATCCCCAGTCGGGAATATGCAGGAGCCAGCCAATAGAGGATTCTCTCTCATCATTGATGTTTCTATTTTTCTCTCCTTTCCCTTCAGCTCTTTGAAATAAATAAAAACATATTTTTAAAAAATCACTGGAGCATATTTATGCTCTGTGTGTGCCCTGTTGTTTTGATCCCAACATAAAAACAAAATGTCAGCTGGCACACACACAGGTGAGAGAAATTCACCTCTCACATTATAAACCAAAGTGATATCCAAGATGACACTTAGTAAAACCTCATTCTACTCCCTTTATGAGCATCATATTTATGAATAACTTTGCATCTGGTTTTATTAACTTCTTGGTAATTGTGTGACTTTTTTTGTATCTAGAATGCAACTTCGAATGTTGCTTCTTGTAGGTTTGATCTCTTCTTTATATTTAGAAAGAAATGACATAACATCATCTTGAAAATGTTATTTTGTACTTGTTCTGGTTGGGGATATGAGATTTTTTTCAGTTTATGAGGAGGTAACTGCTATATTTGAAAATCCCATAAATGTTTAAACACCTTCATGTACTACTTATTAAAATGAATTTTAGGAAGTTAAGTCAGTAGAATGGAGTCAGAAAATAGATGTGGAGAGCTGCGAATATTAAGGGCTCAGAGATTATTCTTGCGTTTCTCATTTGTTGAATGAATTTAGTAGAGCCTCCAATTGAGATAGACACTCTAGAACAAGGAGCAGTTTGGGGGTAGGAAAGAGTAGAAACATTTCAAATCTGTGAATTCAAGGTGCCCATGGGACATCCAACTGGAAATGTTCAGTGACTCTGAGTTTGCTGTGAGTTGAGGATTTGGACTAGAGAGATGAATCTGAGCATTATCAGCAAATGGGAGGCAGATAAAACTGAAAAGGGATAAGGTCATTGCAGATCAAGAGCAGTGGGTGTATATTGATCTTCAAGGGGTAGGCAGGAGAAGAGAAGCCCCCAAATAGTTAAGTCAGGGCCAAAAAGATAGCAGAGGATTGTGGTGATACGTAAGGGGAAGGAATAGAGCATTTCAGGGAGGAGGAAGTGCTAAAGAAGCGAAGAAATCCAGAAAGATTAGAACTGAACATAGAATAGAGATAACATATAACTTTTGTGAAAAGATAATTGGGGTAAGTTTGTCTCTGTTTTGTGAGTAAATCAGCAAGTCTTTTGGGAGATATAGATGAGTAAAAAAGGAGGGAGGTTGCTGAGCCGAGAGAGGGTAACTTGAATTAAACATTGTTTAGGATGTCAGGTTGTTTACAGTGCCAGTAGAGAAAGACAAGTGGAAAGTATAAGGAAAAAGGATGACTGGCTTGAGGGTCTGGCTTTGTACAGGAGAGAGAGGGTAGCTGGAGATGTCAATGAGTATATAAGGGGGGAGGGCAGAAAGTTGGGTTTCATGTCTGATAATCTATTTTCCTCCCTAATGTAGAAAACAGGGTTATTTGCTGATTGTGAGAAATGGGGGAAAGAATTGAGTAGAGACTTAATGAGGACAAAGGTTAGAATAGTTACTGAGGACAGTGAGACAGACTTGCTTAATTCAGGGCACCTAATGCCAAGCTAAGTGTGGAGAATTTAAATTTGTAATGGTTAGTTTCTTCAGCAACTTTGGCATCATAAGTGGAGAAAGTAGATTTGAGTTTTGATCTTGGATGAACATTTTGCAGGACAAGTGAGGGAGAAGAATGAGTGTGCAAGGAAAATGATGAGTTTGCTTATAGAACAATTCAACAAAAGGGTTATGTCTGGGGAGAGAGGAAAGAAAACAGGCCAGGCTTCAGCTGATAAGTAGGTACATTGGGGAGGGTGTGTTAGGGGATGGGACCTCTCTGAGATAGAAGAAGAGGAGTAGTGGGAACCCGAGGAGGAGGACAGTTCATCAGTACCAGTGGATGGGATATTGACATTCAAGACTAGTGGAACAAAGGTTCAAGCTTGGATCTGGAAGTAAAAGGCTGAGATGAAGTAAAAGTGAGTGCAAGAAGAAGCCACTTCCTGAACATTGGGATCTCCCAGACAATGTTAGCAAACTGTATGGAAAGGAGGAACCATAGACTAGAGGCTAAGTGATCAGAGAATGAGGGCAGGGCCAGGAGGTGGTAGATAAAATTAACCAGAGGAGCAGCAGAGTGCTGTAGACCTAGGGGATGCAGACATCAGAGGAGGTGTTCCTATTCAATGACAGAGGACTAAAAGGGGTCAGGAGAATGACTCAGTGATATGTCAATGAACATTTTGCAGAACAAGTGAGGCAGAAGAATGAGTGTGCAAGGAAATTGAGGGGTTTGCTTATACAACAATTCAACAAAAGTTCTATAGTTGAGCCACCAATTGAGATGGACATGTAGGTATGGAAAAAAGAAAAGTCTTCACTGAAGTCTGGAGAGGAATTGGGGTCCTTGGGGAGCATCCCCTGCAGGTAGTTTAGGATAGGGGATTGCTGCTTACAATGGAAGAAAGGTTGGTTCTAGAGAGATCAGATGGATGGATAGGATGGCAATTATTGAGAGGATGCAGGAGGAGTAAAATAGTAAGAGAGAATGAGAGTCCAGTCTGGGGCAAGGGAAGTGTTGCCCCTTCTATGGATACCAAGCTTATCAGAGATTAGAGGCATGATTAGAAGACCCTCAAATGCCTTAACTCAGGGACAAGCCAGTTCAATTCTAGATGTCCCTGAAGGCCCCAGAGATGGGAAGTGTAACCTCAGAATGGACAAGGTCTCCCCAGATCCTCAGAGAAGTGATGGGGAATCCCAGAGTGAGGAGAAATAATGGAGGCTCTATCTCCTTTCATCTGTCATGGTTTGAAATGCCATCCCATGTGTTTCATCTCACATGATGGAATGACTTAGGAGCCTGTGAGACCTAAACTGCTAGTTGGTGTCCAAGATCACCAAAAAGGAGGTTTAAAGACCGGAGACAAAGCTGGTGATACCCGCAGCTTTGCTGCACCTTTACCACAGTTCATGCGTCTCTGACATCTTGTTATGGCAACAGAGTAAGCACAAGAGTTGGGCCTGACCTGTCTTTAAACCTGGATCCACTACTTGAATCCACAGGCAATTTCTTGATCCTTGAGGGTCAGTTTTATCATGGGTATAAAATGGGGCTGTTTTCAGAGATATAGTTCCTAGCACATGGTAAGAATAAAATTAAAGAATTCGTTTCCCCATGCCCAGATACAACTTGCATATGGATGGAACAATTTGTGTATGGTGAGCAGCCACCTAGATCTTACCCTGGATTATTTCCAAAAGTTCTTAGCTCACATTTCTGTCCAACCAGAAGAATCAACAGCTGGTGATTTCCAACCAAACTATCTCTGCCCTTTGTATTTCCTGCTCACTCACCTTCCTCGGGTGTGGGGAGATTCATTTGGGTTTAATGAACAATTGTGCTTTATAGGATTGAGCTCACACTATAAGTAGGAACTGAATTTCAGTGAGATTTATAGGCTATGAGAGAATTAGCTTGTCCTTGAAATTTATCTAAAACCCCAAGTGAGTGACTGAGTAAAAATAGTCGCCAAGAAACCTGTCAGGCCCAGGTAACATTAGTCAGTTTGTAGGAACCTTGCTACATTTTGCTCTGGGGGCTGAGCAGGAGCTGCTTCCAAGGGAGCCTTTTAAAGCCAGGAAGAGGGGAGAATCCAAGATGGCGGCATAGGTAAACACCTACACTGCTGCCTCGCACAACAATTTCAAAACTACAACTAAAAGACAGAACGGACATCATCCAGAACCACAGGAAAGCTGGCTGAGTGGAAGTTCTACAGCTAGAAGGAAAGAGAGGGGCTCACAGAGACCCAGAGGAGCTGCAAAAAGCCGAGGTACTGAGATGCGCGCGCTGAGAGAGCGGGTGCTGGAGTACCTGGCTGGCTTTCTCCGGCGGGAGGAAAACGGAGACTCCCAACAGCATTGAACCCCTTATTTTACGACACTAAACCCCAGATCCAGTGAAACTCATACGGGGGGAGTTTGGACTGTGAAAAGGGAGAGGTGCACGGAAATTTAGGGGAGTCGTAGAAGATCAGGTCTGGTCTCCCACGCGCACGGTGCTGCGCGGAGGACAGATTGCTGATTGTGCCGCTGGCTTTCGCGAGAGGGCGGGAGACAGACCCTCCGAACTGTGCCACTTCTGAGTCCACTAAGCCCCTGTTTCGGGCTAAACCCTGGGGACCTAGCCTCTGTGGTCCTGGTGCGCAGGGGAGCTGGAAAGGCAGCGGTTAGAGGCACTGTGGGTGCGTGCGCCCACAAGGACCGCTCCAGGGATTACCCAGTCACGTGAGACTCAGGGGCCGTGGAGGGCGGGGCCGACTGGAAGGCAAGGCGGTCCCTTAAGCCCTGAGACTCCACCCCTCCCAAGCTCAACAGAGGCTTCTTTGGTTTTGCGTCTGGTATCATAAGGCTCAATCCAACACAGAAGTTTCCCCGGCATAGTGAAAATGCCAAAACAAGGGAAGGGATCACAAACAAAAGAAATGGAAGAAATAAAACGACTGGATATAGAGTTCAAAACCACGCTTATAAGGTTTTTTAAGAACATGCTAGAAAAATTAGATAAATTTAGTGAGACCCAAGAGGAGATGAAAAAGATCCAACTAGAAATTAAACATACACTGACTGAAATAAAAAATATTATGCAGAGTCCTAACAGCAGACTAGAGAAAGGCAAGAATCAAGTAATAAATTTGAAATATAAAGAAGCAGACAACATTCAACTGGAAAAGCAAGAAGAGAAAAGAATCCAAAAATGTGAACATAATGTAAGGAGATCTGGGACACCTTTAAGCGTACCAACATCAGAATTGTGGGGGTGCCAGAAGAAGAGAGAGAGCAAGATACTGAAAACCTGTTTAAAGAAATAATGACTGAAAACTTCCCACAGCTGGTAAAAGAAATAGACTTACAAGTCCAGGAAGCACACAGAACCCCATATAAAAGGAATCCAAAGAGGACTACACCAAGACACATCATAATTAAAATGCCAAGAGCAAAAGAGAAAGAGATAATATAAAAAGCAGCAAGAGAAAAACAGTTTATTACCTACAAGGGAGCACCCATACGACTGTCAACTGATTTCTCAACAGAAACGTTGCAGGCCAGACGGGAGTGGCAAGAAATATTCAACGTGATGAATAGCAAGAACCTACAACCAAGAATAATCTATCCAGCAAAGCTAACATTCAGAATTGAAGGGCAGATAAAGAGCTTCACAGATAAGAAAAAGCTAAAGGAGTTCATCAACTCCAAACCAGTATTATATGAAATGCTGAAAGGTACTCTTTTAGAAGAGGAAGAAGAAAAAGGTAAAAGCCAAAAAAATTATGAACAACAAATACA
>JAAGEH010000006.1:29183537-29233967 GCA_011751065.1 Lasiurus cinereus | reverse complement strand
AAAATAAAATAAAGCCAGGAAGTAACCTGGTATCAGGATGGAAATGGCACTTCCCAGCATTTGGCTTTCTTGTCCCTGGGCAGGCAAGGAGAGGTGAGGGGTTTCTCTCCCCTGGAGGCTATGGCCCATCACAATGCCCCCAACTGAAAGCTCAGCAAGATCAAGTTAGACTGGACTTAGCATGAAGATCTAAGGTTACAACACAGAATTTTAGAAAAAATATAAAGCTTGTTCATCAAGTCCTAGCAATTAGGACTAGAGCCTCTGGAACTGTGAGGAGGCTCTAGCAGGCCAGACTCCAGGTCTTGTTCTCTCCCCAATATGGAGAGACTATGGGGAGTTGTCATTCCCCCAGGGATGCCCCAGTGTGGGCATGGAAACAGAAAGTTTGGAGAAAGGCAAAGGTAAGTCCATCCCTAACCTATGAGGTGCCACAGCTCCCCAAACCACACTGTGAGCTGCTCTTAGAGTCAGGAGTAGGAGGAAGAAAGATGATGGCTTAGAACTTAAGAGCCCAAATACCTCATTGTGGGAAGTAGGCAGGGCAAGAGAAGAGAATACTATCACATCAAGGAAGACAGGGTCTTGGACAAGCTCTCCCAGAGAGATGGGCTAAAATAGGCTCCACAATACTTTCCAGGTAGGACTTACAGATAAGCACATGCAGGCTCTCTCTCCTACCCAGCCCACCTGGGGCTATATCACCTTGAGAAATTCCTTCCTTTGGAATTAGGCCAAAAGGCCTTTTACAAAAGGTAATCCCATTCAGGACAATGTTGTATGTATACTAGTAAGTGAATCAGTAGTCTCCTTGCAGAGCATAAGGAACCCAAGATGGCATGAGGTTGAATGGCATGATGGGGTGGGGGCTATTAGTGGACGTGGCACTCTCTGGAGCATGGTTTATCTTTGGCATTTCATGAATGTTGGTTGAATATACATTGTAATTTGTCTAACAAAGGGTTTTCTTTTCTTTTCTTTTCATTTTTCTTCATCTTCTATTTTTGGTCTGTTCACATGAAATATTTAACTTGGATCCCTGGTCTAAAATTAAAACCTCAGGTTAGACAAGTTTGCAGAAATGAATCACATCCACTCAAGTAATTCTTAGGACAGTTGACCACAGGAAGAAGTCATCATTCATGAGCATGAGTCAAGGTCACAGTGAATTGATTTCCTTTATTTCTATCCCTATTATAATGACCCCTGTTCCCTGTTCCTAGAGAAAAGATTGCCCTGCTTTTTCCCACTGATTCTGGCTTTTATTCCTCCCTCGTTACTCATATTTTTGAACCCCAAATTCTAGATGGCAACAAAGGGCCATCTTTTTCATTGCACACTGCATGTGGCTTAACAACCTCACAACTTTTTCCTGAAATCAACTGTGTCCTAGAAGTCTTGAACAGAGAGAAGTGAGTTGTGGGAGAGCCATGTCCCACTCAATACTTCATCTTTATATTCGCTGGGAGGGTCTGTTGCAAACACATTGGATAGCTGGAATGGTTTATTTTTAGTGGTGAGAGAGAGGGGAAGAACTTCCAAAGATAGAACTCGTGCCCACACTCGGCTCTGCCAGTTCAGACTTGGGGGCGGCTGACAAAATGGACTGGAGGTTCTGAGCCAGAACAAACAAGTCTGCAGGCCAACACAAGTGGAAGGTTGGGGGTGGCAGCTGGTCCCACCATAATGCACAAGGAATGAGCTCCACAGGGTTCTGGATTTGGTCCTCAAATCCCTTCCAATGGGATTTACAGCAAGAAAGACCCATCTCCTTTCTTATTTGTCTTTTTCTCCCTAACCAATGACCCCTTCTTCCCGCCAGCGACTTTCATAACTTTTCCCAGCCTTCTCACTGACAGCCTCACAGTGCAGAGGAGATGGGGTGGTGGGATTCATGTTTGGTACTAGATTCACATGAACAGAGTAGACAGCCCTTATGGAGTGTGGCTTTAAAATCACAAAAAGACTGCATTTTCCAGACTTGACCCTGCACAGGGTGGCATGCTACCTACAACAGCCCCACAAGAACGAAGCATTTCCACAGAAAGCCAATGTAAATGGGCAGATCTGAGACCTGGAGGTCAGTGCCTTATCTGGGAGCAGTGGCAAGCTGAGACTTAGAGAATTAGCCTTGGTGAGTCAAAGGTTTTCTGTGCTGAGTGTTGTGAATCCTGGGTCTGAGGCCCCTTATCAGATCTGTATCTCTCCTTCCTTCCTGCTCTCAGAAGAGACTATGACAAACTCATGCATATATAGGTGTAATGACCCTGAAGCTCCCTTCCTGGGGCCTTTGCGTCTCATCAGAAGTTCTATAGAGTGGGGAAGCTCACATGCAAAGTTTTTAGGACCATAAAAGAGGCCAAGAAAGGCTTTTTGGTGTTGTTGTTTGGGGAGATCCATCCAGAGAGACCCTTGACTTCTTCATTTTAAAGTTTGCCTCTTTTGGGGTCTCAGGAGGGACAGGCCTCGGAGAGACAGATCTTAAAAGGAGGTTTGTCATGTGTCTGTGTGTGTGTGTGTGTGTTTAATAGACTTTATTTTTTAGAGCTGTTTTAGGTTCACAGCACAGCACAATTGAGTGAAAGTTATAAAGATTTCCCATATAACGTCTGCCCCCACATACTCGCAGTCTCCAAATATCAAAATCCTGTACCAGATAAGTGCTTGTATATTTCCCACATTAGTGATGAACTTACAGTGACACATTATTGTCACTCAGAGTCCTTAGTTTACATTAGGTTCTACTCTTGGTATTGTACATTGTATGGTTTTGACAAATGTGTAATAACATGTATCCATCATTATGGTGTCATAAAGTAGTTTTACTGCCTTAACAATTCTCCATGTTCAGCTTACTCATTTTTCTCTGTAATCGCTGGCAACCACTGATCTCCTAACTGTCTCCATAGTTCTGTTTTTCCCAGAACATCCTATAATTGTAGTCAGACAGTACATAGCCTTTTCAGATAAGCTTCTGTCACTTAGTAATATACATTTAAGTTTCTTCCATGTCTTTTCATGGCTTGATAGCTCATTTCTTTTTAGCACTGAATAATATTCCATTGTCTGGATGTGCCACAGTTCATCCATTCACCTACTGGAGGACATCTTGGTTGCTTACAAGTTTGGACGGTTATGAATAAAGCTGTATAAACATCTATGTGCAGTTTTTTGGTGTGGGCTTAATTTTTCACCTTCCTTGGGTAAATACTAAGGAGCACGACTGGTGGATCATATGGGAAGAATGTTGCATTTTGTAAGAAACTGCCAAACTGCCCTCCAATGTGGCTGTACGATTCTGCATCCCCTCCAGTGAATGAGAGCTCCTGGTGCTTCACAGCCTCCCCAGCACTAGGTGCTAGATTTTGGCCATTCTCATAGGTGTACAGTGATATCTCATTGTTGTTTTTGCTTGCATTTCCCTGATGACATATAATGTGGAGCATCTTTTCTATTTGTTATCTATATATCTTCTTTGGTGAGATGCCAGATAATGTCTGCCCATTTTTTAAAAATATTTTTTATTGATTTTTTACAGAGAGGAAGAGAGAGAGATAGGGAGTTAGAAATATCGATGAGAGAGAGAGAGACATCGATCAGCTGCTTCTTGCACTCCTCCCACTGAGGATGTGCCCGCAACCAAGGTACATGCCCTTGACAGGAATCGAACCTAGGACCTTTCAGTCCGCAGACAGACGCTCTATCCACTGAGCCAAACCGGTTTCAGCTGCCCCCCTTTTTTTTTTTTTGAGTTGTTTGTTTTTAAATTGTTGAGTTTTAAAAGTTCTTTGTATATTTTGGGTAACAGTACTTTATCAGATATGTCATTTGCAAATATTTCCTCTTAGCCTGTGGCTTATCTCCATATTCTCATGACAGTATGCTTTGCAGAGCACAAAAATTTAATTTTAACAAAATCCAGCTTATCAGTTTTTTCTTTCAAGGATAGTGCCTTGGTGTTGTATCTAAAACATTCTTGCCAAAATCATGTAGATTTTATCCTTTATTATTTTCTAGGAATTTTATAATTTTGCGTTTTACAGTTAGGTCTGTGATCATTTTGAGTTAATTTTGTGAAGGGTGTAAGGTCTATGTCTAGATTTATTTATTTTTTTCCTTCATGAAGATGCCAAATTGTTCTACCCCCATTGGTTGAAAAAACTATTTTTGCTCTAGTGTAGAGCCAAGTCTAAACGTCTCTCTGAGCAGTGTTGCCTTTTTTACTACACAATAATAATCACATGATGTTTTAAAGCATGGCTTTTCCTCACCTGTAAAAAGAGAATAAGAATTCCTTTGCTCAGGGACAATAAATTAACTAAAGGATACATATGAAAAACACTTGGCTGTTGTTATTATTATTTTCCTTTATAAGTAAGGGAACAGGGTGCAGCTATTCATTGGCAGGATTAGCATAAAACTAATCATCATATTTTAAACATCATTTTTCTGTTTCTGCCCTTGCTCCCTCTCGGTGTCACTATGTCTCTTGGTGTCGGTGCTCGCTGGCTATCAAGCCCTGGGTCTGTTGTCCCGAAAAAGCATCCGGTTCAGTGTTTGGAACTCAGTGTGCGCCTCCCCTTTCATCCTCTGGTGTTTACATACTTTTAAATGTCTCTAAATGAAATATGCAAACAATGTATAGAACAAAGAAGAAACCATAACGGCAATTAGAAGAGATTTTTTAAAAAAATTAAACTAAAACAAAAAAAATCTCACATTAAAATTTGTAGTTATAATTTAATGAAAGTCAATATTTTAAATGCTTCTATTAGAAAAGGAGAAAGGCTAGAACTTCATTAACTTAGCATGCATCTTAAGAACTACAAAGAACAGCAAAATAAATCCAAAGAAGCAGAAGGAAGAAAACAATTGATATAAAAATAGAAATTTATTATCTAGAAAATATACAAGAGAGAGCATTAACAAAACTAAAAGTTGAAAATATGAATAGTCAAACTTCTGGCAAAGAACAAAATTAAATAATAGAAATAAAAGGGAAAATAACAGATATAGGAAAAACTTAAAACATAGAAACAGTTTATTAGGAATAATTCTTTAAATAATAAATTTAAAAACAGATATGAAAGAGTTAAATTCCTTTTAAAATACCACTTAATAAAATGGATTATAGAGGAAATAGAAAGCATTGGTATTCTATAACTAACCCTTGAAAGAAACAAAATTAGCAGTTTAAAATTTTCCTTCAAGAATATACTAGATTCTGCCCTAGCTGGTTTGTACACTGTGGATAGAATGTCAGCCTGCAGACCAAAGGGTTCTGGGTTTGATTATGATCAAGGGCGTGTGCCTTGGTTGCAGGTTCCATCCCTGGTTGGGGCATGTGCAGGAGGCAACAATCGATGTGTTTCTCTCACATTGATGTTTCTCTCCCTCTCTCTTCCACCCTCTAAAAAAATAAATAAATGGAAAAATATCCTCAGATGAGAATTAACAAAAAAACAAAACAAACAAACAAAAGATTATACTGGACTCTGATGCTTTTAAAGTTGAGTTTTAGTAAGCATTCAAGTAATAGATGGTTCCAATCTTTTTCCAAACTCAGATAATAGAAAAATAGGGAACACTTCCAAATTAATTTTATGATGTGAATATAACTTTTATACCAAAACCAGGCAAAGATGGTTAAAAAGGAACAACATTGACTAATTTCACCCATGAACTTATTTGCAAAATCCTAAACAAAAACTTGTCAAACCAAATTCAAGGCAATGTTATAACAACTTGGTTTTATCCCAAGAATACAAGATTTAACATTAGAAAATCCCTTAACAAATTAAAGGATAAAAATCATGTGATCATCTCAATACATGCAAGAAGAGCATTTGATAAAATTATGAATCTATTCATTATTAAAAGCTTTAAGCAAACAAAGCACTTGCCTAACCTGATAAAAAAGCACCTGTAAAATGGCAAAACAAGAATGTCATATCCCTTCCCTGGTATTCAATATGTACTGGAAGTCTTAGCCAGTGAATTAACTCAAGAAACATAAATTGAAAGTATAACAACTGGAATGGAAGAAACAAAACATTATATTTTAAAATATTTAAAATTATCCAGCCCAACTTGCTGTCTGCACAAACATGATGCAGGATGCAGGAGGCAACAAACAAACAAACAAAAATAAAAACAGGCTCAAAGGACAAGTTCATCTCAAATGGAAAGGACCTGGCCAAGACAGACTAGAAATGAACTATAAAGGTTGCTGTGAGATCACAGAGGAGCATTCTCAGGAGAAAGTGGCTGATGAAGTTACTTTCAGGTTGCCGAAACCAAAGGAAGATCTGATAGCCTCAGTAGTGAGTATAATTGGGAACAAAAAGGCAACTTCTGATGAAAATTGCTGAAGTTGAACAAATGGTGGCCTTTTTATAATGAATGGCAGCAAGAGCATGCCTCTGGCAGGGCCAGATCACAGGCAGTGCAGTTTAGCCCATAGAATAATTTTACAGATCTCATTTCATTCACCTTTCCAGAATGGCAGTTGGAAGAAGAACAACAGTGGAATTCTCCTGAATCTCCTGAAAAGCACTCCTGGTATCAGTGAGAAACAAATTAAGAAAGGACATTTTCTACATTGAAAATCAAAAGGAATATGAAAATTGAAAAAAAAAAAAGCTGCTAGGAAGAGGAGAACACGGCCGTTGGGGGAAAAGTTGAAATAAGCTGTTAAAAGTATAAATTTTCAAGAAGATGATGATACATTATGAGAAACTTTTGCAAGTGACACAACTGACACCTTGGTCTTTCTTGATGAATCACAGGAAGTACATGGAGACCCAGAGCTGGATGGCGAGGAGGCCATTGAGGTTGATCATTTTCATGATTTAGACATTTTTTTTTAGTACATTTTGAGGAATAAACCTTTCTTTCAGTTGTGTGCTGGCATTTCATTTTTTAATTTAATTTAATTTTTTTTGGTTGATTGCCTTTATTTTATTTTTTTAAACTTAATAACTCTTTATTGTTCAGATTATTACAATTGTTCCTCTTTTTGCCTCATAACTCCCTACCATCTGGTTCCCACCCCACCCTCTGCCCTTACCTCCCCCACATTGTCCTCATCTATAGGTGTACTATTTTTGCCCAGTCTCTTCCCCCTGAGAATTGTCAGTCCCCTTCCTTTCTATGCCCCTGATTCTATTATATTCATCAGTTTATTCTGTTCATCACATTTTTAATTCACTTGATTTTTAGATTCACTTGTTGACAGATATGTATTTGTTGCTCATAATTTTTATCTTTACCTTCTCCTTCTCCCCCTTCTCCTCCTCCTCCTCTTCCTCCTCCTCCTCCTCCTCCTCCTCCTCCTCCTCCTCCTCCTTCTTCTTCTTCTTCTTCTTCTTCTTCTTCTTCTTCTTCTTCTAGTACTTTTCAGCATTTCAATATAATACTGGTTTAGTGTTGATGAATTCCTTTATTTTTTTCTTATCTGTGAAGCTCTTTATCTGACCTTCAATTCTGAATGATAGCTTTGCTGGGTAGAGTAATCTTGATTGTAGATTCTTGCTACTCACTTTGAATATTTCTTGCCACTCTTGTCTGGCCTGCATAGTTTCTGTTGAGAAATCAGCTGACAATAGTATGGGTGCTCCCTTGTAGGTAATGAACTGTTTTTCTCTTGCTGCTTTTAATATTCTCTCTTTGTCTTTTGCTCTTGGTATTTTAATTAGATGTGTCTTGTGTGGTCCTCTTTGGATTCCTTTTGTTTGGGATTCTGTGTACTTCCTGGATTGTAAGTCTATTTCTTTCACCAGGTGGGAAAATTTTCAGTCATTATTTCTTCAAATAGGTTTTCAGTATCTTGCTCTTTTTCTTCTTCTGGCACCCCCATAATTTTGATGTTGGTACACTTGAAGTTGTCCCAGAGGCTTCTTACACTATCTTCAAATTTTTGGGTTCTTTTTTCTTTTTCAGTTGAGTGTTTACTGCTTCTTTGTTTTTCAAATCTTTGACTTGATTCTTGCATTCCACTAGTCTGCTATTAGATCTCTGTATAATATTTTTTATTTCAGTCAGTATATGTTTAATTTCTAGTTGGTCCTTTTTCATACCCTTGAGGGTGTCGTTAAGTTTATCGACCTTTTCTAGAAAATTCTTGAAAAACCTTATAAACCATGGTTTTGAACTCTATATCCAGTTGTTTGTTTTCCACCATTTCTTTCATTTGTGATCGTTCCTTTGTCTCTGCACTTTTTCTGCTTCCCTGAGTTGGTAGAGTAGCTTTGTGTGCTAATTGTCCTATATGGACCAGTAGCTCTGCCTCCCCAGTTACCTGAGGTGGACTCTTTTGGTACACCCCTTTGTGGACTGTGTGTACAGCCTTGTTGTAGTTAAGTCTTGATTGTTGTTGGTAACAATTGGCTGTGACAATCAGCTATATCTACACCTGGAGAACTTTTGTGCTGGAGTCAGCTTTATGACAGAAGACTTGCAAAATTGCAAAAGCCTCTGTGCTCCGCTTGGATGGGGCAGAGTCTCAGGGCTGAACAGACAGCCTTGGCTTCCAGTCAGCCCTGACCTATGAGGCCCCTGGGTCTCTCTATCCCTCGGTAATTGCTGCAGCCCTCCCTGCGCACACTCATGCATGTGCCTCCAGACATCTGCCTTTCATGGCTCCCCTGAGTTTTCATGAGCTCCAGGGACCTGTATGAGTCCGAGTACCCAGGTTCTCACCCGAAATTGGGGTTCAGTGCAATCAGAACTGGAGTTTAATACAGTCTGGAGGTTCTGTCTTCCTCCCGCTAGAGAAAGCCAGCAGCACATTCATCAGTCAGTCCTCTCTGGTTGCACTTGTGTACGCTTCCAGACCTCTGCCTTTCATGGCTCCCCTAAGTTTCTATGCACTCCTCCCTTCTCCCGACAGTCCAGATTTCCCCTGTATGAGTCTCGTCCGGAACTGGGGTTCAGTACAGTCAGAACTGGGGTTCACTGCAGTTGGAGTTTCCATCACCCTCCCCATTAGAGGAAGCCAGCCAGCCACTCTGCCACCTGTCCTCTCCACTCACATGTCTCTATACCTCAGCTTTTTGCAGCTCCTCTGAGTCTCCATGAGCCCCTCTCTCCTTCTAGTTATAGAATTACCACTCAGCCAGTTTTTCTGTGGTTCTGGATGATGCCTGTTCTGTTTTTTAGTTGTAGTTTTAAAATTGTTGTGCAAGGCAGCAGTGTAGGTGTTCCCCTATGCAACCATCTTGCTTTCTCCAAGGAATAAACCTTTCTAAAATAATATTGTAATAAACCATTTCTATTGAGTTGCTTCATTTTACTTTTCACTGATAAACATGAAAATCTGGAAAGACCTGTTTTCTTGTTTTAAATAAAATTGAAGATGTATGTGGAGACATTAATGCCTTTGATAGAAACATTTAGAATTTTCTCAAGACTGACAAGACACTTAAAAGTATATAGCAGAGGATTTAATTTCTCAATCTGTTGCATGTGCTAATTGTAACTAGTTGATAATCAGATTTGTCCAGGTCATTATAATATGCTATTCAAAAGTTTGTTTTCTTTTTCTGATTTATGTTTGCAGTGAATTATGACCAGTTTCAAAACATTCCATTAAAAGATCCTAATAAGACACATAAGTAGTTAACTTTTTTTTTTTTACAAATGCATCCAAGTTTAGTTTGTATTCTCAGAACTCTTAGGCTATTTGAAGGATAGTGATTAAAATTCAAAGAGGTTTATATTGATGGCTCTTTGCTCTTATTTGTTTGTCCAGGAGTAAATAAATAACAGAAGTTTTTCCATAACATTAAAAAAATAAAAATAAATAAAATAAAATAGCCAATGTTGTAAAAGTATCTTTATTTTTAAAATCTTTATTATTGAGAGTATTACAGATGTCCTCCTGTTTCCCCTTTTCCCTCCACTGCCCAGTTCCCACCTGGCCTCACTTCTTCACCATCCCTTATTTGGATATAAGTTCTTTGGTTAATCTCTCCCTCCATCCCTTTCCTCTGAGATTCATCAATCTGTTCCAATCTGTTTTATTCATTAGCTTATTTTGTTCATTGCATTCCTTATTCATTTATTTTGATTTTTAGATTCAATTGTTGATAGATATGCATTTATTGCCATTTTATTGTTCATATTTTTAATCTTTTTTTCTCCTTCTTCCTCTTCTTAAAGAATACCCTTCAACATTTCATGCAATTCTGGTAAAAAAATATAAGTATCTTTAGATAACAGATCATTAGAAACTAGAGGTGGGTGCATAAAATTCGTGTATGTGGGGGGGAGTGTGGCAGGGGTGTGTGTGTGTCCCTCAGCCCAGCCTATACCCTCTCTAATCTGGGACCCCTCGAAGGATGTCTGACTGCTCATTTAGGCAGGCAGTCGAACATCCCTCTCACAATCCAGGACTGCTGGCTCCCAACCACTTACCTGCCTGCCTGCTTGATTGTCCCTAACTGCTTCTGCCTGCCAGCCTCATCACCCCCTAACCACTTCCCTGCCAGTGAAATTGATACCTAACTGCTCCCCTGCTGGCCTGATTGCCCCTAACTGCCCTCCCCTGCTTGCCTGGTCACCCTTAACTGTCCTCCTCTGAAGGCCTGGTAACCTTTAACTTCCCTCCTTGCCAGCCTGGTCACCCCAACTGCCTTCCTCTGCAGGCCTGGTCCTCCCCAACTGCCTTTTTCTGTCAGCCTAGTCACCCCTAACTGCCCTCCCCTGAAGGCCTGATCACCTCCAACTGCCCTTCCTTGCAAGCCTGGTTTCTCCCAATTGCCCTCCCCTGCTGGCCATCTGTGGTGGCCATCTTGTGTCCACATGGGGGTGGCCATCTTTGACCACATGGGGCAGACATCTTGTGTGTTGGAGTTATGGTCAATTTGCATATTACCCCTTTATTATATAGGATAAAGAAAAAAATTATGATCTAGGAGTAAATAAGAATTTCTTAAATTAAAAAATATCAAAGAAACATAAACATTAATTGAAATGATAGATGAATTCATCTATATTAAAACCAAAAGCTTCTTTTCATTAAAAAACACTGTAGAATGAAAAAAAAAAACCCAAAGCTAGGATAAGATATTTGTAATTCATCTTATATAATAAAGAGCTAATATGCAAATGGTCATCATGCCCTCACACCCTTGTGCCCTCATGCCGGAACTGCTCACTCAACACTGGGGAGAGAGGATTGGGGACCAGCAGGCACAAATGATCTTGTGAGGGAGGAATGGGGACCAGCCAGGCTGCAGCCCAGGAGAGGGACAAGCCATCTGCCCACCCTACTGGGTGCCTGTAGCTGCGGCCCAGGCAAAGCTGCTTGCCCATGGTCCCCTGTAGCTGCGGCTGGCCCAGGTAAAGCTGGCCTGGATCCTGGGTGCCTGTGGCTGGCCAGAGGGAGGGAAGCCTAGATCCTGGATGTGGGGTGAGGCAGAGGTAGTTAGGGGTAATCAGGCCAGGAGGGAAGAAGTTAGGGGCAATCAGGCAGGCAGAAGATGTGGCTGGGGGCAATCAGGCAGGCAGGCAGGCAGATGAGCAGTTAGAAGCCAGCAGTCCCAGGTTGTGAGAGGCAGTCAGACATCCCCTGAGGGGTCCTGGATTGGAGAGGATGTAGGTGAGGCTGAAAGATCCCTCCAACCTCCCCCGTGCATGAATTTTGTGCACCAGGCCTCTAGTACTAGTATAAGCTGCAAAAGATTAATATCTAGAATGTACAAAGCATTTCTACCATCAAAAAAAAAATAAAATAAGAGGATGGTATAGGGGGAAGAAAGAATAACAGGCATTTCACAGAAGAGGAAACTTAAATGATTCATAAACTCTAAGTAATATATTTATCAAATATTGAGTTCATAAAGGAGGTAAGAATATAAACATGGGAGTTTCGGTTAATAAACATAGTTCAAAGTTAATATAGACAGAATTTAAAAACATATTATATTGATTAATAGAATTTTGCACCACAAAAACTGCGAGTAAACTTAAAGTTTTTGCTCGTGGGGAGTGTGGGACTGAGTATCAGGGAAGGAACCCAGTTTTCTTATATTCTTCTGAAAGTATACACATATGTTACTTAAAAATCAAAGAAAATATAATAAAAACATTTCATTTTAACAAGAAGCAGAATACTAAATGATCCAGAGTAAATATGTCCAAATAGGCAGCATCTACATATAAATACATTTAGAAAACTTCCAAGGGATATAAAAGAGGCATTTAATAAATGAAAGGCTATGTAATGTGGGACTGAGAAGATAATGTTATAAGGATGCCAGTTCTCCCCCAAATAACCTATGTATTTAACATCTCCTCAATCAAAAAAAAAATTTTCTTTTGACCTCAATAAAATGATCTAAAAGTATGTTAGAAAAATATAAGAAAAGAGTAGCCAAGAATAAGAATTATGAAGATTTTATTTTTCCTAAAAATTAAGATAACCAAAAAATTCAGTAATTTAAGTACTTTGCTCCTGGTGGAATGATAGACAGAGAGATCAATGTAGCAAAATAACATGATCAATTGAGTTAATCAAAGAATATAAAAGGTGACATCCATAGTTGTGGGGAAAAGTACATAGTTTGGGGACCTGGGTTTATTTGGAATTAATGTTAAAGTCTTAAAACAGGCAACATATTATTACTTGAAAAGAAAGTTATAAAACAATTTGTGAAGTAAATTCTATTTTTGTAAGAATAAACTTACATTTAAACACACAAACACACAGATACTAAGGATAAAAGAAAATAGTAACACTGGCTATTTCTGGTGGTTGGCTATATGCAGTTTTTATTTTCTATTTTTTATCACTATTTTCTAATTTTTTAGAAAAACTGAATTTTAAAACTCTGCTAATTATTTTAAAAAGTATAAAGTAGACCTGAAGATTTCTATCACATATATTAAAAATATTTCTTAAACAATGCCAGATCTCTGGAATTCTACCACCCATATTTCTTTTCCATTGTATGACAAAAATATAAATAAACATGAAATTGTGGTTCTCAAATTAATTGGACTATTCTCCTAAAAATACTTGCACTGTATTATTTTAAAGTTAACAATAAAAACATTGATGAATTTCCAGGCAAAACAATTATACACTATGCTTCATAATATAGAAGTGCATTGGTTTAAAACAGCCCATTCTCCAACCATATCAGACCAACCAGTGCTGCTACCTCTAGCTACATGCATATTTTCTTTCCACCACTTTTTCTAAATTGCTCCCTGATTTTACAGAGTCATTCTTTTGAGCTGAAAATTTCCATGCTTGGTTCTCTACCAAAGGTGATTTCATTTGGGAAAGATTGAAAATATGTCCAAAGTGTCCAGTCATTTTTGCAGTTATATAAGGACGAAGAAAAACACTCTATTTGAAACCCAATTTAAAAGTTTTTTTGACTTTCCACATAGTCATTCTAAGTGGCTTGTTTTAAGAGGTTTAATATTTGCATCTCAACAGTCCCCAAATAGTATTTTTTATCTTTAAAAGTAGTCTGCTGCTGTCAGTGCTCTGCTTGTTTTTCTTTTTCTTCCTTTCCTCATTTTTAAAAAGAGAGAGAATAGAATGAATGGGCATTGTGCAGGCCTGGAGTTAAAGTCGGGGTCTAAGTTGGAGTACTAAAGCGTACTACTGCCTGATGTTGGCCATGCCGTTCTGTCTGGTGTGTCTGTTGATAGCCCTGCCATCTCTGATGAGCATCACAGGGGGTGTGTATAGGAAAGCAGGTGGGAGCTGACCAAACTCTGTGAAATGCAAGCAAGTCACACTGACAGAGGAACAATCTCAAAGGTGTTTGGGTCTCTGTATGATTGTTGTCTTGCACTGAAAAGTCTGTGCTAGCAGCATTTGCTGCACATTATGAAAAACAGCAAGTAAAATGAACTCCTGGGCAGTATGGCACAGTGAGCCATACATTTGAGGTTGCTCTTAATGAGAGGCTTTTGCTTTTTTTGACTAAAACTTATTTATACTGACTAACAGCTCCAGAGCTATTGTATACTCACATAGGTTTTGCACTGTACAATTTAAAGGGATGTCTTTCACAGACCCCTTGGCCAATCTGTTTGTCCCAATTCCACTTGCCAGTGGTGAGGACAAGTCTACAAAGCATTAGAGAGGAAGGAAAAGGCCATTTATGCTTATATCAGATTTTACATTATAAAACTACTAGAAGCCCAGTGTACGAAATTTATGCACTTGGGGAGGTGTCCCTCAGCCTGGCCTGTACCCTCTCACAGTCTGGGACCCCTTGGAGGATTCCAACATCACTCGCAATTCTGGCCCTTGCAGTCTAAGACCCCTTGCTCCTTACCACCTGCCTGCAGTGGAGGCAGAAGAGGGCCCTGCCACCACCACTGCGCTCACCAGCCATGAGCCCAGCTTCTGGCTGAGCAGTGCTCCCCCTGTGGGAGCACACTGACCACCAGGAGGCAGCTCCTGCATTGAGCGTCTGCCCCCTCGTGGTCAGTGCATGCCATAGTGACTGGTTGTTCTGTCATTTGGCCGATTTGCATATTAGGGTTTTATTATATAGGAAGGATGCTTTAGGCACTTAAAAATAATCCAGTAATTTTATTACACATACCTTGAGATTTTGTTAGAAGATCTCAAATAATACAAGTTCAAGGGAAACACATCTAACACAGTCACACTGAGCAAGAAAATTCAAGGGAAATTACACATACATCTGTTTTTATCAATGAGAAAGTGGGTGATTTTATATGAGTCCAAATGTATATTTATTTTAAGCTCTGACTAATGAAAATAGTTGGCCAAAACATTATTGATGAAAATATGCATCACTATCTACTGTTGGGTTAACCAAGCAATCACAAAAATAGATAGATAATGAAATAAAACCAAGGAAATATATTACTATAATGCAAGAAATCTCTTAATAGGAAACTGCAACCAATTCAAGACAATAAAAATAATCAAACATTTATAAAGTGCCTCTGGGTGTCAGTCACTAGTCTTTTTTTTTAAATTTCTTTATTGATTATGGTGTTACATATGTGTCCTTATTCCCCCATTACAGACATTAGTCTTAACATTTTGTATCACAAAACTCTGACATAGGTATTATTTTCTCTATTTTATGGACAAGAGACTTTGAGATCAAACAATAGCACTGACGACTTTAATTAATGGCTCCCCTGTATTTCTGGCTTTTGCCCTGTAACGTTGTCTTCTCCATCCATTTGGGATACTGGGCTAGTCTTGTGACTTGCTTGGCCAATAGAATAGAGAGGGCATGAGAACAAGCCTGGCTAGTCTACTGGAGGAAGGAGGAGGTGAAGAAGAGTTGAGGCACCCCAGCCAATGGGCAGCACAGCTGACTCTAAAGCAGAACCACCTAGCTCTTAGTCACTCCCAATACTGATACTCCCCAGACATCAAAGAGTACTTCTCAGCACACAGGGCAGAACTCTGCAATGACCAATGTGTGATCCATATTTCAGAGGAGAACTCCTAAGTTTGAACCCTCGGAATACTCTCATAACACACCAAGTTACTGGGAGGTTGATTACTGACAATTAGCTTTTTTTGAACACAAACTATTCAAATCGCACATCAGTTTGCTTTTAATAGCTGAAGAAGTGACTATCTTTCAGGATATTGGAGCTCACCAGTCAAAGACCACCAGGAACATACCTGTGGTCAAACAGAGTGAGGTTTATTTAGCTTTATAAGAGGGAGAGAGTACACAATGGGATCCGTGGGCTGTCTTGTTAAGAGGTCTTCATTACAGTTTTAGGATTTGTACTGAGTGATTCTTAGGAAGGTTGAAGGAAATTGGGAGCCGAGTTTGGATTGAGCATGTCAGGAAGAGGAGAGCAGGCCTGCAGTCCATCCCGTCAGAAAGTGCAGGCAATCTGATGCTTGGGCATGTTGGTAATTTTTATCTAGTAGGTATGAGGACTGAAACAGTGTTAGAGAGTTGCCATTGGTAAAGAAACAACAATGATCCTAACAGCGAGAAAAAGAAGAGAGAGAAAAAAAATTCCTTTTTGTGGTTGTGGTATAGCCTTGTCTCTGTCTTACTTCAGGCATGGTCTCAGAGTGGCCTTGTCTGATTTTTGTTTATATTCTCTGAATGTTGTTTATGTTCATTGGGAACACTTTGCTTCAGCCTTGCTGTTAGCTGCTAGCTGCCAGCTGTTGGGCCATTTTTTACTTTCTGGGGAATCACTTTGAGTCCATTGGTAGGAGCCCTTCTGACAAAATGAGGAAGTGCCCAGAGAGCAGTGTATTCTGAGGCATGTAAATTGTTTGTAGATATCGCCTCAGATGTCCAGAGACCAGATGATGGAAGTAGGAGGGTGAGAAGCTGTGGGAGATGAAGGTATTGCTGGGGGGGTGGGGGCGGGCAAGGGGGCGAGGGAAGAGGGGGGAAGGCTACTGAAAAAGGAGAATTTGACCAGAAGCCTACATATCAACCTTGCCCCAGCTATGATTCTGAGAAAGGACTGAACTATTTATTTATTAAATAAATAAGTAAATAAATAAATAGTTAGAGAAACATGCAGACTACCTGTGGATAAAGATGGAAAAAACAGTCAGGAAAACGGGAAAGAAAGGCCTATGGAAGAAAAAAATGAGCAGAATTGAATAAAAGGAGCAGCATACCCAGAAGAGGCAGAGGACAAGCCTACTTCTGAAAATGATCACTGGCAGTATTCTGAAAAAAATGCCAGAAACTATGTGGTGTTCTCTATGCTGCATAAAGATGGGGCTTTTGAGTATTGGAATAAAAATAATGGAGAAATTATAGGCAATTATGCAAAGACACGTAGGTGAAATAGTGGAAATGTTTAAGATTGAAAAGGATTTAAATTTGTTAAACAAGTCTAAAAATGCTAAACTTAAAATTATGTTTGAAAGTAATAAAACTTAATGATACACATGAATAAGTGATATAATATGCAAATCTAAGAAAACAGAAAAGAGACAATGAGGTGAAAATAACAAAAAAGAAAAAAATAGAAACAGAGAATGGTGCATGGAAATGCCAAGCAAGGGAAATCCTAAAGGGAAGACCAAACCAAATAGAGCTAAAATCAATTCTTCATACTTCCTCAGTTATCTATTCCCCCCATTGCAATTTTTCTAAAATTAAGATGCATCTTATATTTTATAATTTGCCTGCGATTCCACACCCCTCCAAACTAGTCAGTGATATACCTTTTCGATTGACATCATCTTAGAATCAAGGAAATATGTTAATGGGAAAAAATTTTCTCAACTAAGACAGATCCAAGTATTGAAGATTGAAAGGGCTCACTTGAGTTCTAAGGAATATGAATGGGAAATACCCCAAATTAAAGACTTATTGGCAAACACTTTTAACTCTTAGAGAAGAAAATTCTGTAAGCTTCCATGCCTAAATGTCAGATTACTCACAAAAAAGCAAATGCCAGGCTGCCTTACTACTGCCCACCTATACCAAAGGTTAGAAGTTCATAGAGTTTGGAGAGGGAACCAAGATGGCAGCATAGGCAAACACCTACATTGCTGCCTCGCACAACAAGTTCAAAACTACAACTAAAAGACAGAACGGACATCATCCAGAACCACAGGAAAGCTGGCTGAGTGGAAATTCTACAACTAGAAGGAAAGAGAGTGGATCACAGAGACCCAGAGGAGCTGCAGAAAGCTGAGGTATGGAGATGCGCATGTGGAGAGAGCAGGTGCTGGAGTACCTGGCTGGCTTTCTCTGGCGGGAGACTCCCAACCGCATTGAACCCCTTAGCCTACAACACTAAACCACAAGTCCAGCTGAAACTCATATGGGGGGAGTTTGGACTGTGAAAAAGAAGAAGTGCACGAAAATTTGGGGGAGTCACAAAAGGGCAGAAGTCAGGCGGCATGCACAGCACTGTATGCAGATGACCGACTGCTGATTGTGCCGCTGGCTTTCACAGGAGGGTGGGAGACAAAGCATCCCAACTGCGTCACTTCTAACTCCACTAAATCCCAGATTTGGGCGAAGTCTTGGGGACCCAGATTCATATGGTCCCAGAGCACAGGGGAGCAGGAAAGGCAGCAGTCTAGAGGCACTAAGAGAGAGAAAGAGAGGGGGAGGGGGAGAGAGAGAGAGAGAGAGAGAGAGAGCACACACAGGGACCGCTCCAGCCATTACCCAGTCACGTGAGACTTGGGGGCTGTTGAGGGCGGGGCCGACTGGAAGGCAGGGCAGTCCATTAAGCCCTGAGACTCCACCCATCCCAAGCTCAACAGAGAGGCTTTTGCAGTTTTGCAAGTCTGGTATCATAAGGCTGAATCCAACACAGAAGTTCTCCCGGCATAGTGAAAATGCCGGGACAAGGGAAGAGATCACAAACAAAAGAAATGGAGGAAAACAAATGACTGGATACAGAGTTCAAAATCACGCTTATGGGAGGAATCCAAGATGGCGGCATAGGTAAACACCTACACTGCTGCCTCACACAACAATTTCAAAACTACAACTAAAAGACAGAACGGACATCATCCAGAAGCACAGGAAAGCTGGCGGAGTGTAAGTTCTACAGCTAGAAGGAAAGAGAGGGGCTCATGGAGACCCAGAGGAGCTGCAAAAAGCCGGGGTACTGAGAGAGCGGGTGCCGGAGTACCTGGCTGGCTTTCTCTGGCGGGAGGGAAACAGAGACTCCCAACGGCATTGAACCCCTTATTTTATGACACTAAACCCCAGATCCAGCGAAACTCATACGGGGGGAGAGGTGCACGGAAATTTAGGGGAGTCGCAGAAGATCAGGTCTGGTCTCGCACGCAGAAGGTGCTGCGCGCAGGACAGATTGCTGATTGTGCCGCTGGCTTTCGCGAGTGGGCGGGAGACAGACCCTCCAAACTGTGCCACTTCTGACTCCACTTAGGCCCCTGTTTCAGGCGAAACCCTGGGGACCTAGACTCGTGTGGTCCTAGTGCTCAGGGAAGCCGGAAAGGCAGCGGTTAGAGGCACTGCGGGTGTGCGAACACACAAGGACCGCTCCAGCGATTACCCAGTCACGTGAGACTCAGGGGCCATGGAGGGCGGGGCCGACGGGAAGGCAAGGTGGTCCTTAAGCCCTGAGACTCCACCCCTCCCAAGCTCAACAGAGGCTTCTTCGGTTTTGCATCTGGTATCATAAGGCTGAATCCAACACAGAAGTTTCCCCGGCATAGTGAAAATGCCGAGACAAGGGAAGGTATCACACGCCTGTAAGGTTTTTCAAGAATATGCTAGAAAAATTGGATAAATTTAGTGAGACCCAAGAGGAGATGAAAAAGGACCAACTAGCGAACCAAAAGAGCCAACTAGATATGGAAAAGGTCCTACTAAAGATGATAAAGGACCAAATAGAAATTAAACATACACTGACTGAAATAAAAAATATTATACAGAGTCCTAACAGCAGACTAGAGAAAGGCAAGAATCAAGTCAAAAATTTGAAATATAAAGAAGCAGACAACATTCAACTGGAAAAGCAAGAAGAGAAAAGAATCCAAAAATGTGAACATAATGTAAGGAGATCTGGGACACCTTTAAGCGTACCAAACATCAGAATTGTGGGGGTGCCAGAAGAAGAGAGAGAGCAAGATACTGAAAACCTGTTTAAAGAAATAATGACTGAAAACTTCCCACATCTGGTAAAAGAAATAGACTTACAAGTCCAGGAAGCACACAGAATCCCATATAAAAGGAATCCAAAGAGGACTACACCAAGACACATCATAATTAAAATACCAAGAACAAAAGAGAAAGAGATAATATTAAAAGCAGCAAGAGAAAAACAGTTTATTACCTACAAGGGAGCACCCATATGACTGTCAGCTGATTTCTCAACAGAAACGATGCAGGCCAGATGGGAGTGGCAAGAAATATTCAACGTGATGAATAGCAAGAACCTACAACCAAGAATAATCTATCCAGCAAAGCTATCATTCAGAACTGAAGGGCAGATAAAGAGCTTCATGGATAAGAAAAAGCTAAAGGAGTTCAACTCCAAACCAGTACTATATGAAATGCTGAAAGGTACTCTTTTAGAAGAGGAAGAAGAAAAAGGTAAAAGATAAAAAATTATGAACAACAAATACATATCTATCAATAAGTGATCTATCAATTAAGTGAATTAAAAATTTGATCAACAGAATAAACTGGTGAATATAATAGAATCAGGAGCATAGAAAGGCAGTGTACTGATAATTCTCAGGGGGAAAGGGGTAAGGGGTGTACAGGGAGAAACTGGACAAAAATCATACACCTATGAATGAGATCAATGGGAGGGAGGTAAGGGTAGAGGGAGGGTTGGGAGTCGGGTGGAGGGGAGCTATGGAGGGGAAAAAAGAGAAACAAATGTAATAATCTAAATAATAAAGATTTAATTAAAAAAAAAAGAAGTTCACAGTTTGAAAGTTGTGGCCCAGGAATTTTTTACTCACCTAAATTGTTCATATTTAATAGCTATGAAAAGACATTACTGGGACATGAAAGGTATATCACTCAGGGTTTATTTTAAAATTGGTCCATGAGATTATGGGGCCTGGAAAGTCTGAAATCTGTAGGACAGCTGGCAAGCTGGAAACTCAGATGGTCTTGAGACAGAATTCCTTCTTCTTGGAATTTTTGTTCTTAAGACCTTCAACTGATTGGATGAGGCCCACCCATGTTATATTTATTTAATAAATAAATAAATAAATAAATAAATAAATAAATAAATAAATAGTTAGAGAAACATGCAGACTGCCTGTGGATAAAGATGGAAACAACAGTCAGGTCTGCTTTACGTAACATCTGCTGATTGTAAATATTAATCACATTTAAAAATAACTCCACAGCCCTGGCCAGTTTGGTTCAGTGAATTGAACGTCAGCCTGCAGACTGAAGGGTCCCAGGTTTGATTTCAGTCAAAGGTACATGCCCGGCCCACTAGGGGGCAGGCAGGAGGTGGCTGATCCATGATTCTCTCTCAACAATGATGTTTCTATCCCTCTCCCTCTCCCTTCCTCTCTGAAATCAATAAAAAGACATTTTTAAAAATAAATAAATAAAAATACCTTCACAGCAATCTAGGCTACTATTTGATCAAACAACTTGGCATTATAACTTAGTCAACTTGACACATAACATCAACTGCTACACAAAGATTCACAAAATATATCAACCTCCTTTAAATATATTTATTTTATTGATTTTTGAGAGGAAGGGAGAGGGAAAGAGAGAGAGAAACATCAATGATGAGAGAGAATCATTGATTGGCTGCCTCCTGCACACTCCCTACTGGGGATAGAGCCTTTAACCTGGGCATGTGCTCTTGACCGGAATTGAACCCAGGACCCTTCAGTCTACAGGCCAACACTCTATCCACTGAGCTAAACCAGCCAAGAATTTCTTTCCTTTCTTATAGCACTGGTTAGCCTTCTTTAAAACAAATGTTTTAAAGATATTTTCTAGATGCAAAACACAAAATTGTGAAAACCATAGTAAAAAGAATATTGATGACACAAAAATTAAAAGTAAGAACCTGAAAACTGTTCATCTGTTTTTAAAATTAAAAAGACAAAAATATTCTTTTTTTTCTTCTTTTAAAGAATATTTTATTGATTTTTTTACAGAGAGGAAGGGAGAGAGATAGAGAGTAGAAATATCAATGAGAGAGAAACATCAATCAGCTGCCTCCTACACACCGCCTACTGGGGATGTGCCCTTGACCGGAATCGAACCTGGGACCTTTCAGTTCACAGGCTGATGCTCTATCCACTTGGCAACAAAAGTATTTTTGAAATGAAGGTACTCTAATTTTAAAAATAATATAATAACTATAATTTCCATACAAAACCCCAGATTGCATTAACAAAGAGAAGGAAGAAAAGTAAAATGAAGGTCTTATCTAAGATTGAGAGAATAAAATGATAGCAATTTATATCCGGAAATTTGTTGAAATAATATTATTTCAATAATTATTTCAAAACATTAAATTAACCGCTATCACCAATTCATACATGGTAAGAACTAACTCACGGTTCTCAAGCCTAGGCTGCACATTAGACTCACCTGGAAAGCTTGTACACCTCCTGATCCAAGACCAGTTACAACAGAATCTCTTGTAATGGAGCCCAGTCATTAGTAGTGTTCAAAGAGTCTCAGGTGATTCCAAATTTGTTCAGCTAATTTTGAGCGTCCCTGGCCCTTGGCCTTTGTCCTTTTTTATGTTTCTTTAGGAGATGCATTTTACATTACCATAAAGTTTCATTTACTTGCTTCTCTACTTTTCCACTTAGTCACCTTTTCAGTTATCCTTCGTTATTTGATCACAATCTACAGCTTGCTGCTACTCAAAGTGCAGTCCAAGGACCAGAGGTCTCAACATCTGTTCGGAGTCTGTTGCGAATGTACCTGTCTCATAGGCTTGCCTTCCAAAGTGGGCTTCTTGCCTCCTACTCTTTCTCTTCAAATGTTTTACAAAATGCTCTTTTCAAAACACAAATCTGATAATGTCATAAGTCCACCAATAAACAGTCAGAAACTTCATGTGTCCTAAAATGAAAGGCCCTAAACATGGAATTCAGGGTTCTTGAAGGATTCTCCTCTTTACCTTGTCTCAAACTTTTTTCTTTGCCTCATTTCCTGATTTCCTAATTCCCAGTACATCAAACCATTAGCAATTCACCAAATGGGATAGGATCTTCCACAATTTAGTTCTTGGGCTAATGTTTTCTTCAGCTATGAATGCCTCTTGCCCCATGTTCTCACTAATTCTTAATCTTTCCATTCAGGTGCCACCTCTCTGTGAAGTCTACCCTGATCACCCAGTCAAAAGAAATTTCTTTCCTTTCTTATAGCACTGGTTTCATTCAGTCTGATGTGCTAACTTGTCTGTTTTTCCTTCTAGTTTGTTAATTCTTGAAGGGGAAGAACTATGCCCTTTCGCCCCTGATCCTCCAGTGAGTGATTGTGGGTCACATTCCAAATGCCTGTACATGAATTCTTTTAGCAGGGTCAAGCCACTCCACATTCCATGGGCACTTCAGAGGGCAGGACCAGCTCACACTTTATTTTAACAGTATTTATTGCAAAGTGCCTCTAACTTTGGCTTGTTAAGCAGCTCCTTGATATTTTATGGAAGTTCCACGCCCTCTAGTTATTTTCCTCTTGTATTCCACGCTGGTAGCATTAGTTGCCCTGTCTTGTGACTTCCTTCATTTCACTCACGTTGACACTTTCTTTCTGGGGGCCCTGAGTTAAAATCCACCTTGGATTTAAGGAATAAATCAACTCTTTAAGGATGATGACTCAACTTCTTTTAAATCTGGGGACAATATCTGAGAAGTTCAAATAAATGTCTAAATAATTGCCCAGGAATTTTGCCTGGGAAGGGAGTATGGAATTTCAGTGTCAACTGATAAAAACATCTATACTTCTTGGTAGCTTCCAAAGAGAGTAAAGCCATCTGCCTGCCTGCAGGAGCACTGAGAAGACAACTAAGGAATTTAGCAGCAGAGCAAGGTTGTCTCTACTCAGGTATCATACTAATCAAACAATCACAGATTCCTGCAAAAGCCTCTGACAAGCTAGGACACAACTCAAGCAGTCAACAGTGACTTTAAGTTGCCCGGTGCTTGGAATAAACACATCAAAAGCTGTATGACAGACACAGCTGACTCTACAGGTGAAAAAGCCCTAGATGAAAACCATCTCTGAGGACAATATCTTTCCCCCATGTTTCTGAATAGCCTGATCCAAATAATCTGTACCCATCATGTTTTCTCCCTCTTATAGACAACTTGCTTACTACTGTAGTATAACAATGTTATTTTATTTGTTCAGCTCCCACAAGCCAGTTTCCAAAGCACTAGAAGCCAGATCCTATGCTTGTCCTCTTGATTAAGCCCTACCCCGTGCTCCAGCAAACTGAGAGAATAAATCAGGAACGAGGAAGAGATGAGATCCAAGAAGCAGAGAGGCAAATGGAATTTCAAAATGATAGTAATGAGAAGTCTTAGTATTGCAGCTGCTCATCAGGCCTAATGTGTTACCAACTCAAAGAAAAGGATAACGGAGGTTCCAAGAAGTCATGTCTCTCTTAATCACTGAAAGAGTAATGCACGAGGTCAGAATGGTGAGGGATCCTGAATTTATTACGTCATCCGCACAGCAGGTGGCTGAGCCTGGATGGCGCCAGTTCCTGGTGACAGGAATCAGCGGCTTTTAAAGGACTTTTGGCGGGCTTTTTCTGGGCGGAGAATTCTCTGTGCAGGTCCGAAGGTGAGAGATAATGGAATGTGATCTCAGCAAGTAAAGTGTGGTCCTTAGAGAAATGGCCTGAAAAGTCAGTTCCCCGGGGAGAGCTATTGATTCAGTTATTTGATCAGACCTAATAGTCTCCAAGAAAAAAAATAGAAACTACAGGTTACTTGGTGTGATTGGTCTTTTGGCAAACCATTTTGAGAAGCTATTGGAGGATGTGGGAAGAGTGGGAAGAGTTAGCAAAAGGTAAAAAGAAGCCTAAACAAATTAAAAGCAAGGCAACTATTAATTTCAGTGGGGGGGAGGGGAGATAAGAAAAGAAATGTGAGTGCAATGCTCAGTTGTGATTAATATTTGTATAAGCATAACAATGTGAAAAAATAATATTAAGCCCAAAATAGTGATAATATGGTAAGAGAAACACACAGACAATAGAAGATTTCAATTTAATGTTCTTGGTACAATACAGAGCAAGTGGAAAAAATTAACTAAGGATATAAAAACATAAATAAAATAACCAATAAGGTAGATATAAATGAAATTCTGTATCCTAATAAAAGTGAGTACATCTTGACAAGTACACATAATCATTCATGATAACTGATCCCATTTTATAAGAAAAACTTAATAAATACCAAGAAGCAAAATAATACAGGTAGCATTTTCTAATCACATTGCATTAAAACTAGAAATCAATAACATCAGAAAAAGACTGAAAAAAAAACTTATTTTAAACTCTTGTGATTCAAATAGTACTGGTAGTCTGTAGACAAAAGCATCTGCATTCCTTTGGGCTTGTTAGAAATGCTGAATCTCAGATGTATCTGATCTACTAAGACAGAGTCTGCATTTTGCAAAATACCCAGAGGATTTGCAAGTATATTCATGTTTATTTATTGCTATGGACTGAATGTTTGTGGTCTCTCAAAATTCATTCGTTAAAATCTAATCCCCAATGTGATGTTTTTTGAAAGAGAGGCCTTTGAGAAAGAATTAAGTCATGAAGGTGGACCCCTTGTGAATGGGATTAGTGCCTTAAAAGAAGAAGCCAGAGAGCTAGCTCACCCTCTTTCTGCCATGTAAAGATACAAGCAGAAGCCAGCCATCTGCAAACCCTTCCATATTAGCACCCTGGCCTCAGAGAAATACAGTGCTGTTGTTGATAAGCCACTCAGTTTATGATATTTTGTTATAGCAGCTTGAGCTAAAACACTCATTATTTCCAGAAAATAATGATAATTAAAATAAACACTAGACCTTTGGGTCAAAAATAGGGCAGAACAGAAAAAAAGTTAGTCTTAAATATTTATATTAAGTAAAACAAACAAACAAATCAATGTATTAAATATCCGACTCAAAAAATTAGGGAAAAATACAAAATAAAGTAAAAGAAAACTTAATGATGGTAAAAGCAGAAATTAATAAGTTAGAAAAACGGTAGATTAACAAATTAAAATCTGTTTCTCTTAAAAGAAAAAAATCAGTAAAATAGACTAAAAAATAGAGAATTTAATAAAGCAAAAAGGAAGAAAACACAAACATAAAGTAAGAAAGGACAAAACAATAACTTTAGCAACTGAGTACATTTTTTAAAAACCAGACTATTTGCATAATTCTATGCAAATAGATTTAAATATGCAAATAAAATTGTAAAATCTAGATAAAATAAATAATTTTTGTGGAAAAGATAATTCATTAAAACCCATCTCAAGAAACACAAAGACCATAAGGACCAAAAACATATAGATCATTTTTGTTAAAGAAATAGAGGAAAAATTTAAAGAATAAGCTTCCATCAACTCATAGAACATACACACCAGCCTAAATAGTTTCATATAAATATTCTACCCTCCCTACAGGGATTGATCATTATAATGCTGTTTGAACCTATCCAGGACATAAGAGTAGAAGAAATTCTAAATTATTTTTATAAAATGAATGTAACATTCATACCAAAACCTAGAATAAATTATACAAGAAAAGAAAAATTACACATTAATTTCTCTTGTAAATATACATATTAAAGTTTTAAATATAATGACAGCAATTAGAACCAAGCAGTTCAACAAGAAAATAGTAGCATAATCAAGAAGGATTCATTCCAGAAATGCAAGAATGGTTTAATATTTTCATAGATTAATAGATTTTAGAATAAAAAATTTTAACATATTGATGCTAAAAAGGCAGTTAACTCACTTTTAAATTCAAAATACTTTAAAAAAGAAATTAATAAATACTAAAATTAGGAACACAGAAACCCCTATCCCATACTCCATCAAACTGAGAGAATAAATATTGTATTGGTGGCATTAGTCACTTCTGTTGGACAAAAGAAAAATACTTCCGGTAGAAAACATTAGAAGAGAGAAAGTGTAAGGAATATGCCAACTGTGGGATGTACTTGCTCTTTGAACCTGCACATATATCTGAATCCTGATCACAGCATAATTATAAGGGAAAGTTCTTCCTTGAACCCTGCTCGCTGTACTAATTGCTGAGAACTTAGGTCCTCCTTTATCCTCTGCTCTACTATACCAAATGTCAGGTTTGAGCCCTTCTGCCAGGAACTGGGCCTTCTTGGACACTGTATGGTAGGCAGAGAAGCCATGAGAACTTGTGGGTGTGCAAGAAAATCTTTATTGTAGAAGTCAATGACCATGTAGCCATTGCTAATAAGGAGCCACTAGACAAAACAGTTCTTCAAATTAAAGTCCCATACAGAAGGTAGCTGCACACTGGCTGGGTAATAATACACCTTTCCTACATAGTAGCCTCCAAAAAAGGAGCTATACAAGAACCATCTTCAGAGTTATAGCTTCTCTAAGCAGCTGCATACTTACAGAAGCAGCCTGCTGGTCAGTAACATCTTCCCTATAATGCAGCAGCCTGCCTTACAGAGCAGCAGCCACACCTGTCTTACATAGGAGCAGCCCCCTAAAATACAACCCCATACTGGCTGGTCAGTAAACTTTATACTACTTAGACAAAAGTTATAGAAGTGCATGCTTGTGCAGTGCAGATTGCTGCATATAGCATCTTAGCCTTGAATTCTGATTAAGATTCCCATGCTCAGAGTAGCCTTGGAAATCCAGTGTACTTTAAATAGGGCCTTTGTACCCTAATTGGCCTTGAGCATCCTGAGTACTCTGAATAGGGACCCCACAGGAAGATAAATTATCATTCTTTGTAGATAGTATGACTTTAGCCTGGAAAATCAAGGTGAATTTGCTAAAACCTCTCTGAACAAAAAGAAGCTGCTGTCAATAAATCTATATATATAGAAAAGCCTGTTCAACCATTCGACCAGTAGCTATGCTATGCACTGACCACCAGGGGGCAGACGTTCAATGCATAAACATAAAAACATGGAACAGACTGATGAATCTCAGAGGGAAGGGAGGAAGGAAGAGGGGAAGAAGAGATTAAAACCAAAGATTTTATATGTATATTAAAAACCTAGTTGCACGTATTTGTGCACCGGTGGGGTCCCTTGGCCTGGCCTGCAGGGTTCGGCTGAAGCCAGCAGACATCCCCTGAGGGGTCCTGGATTGTGAAAGGGCACAGGCCAGGCCAAAGGACTTGAGGCACAGATTATACTGTGCCTGGAGCTGCCACCTAGTTATATAAGGCAGTGAATTTCCTTAATGTTTTAGTGCATTTAATTTAAGCAGGTTTTCTTGCTACTTCCTGGCAAAGCATTTTAGCTGGCACAATCTCTTTATTCCTTCCCCTGAACCAAATTGTTTTAATTATTATTGCTTTATAAGGGTTTAATAAATAGTGAACTTCTGCGAGCTTGAGGGGATAACTTTTTTATTTTTTTCATTTTTCAATTACAGTTGATATTCAATATTATTTTATATTAGTTTAAATCACACAACATTGTAGTTAAATTTTTATATAATTTATGAAGTGCTTCCCCTGATAAGTCTAGTAACCATCTGGCACCATACATAATCATTACAATATTATTGACTATTTTCCCTATGCTGTACTTTATATCCCTTTGACTATTTTGTAACTGCCAATTTTTACTTAATTTCTTCACTTTTTCACCCATTTTCTCAACTCCCTGTCATATAGCAATCATCAGTTTATTCTCTGTATCTCTGAGTCTGTTTCTATTTTGTTCTTTAGATTCACATATTAGTGAAATCACATGGTATTTATCTTTCTCTGTCTGATTTATTTCATTTAACATAATATCCTCTAGGTCCATCCATGTTGTTGCAAATGATAAAATTTCATTCCTTTTTTTATGGCTCAACTCATATTTCACGGTATACATGTACCACATCTTTATTCAATTGTCCATTGATGGTCACTTAAATTGTTTCCATGTCTTGGCTATTGTAAATAATTCTGGTTTCATGTGCACTTAAAAAGAATATGCATTCTGCTGCTTTGGGGTAAAATGCTCTAAAAATATTAGTTAAATCCATCTGGTCTAACTTGCCATTTTAGGCCACTGTTTCCCTATTGATTTTCTTTCTGAAATGTCTATCTATTGATGACAATGTGTTAAGGTCTTCTGCTATGACTCTATTACTATTGATTTCTTCCTTTATGCACATCAATATTTGCTTTAATGTATTTAGGTGCTCCTATGTTGGGTGTATAAATGTTTACAAGAGTTATATCCTCTTGTTAGATTGATCCCTTTATATATTAGAACAATTTTATGAATATCCCATAATTTTTAATATGAATTCTTCTGATTCTAGCTATTTTTCAATTGGCTGTCTTCACTTCCTCCATAATTCAATAATTTATTCAAAAGAGTAGGTATACCAGTAAAATTTATTTTATCTTTTGTTATTAGTTTCTAGTTATGTTATACTTTTGTTTGAGAACATGGAATACATATACTCATCTTTTTTAATTACTACTTTCTTTTTCTTGTGGCCATTTTAGATTTTTAACTTTTTAAAAAACTCTGTGATCATTTAGAAGAAGGCATATTTTACAATGCAAATACAATATATTTTATGAAACAAATGATAATTTTATAATACAAAGTTGGAAATAGTCATAACTCTACTTTATTCATTTTATCATTTGGCCATAATGCTGTATTTTAGAAGGGAAAATATAACAGTTTGAGGAATTGCTGTTGGGAAAGTCCAGGGGTAGAACCCACAGTTAGGCATAACAGTAATGGCATGCATGCTGTGGCCATGGATTTGTTGCAATGTGAACCTGCAGGAGCAAGATGGCCACTTGTAAATGGTGAAAGAACACAGAGATATAACTGTGTTGGGTAGGACTGCCCTGCTGGCAGCAATATTCAGTGTCTGGCATAGAGGAGCTGCTCAATAGTTTTCCTCCATGAAAATAATGAATTTTTTCCCCAGACTGTTTGGTTGGAAATGAGCCATGCCAAAGACAGTAAAATTAGTTAGCTTAGGGGCAGAGCAGACTGGCTAAGAAAAGATGGCCCCAGGGACCATCTTGAATTACTCTTGAGTTGCTGTATAGTTCAGGGAGAGGGCAGAGATGACGTAGCTTGTTTTAAACATGTTTTTTTACTCAAGGGTTCAAAATGTGGGGTGGTTGTGTGTGTGTGTGTGTGTGTGTGTGTGTGTGTGTGTGTGTGTATTTTTTTAAGAATTTATTCTTTGGGGACTGGTGCAAATACTGGCAGAGTGTAAAGAGCCAGAAGTGATACTGGCCTGGTCCATATCCATCAGGCTGCCCACTTCCAGCTGCCAGTATTTGCATCCCTCTGTGTGAGGGTTTTCTCCAGGTCCCTTGGGGGCTCCTCTGCTCACCCCTATTGCCACTCAACTGCAAGTGCAACCCCTCTTGGAGGCAGCCCTTCACTATGACTGTATCAATACCACAGTTGTCATGCTCCTCAGATGAGAGAATTTAGGCCTGTAACCCACTCTTGCCATCAGGGTCCATCACTGATGTGAAGCTCCAGTTGTCCACTCAGATAGCTGTCTCAATAAACTCCTGTTTATTGGCTGCCATCCTTTCTATTTCATTGCCCCCTTCCCCTGCTGGTATTCTTTGCACCTTCTAAATTCATCATTTGTACTTGAAACCTTGTCTTCTGGGAAAATCCAAATTAAGACAAACAATATTTTTTTTATGATTTGTTTAGGCCTCATCAATCTTTGTAAACAAGAAGGACTGGGGAAGAGAGATGAGAAATGTGCAAACTAAGAAGTCATGCTTGGATGGTTCCAAGAGTATTTGAAGATGTTATACAAGTCATTTATAACTCTCTGCTTGATCAAGCCACAGAAATGTGCTTCAGCAAATCTTTGGAGCATGGAAGGGATACTCCATGGTTCAAAAACCCTGACACTAAAGTAGGGCTGGTAGTACTTAGACCATAAAATAATCTCCCAGCCACTAATTGCCACAAATCATATTAAATTGCAACTCTTCCTGCAGGTAAAACTTGGAGATCCTCCTCCTGGGCTAACAGTTGAGAAGACAGGTTCTCTCAGGTTAACTGGTTGAGGATGTCAGCCATGAACACAAAAGCGTGTTTGTCACAATTATGATTATGGTTCCTATAAGAGAGGCAGAAGCTAGATTTATCCTATATCATAAAAATCTAATATGCAAATTGACCAAACAGCAGGACAACCAGTCACTATGACATGCACTGACCACCAGAGGACAGATGTTCAATGCTGGAGCTGCCCCCTGGTGGTCAGTGCACTCCCACAGGGAGAGTGCCGCTCAGCCCAAAGCTAGGCTCATGGCTGGTGAGTTCAGCAGCAGTGGAGGGAGCCTCTCCTGCCTTCGTGGCAGCACTAAGGATCGCTCAGGAGATGTCTGACTGCAGGCTTAGGCAGGCCATCCTACGCCTGCAGTCGGACATCTCTTGAGGGGTCCCAGACTGTGAGAGGGCACTGGTGCGACTGAGGGACCCCTTCAATGCACGGATGTCATGCATCGGGTCTCTAGTAAGTAATAATAATGCTAATAGTCATGTCCATAAATTAGTATGGTTTAGAAAATCCCATCTGGACTTTGTGTCCTTCTGTAATTCCACACTTCCCTGTCTTTCCCATATCATGGTCCTTAACTCACTAAATTGCAGTAAGTATACTTTGTTTCTCCCCCAAGTATACTACTTTACACTCCTTGAAAGCAGTAATTTTATCTCCCACTGTTACATCTTTGGCATAGAGCGTGTCACTTAGAAGACGCAAACAAACAAATAAATAGAGAACTGTAACAGGTAAAATCAACAAGAAGAAACCTCCACTTAGACAAAAAACTGGCAAATATACAATGAGTGGCCAGATTATTATGATCTCTGAACACATAATAATCTGGCCACTCAGTATATATATATACTATAGGCCTGGTGCATGAAATTCATCCACGGAGCCTGCATCCTCTCCAATCTGGAACCCCTTGAGGGCAGTCGGACATTTCTCTCAGAGTCCAGGACTGCTGGCTCTCAACTGCTCATCTGCCTGCCTGCCTGATTGCCTCTAACTGCTTCTGCCTGCCAGCTTGATCACCCTCTAATCATTCCCCTCCCAGCCTGATCAATACCTAACTGCTCCCCTGCCAGCCCAATTGCCCCCACTATTCTCCCTTGAAGGTCTGGTGGCCCCCAACTGCCCTCCCCTGCTGGCCTGGTCACCCCTAACTGCCCTCTCTTGCCAGCCTGGTTACTCCTAACTGCCCTCCCCTGCAGGCCTGGACCCCTCAACTGCCCTCCTCTGCAGGTCTGGTCACTCCTAACTGCCCTCCCCTGCTGGGGTGACTGCCCCTAACTGCCCTCCCCTGCTGATCTGGTCACCGCTAACTGCCCTTCCCTGCAGGCCTGGTTTCCTCCCCTCTCCCTGACAACTGCCTCCCTTGCAGTCCTGGTCCCTCTCAACTGCCATCCCCTGCTGGCCATCTTGTGGTGGCCATATTGTGTCCACATGGGGGCAGCCATCTTTGACCACATGGGAGCAGCCATCTTGTGGGTTGGAATGACAGTCAATTTGCAAATTAGTCTTTTATTAGATAGAAATATATTAGAGGCCTGGTGCATGAATTCGTGCATGGGTGGGCTCTGGCCATCCAGGCCATGGGGAGGGGACATGGGCAGTTGGCTGGTCTGCCTACAGGTTGAACTGGTCAAGGGGACAATTTGCACATTAGCCTTTTGCACAATGGCCAATAATCTGGCTATTCAGTGTATATAAACTACAGTCAAGAAAAAGTCTTTTTAAGTCTCATGATTTAAAACAAAATCATATTATTATTAAGGATTAAACTTTGTAAATGCCACAGTTTATATTTAGAGAAATTGTTGTTTATATGGGAAGGTAAGAGATAGTCAATTTTATGTGTTAAGAGGCTCAGAAAATATACCAGTTAGAAATTCTTGAAAAAATTACTTTAAATTATGTCAAATAATTGAAAGATAAAGTAAATATAAGCACATAAAAGAATGTGTTGCCCTAAAAAGATTAATAATAAAAATGAAAAAATAATTCTAAATATTTTTGGAAATCAAGTAAATAAAATAGAATACTGAAGGGGTAGTAGACTAAAAGTGTTTTAAGGTCCTTGAATTGTCCAGGGAGTGGTAAGATATGTGTCTGTCAAAAGCTGCTCTGTAATCTGATGTGCATCTTGATTTAAATATATTCTAATTCAAGAATAAATAGTGTGACTTTGAGGATAACAATAAAAAATTAGTCAAAGATGGCATAACTAATAAGGAGAGGGAAGAAATGGAATAAAATACTATTATAATAAAATAATAATTCAATGTGATCAAATAATTGCAAGAAAGGTAGAAAAAGGAACAAATGGAGGTGATCTAAATAGAAAATAAATTGTAGGCTAGCACATTTAAACTCAAGTATAATGTTAAATATAAATATATAGGTAATATTTCAATTAAAAGACAAAGATTGTGAGACTAGATTTAAAAAACCCCAAAGCTATTTATTGTTTACATGAATCACATCTTAAGTATAAAAATGCACTAACGCCAAAAGTATATTAAATGTAATAATGTATATCTTAAATAAAAGCTAGAGGATGTGGGAATGTAATTACCCTGCAAGGTAGATTTTCAAGACAAGAGAATGACTAGAGATAAAGAAGAATCTTATATAATAAAAGCATAGAATGCAAATTGTCCCCTTGACTAGGAATTCTTCCAGGAGTCCCACCAGGGGGCAGGCCAATAGAAGGAAGGGAGGGAAGCCCTGGCCAGCAGCCACTAGAGACCCTACCAGTGCATGAAATTTCATGTACTGGGCCTCTAGTATTTTATAATGATAAAATAATCAACCAGGAATAGAAACAATTCTAAATTTCCATGCATACAATAACATAGCTTCAAAATATCTAAAATAATATTGAGAGCACTGATAGGAGAACTAGATGAGCTCATAAAGATAGTGGAGATTTTACACAGCACTGCATTCAACTACTGTAGAATGCATGTTCTTTTTAAGTGCACATGGAACATTTGTCAAAGTTGACTACTGGGATCCAAAGAATTTTCAAAAAAATTCAAAGCACCAATATCTTCAAGAATATGTTCTCTAAGCCTCTCAGCACAGGGGAATTAAGCTAGAAAATGGAAATATTCAGCCACTGGTTGGATTTGGAGTGGAAGGTGGAGAAAAATAGTAGGAGTAGCTGGCTGTAGTGAGTCACAGAAGACGCACATCAGATTACAGAGCAGCTTTTGACAAACATGTTTCCAAGGGCGGTGTTTTGTTAACCCAAAAGCAGAGCACCTGGAAGTAAGGGTTGGAGCAGAGGTGAAGCCTGAAGTTCCTAAAAGCAAACCTTACCAACTTTGTAATTTTTGTGGGAAAGGGGACACCAGCCACTGTTGAGAAATGCTGAATATGCTTCCACAATGCTGAAATTACCTAGTAGATCGGTTCTCTTTCCATCATAAACACTTACTCTATTCAATGTCCATTTGCTGAATGAAAACATCACTAAATTGAATTCTTCTACTATTTAAGCTTGTCCCTTTGAATATTTCCAGTAGCCACCAGTATGAAGTCTTTTGGGCCACTTGATTTTAAGCTACTGAATAAATAAATGGATCTTCCAAATGTGGTTAGCAGTCAAGAAGTAGGAACCAAGAGAAGCTAAATTGGAGTGTAATTTGTTCCACCAGCACTGCAGCATTTTAGGAAATGGGACTGCAGAGAAAGTCATGGTAGGTTTCAACATGTTTTCATTTTTAAGTGTCAAATTCCACTTAATTGATTTGGCAAGCTGAAAGGAACTACCACAAATGGAAAGATACCAATGCTGTGTTTGGGCTCCCTCTGCCCTACATCCCCTACAGAGTTTTGCTGAAATTCTTTTCACAGAATGCCATGCTCTGCATGGAGTAGCTTGCTAAGAAATATTTCCTGAGTTGATTTAAAGAGTGAAGAGCTTATTTGCTAATTTCATTAAAGGTATTGGGGCAAATTACACCCAAAGAAACAGCATCAGCTTAACCATTTGAGCTTCTACCCTAATTTGATAGGCTATTTCTTGGTATTTGAGTTTTTGAGAACTTTCTGAATAGGTCTTCTAGTATAATAAAGAAATAACCTGACTCATAGTTGCATAGAACTTCCCTTTTTAATGGTACCAAAAGGTCATCTATGGCTCTTGGAATTTTTCCTGCTTAAATCAGAAAGGCTGTAAATGGTCAATCATAGTCAATGCCCCCCCTGGTTTACCCAGAGGCAATGGGGCTGGTTGTTAATAGAGACATCAAAGTTGCAAAAGGGTGACCAATCTACACCTAGCCTGCTGGCAATATTGCAATTAGCAATGCCCAGGATATTTCAGCTTGGTTTAATTAAAGTCTGATTCCTGTGGCAAATTCCAAGGCTAAGAATCTGTCTCCCTGGCTCTGACCTACCCTATCCATCTCTAGGACTTAGGTCTACCAGCTAGTTCCCTCCACTTGACATTATCTTGGGGAGACTTATAACCAGCAGAACATGATCAAATTGGCAAGGGTCATCTACACTAATAAAAGAGTAAGATGCAAATTGACTGTACCTTTGATACACCCACCAGCCAATCAGGAGTGAGTATGCAAATCAACCCAACAAAGATGGTGGATTAATTTGCATATTCAGGTGCCAAGTGGATGAGGGCAGGGCAGGACCCTTGCATTTTTTCCATGGCCTTTGGGCAGCATGGGGAGGCAGAAAGGTGGCTCCAAGCCAGAACGAAAAGGCGGTGCCGGCAGCAAGGAGAAGGAAGGCCCATTCTTGCATGAATCTTCATGCATCAGGCCTCTAGTTTGATAATAACCTCATTAAGAGAGGGGCTTTGTCATTTCCCACAGTCCAAGTGTTTCATAAAGTTGTGGATATTTCAGAGTTTGGACTCAACATTGGAGGTTATTTCTCATCCCCTCCCTCTGGGCCAAGGCTGGCCTTCTCACACAGCTCTTAAGCCAGACCATCTGAAGTTTTGCCTTGTGTTCCATTTTGGTTCTATGAGCAGGGTATAGGAAAGTGGAGGATGCAGAGGAGCAAATCCTGTGCTCCTGTGTGCTACATAAAGCATTTTTGCATGATAAGATCAATGCCACAGTCCAAGTTTCCACTTCACAAAGCATTGACCTTCCAGTGGAGCAGGCAAACAAAAGGAAAAAGGAAGAATGTAAAAAGATATCAGGAATAGGAGACAATGAGTAACTACAACAGGCCAGGGTAAAAGTGCGCTCTAACTGCCTAATAGAAACATTTTAAAAATTCACATGTGGTTATGCTCAATTTAACTTTAGCCAATCCAATTAAAAGCCCAATTTCAGAGTTTTCCTCCAGAGCTACTTAAGTGGTCAAATTGCCTCATGGCAACCAAAATAAATTCAGTAAGCAAGCAGCATAATTAAAACAAGATGCTAGTCAAGAGCCTTGGAATGGCTTAAAATAAAATCTGACTCCTCATCAAAAAAATGTCCAGAAAGGTATAGTGTGGCAGGAAACAGGAAGGGAAATTTAGATCTCTGTTCTATTCTTAATTGTGCTCTAACTTCCCCAGAACTGTGTGCTGGTCACTTAACTCTTTAGGCTGCGCTCTGTCGTCTCATCTCTGAAAAAATGGGGAGCACCACTCTTGCCTATCTCTAGCAATATTGCAAGGCTCAAAGGAGAAGGCATATCTGGAATTATGTAGGGAAAAAACCTGTGTTTTATAGCACAGGCTATCATGGTTATAATCACAAGTGCTGGTTATGAATGGTAATGGGGAAGGTAATATTTGTAAAAGTATTGCTGGGTGATCACTGCAGGGTATATAGAAGTGAGCCAGAGCATGAAATGTCAATGTCATATTGACGGAGCACATACTTTAAGTCATACAGTGATGGGAGCAGTCTAAAGTAATGGGAAGGATGGATTTGGTCCCTGTGGATGCAGCTTTGTCACTTTGGCCATGCTGGTGAATCAAGCAATCACAACTCTTTGAACCCTGATCTGATCCATCTACTTTTGTTTGCAAGATACTTCTCACACCCAGAAACACTATGCACATATACATTTAGACAAAGATACATAGTGTGAGGATAAAGTTACATACTTTCACTTAAAAAACATAGAATCAAAATATTCACAATTTGTCTGTACTCTTGGATGAATTTGAAGAAAAGAAAGAGAAGAATCTCAGATGATTTAGATACACACACACACACACCTCTCATTTTGTTCTGGGAAGGTAGCCAAAACCTTTCAGATTTTGTACTAATATGGCCCAAAATGATGGGGGAGAGGTCTTAGTGAAAGCATTGTTTTATAATCAAAAGGATGAAAGGAGATCCAATTTTGCCTATGGCTTTGCCTGTTACAAAGTTCCTTCTCATCCTTCAAATGCAAAGCCTTGATCAAATGCTTACACCCCTGCCATTTAACCACTTGCATTTTCTTCCCAGAAGCCTCTTTCCAATACTCATTTTTCTAACTCTTCAGGTGTTTCCAAAGATAAAAGTTTCCTCCTTCTCTGATCCTGGGAAGCCACCCAAAGACTCCCTCCATCTCTACATGCCCCAGGACCATTCCTGAGATCAAAGAGTACTGGGGTTCACAAGTTCCCTAACATCCTCTCTGAAAACCTTTCCCTGCAGGGGTGGATTTCACCACCAGGCACTTTAGTAAGAGACATGGCCCAAGTTGGCAGAGATGTGGGGGGCATGTGTATAGAGCCATGCTGTCAAAGCCACAGCTCATTTTCCTAGCTCATTTTTTTTTATTGTAGACCAAGTATCTGAAAATGGCTTAGACATCACATTATTGTCAAAGTTCTTGTGTAAATGGCTGACACATTCTTCTTCAGTGACAATTTATAGAAGACAGCAGAATATTATGTGCTAGATGTATGGCACATGGATGAATATATACATATGCCTAAAAGCCATTTCTGATGATAGCAAGCCATCCTATCTAATAAAAGAGAAATATGCAATTTGACCATACCTCCGCTACACCACAAGCCATGCCCACAAGCCATTTCCCAGCTCATCAGGAGCAAGTATGCAAATTAACCCCAACCAAGATGGCTGTGGCCACGAAGAGAGCAGGAGGGAGGCTGGGTTTCCCCAGCCAAGCTTTCCATACACCCTGGCCGGCCCAGGTATCCACTCAAGGCTACAAAGTTTCAATTATAGAAGATAAATAAATTCCAACAAAAATGGCAGCAGCCACAGAGCTGGAGAGAGCAGGAGGCTGGGGTTGCCCCCCGGTGATGGAGAATGCCAAGCTTCTGCTGCCTTGGCCTGTCTTGGCCTCTGCTTAAGGCTACAAAGTTTCAATTATAGAAGTTAAATAAATTCCAACAGAAATGGCTGTGGCCACGGAGTGAGCAGGAGGCTTGGCTCCACTCTAGGCTACAGAGTTTCAATTGTAGAAGGTAAATAAATCCCAAATACCAGGGCCTCCACTTGGGTCACTAGGGCATGTGGCTGACCTGCAAACTACCACAGGCCCCTTGCCTAGGCTCCCCCATACCCCAAAGGAACCCCCATTCTGATCCGGGACACCCTTCAGGGCAAACCAGCTAGCCTCCATTCATGCACCAAGTCTCTATCCTATCTAATAAAAGAGTCATATGTAGATTGACCATCACTCCAACACATATGTGGCTGCCCCCATGTGGACACAAGATGGCCACCACAAGATGGCCAGCAGGGTAGGGCAGTTGGGAGGGACTAGGTCTGCAAGGGAGGGCAGTTGGGGGCAAACAGGCTGGCAAGGAAGCAGTTAGGCATCAATCAGGCCAGCAGGGGAGTAATTAGGGGGTGATCAGATTGGCAGGCAGAAGCTGTTAGAGGCAATCAGGAAGGCAGGCAGGTGAACAATTGGGAGCCAGCAATCCTGGATTGTGAGAGACATTGTGGGATTGGGCCTAAATGGGCAGTCAGACATCCCTCCAGGGGTCCCAGATTGGAGAGGGTATAGGCTGGGCTGAGGGACACCCCCTCCCCCCCCCTCTTGCATGGATTTCATGTACCAGGCCTCTAGTCCTGTTCCATAAGGGAAGAAAATTGCAAATGTAGTCCATGTGGGTACAGTTTGTCTGATCAGTTATATTTTACCTGATATTGTACTATGTTACCCCCAAGATGTTTCACCCAAGCCATAGCATTTCAAAGTGCTGTCTCATACATTGTCTTACCTTCTCCTCCCTTAGACCTGTGAGACCAGCACTTCTTCACATGTTACAGATGAGGGGCATTGTGGTAGACACTGCTATCTTTTTACAAAAAAAAAAATGCTCTTCTTGGGCATATAACTACACTACATTTCCCAGCCTCTTCTGCAGTTACTGTGGCCATGTGACTGAGTTCTAACCAATGGAGGGCAATATGAAGGGATGTGTGCTACTTCCTGTCTGGGACCATAAAACCTCCCATATCATGTTGTCCCTTCCTGACTGGATGATGGGATGGTGCCATGGAAGCTCTTATGAAACCTCTCTATATATAAAAGCCTAAGTGACTTTTACAACCAGACAACTTGGTGAACGAATGACCAGCCTCAGTGTAGCTTTACAATCACATCCTTTTAAGTCCTGGCTCATTGACCATGAAGGGACAGATGCTCAATGCAGGAGCTGCCCCCTGGTGGTCAGTGTGCTTCCACAGCAACCTCCCACAGCCAATCAACTTTCCATGTTCCTTCCCCCCCTTTGGGCAACCCCCCCCAGACAGGCCCCAATTGGCCCTGATTGTCAGCCAGGCTGAGGGACCCCACCTGTGCATGAATTTGTGCACCAGGCCTTTAGTCCTTAAAATGACTGTATGGGGGCAGAAACACATACACACACACGCTACCTCCCTGCTGATCTAGAATCTCTGAACTATTCTCAAACTTGCCTCAAACTTGCAAGAGTGGGGTAAGTTCTATGAAAGTTATGCTCTCACCAAGTACTGCATCCTCCCCAGTGCCCATTGCAGATGGGACCTCGGGGGAAAACGACCAAGTAAGAAACTCTAGCACTTCCAGGGCAGAGGCTCCACAAGGCCTGCCTGAGGGCCAGAGACTACTGAACGTTTCCCTCTCTCCTCTATCAAACAGGAGCTTTCACTGTAGTTATTGAATTCTTGTTACATCATTGTATAGTATAAAGTGTCCTCCTCTTCTCTCATGGTCTGCAAATGCCATGCGAGGGAAGCAAGATAGATATTTTCATTCCCAGTTTATCAGTGAAGAAACTAGACCCAGAGAGGGTATGACCATGGCTATAGATTTGGCCATACCATACCCCAAAATCTATCAGTTCAATTCTAGGGGGCTAAACCTGGTCATTTTCAAGTAGCAACATTGTGATTACACCAAAAAATTATCCAAATTCAGTCAATGATCAGGTCAAACCCCCATAAATGCCACCAACACGTCCTGGTAGCTAGTTGGCTGGATTTGGGGCAGAATTCACTACATTGATTTGCCGCCAGAAGTTTTAGAAGCTGAGTCAAAATGAGGTTTATCTCCAGAACCCCCAAACCAATGGCCAATTTGCTCAATTCATTCCCCAAATCAATCAATTTGATGAGAGTAAATCTCACTCAAATTAAATTTCACCTCCAAATCCCTCCTATGCCTAGAGAAATCATTGCGCTCTTTCTTTCTTACTTCTCTCTGCAGCACTTCAAATGAATGATCTTGGACAGATCCACTTTGAGGAGAGCTGGGAAGTTGGTAAGGCATTTTTTCTTGTGTTTTTCCATTTTTCTTTTTGCCTGCAAAAAGAGATATCATTTCTCTCCTTGTATCCCTGTGGTGGCCTTATAAAGAGATTCAAGTGTGTCTTTAGAGTACTAATTTCATTCTCATAATTACCTTTTGGGCAAGAAGCAAATTCTTTTAGCTGAGTAACTAGTCCAAACAATGATTAAAGTTGACATCAAGTACTGGAACACAGATACAGCCTAATGTAAAAGGGCACAGATCCTTCAGGGAGCGTCAGGGGCAGGTTCAGCTCATGGGGCAGTGAAATGCTAGATGGCAGAGCAGGAGAGCAGACGCAGAACTGCAATATGGGACAGGCTGTCCTTCAGAGGGCAGGCCACCACAGTAAACACCACGTCCAGCAAAGATGCATCCCCCTACGTAGATCCTGGGATAGCCTGCTAGATGAGGCTCCACTGTGACATTGAGAGGCCATAGTCATTCTTTTACCTAATTTCCAAGATTTGGCCAATTTTCCATAACAGCTTTAAAAAATTTTTTTTTTTAATATTTTTATTGGTTTCTTAGAGGAAGGAAGAGAGAGATAGAAATATCATGATGAGAGAGAATGATTGATTGGCTGCCTTCTGCACACCCCACACTGTGGATCAAGGCTGCAACCCAGGCACATACTATGACTGGGAATCAAACCATGACCTCTTGGCCCAGAGGTCGATGCTCAAGCACTGGGCCACACCGGCCAGGCCATAAGAGCTTTTAATCTAGTCCTTATTTTAAAATAGGGAATTCAAATTATTGCCAAGTGAAATCTGTGGTTCTTATATTGGCTACACTAAATGACAGCGAACTAGCCTCTGAGCTCAGACGCAAAAGGGAGCGGGCTCTTGTTCATCTGCAGACCCACCGCCTGGGTGGGAAGTTGTGCATGCTGCAGGCATCCGATGTCCAACTCCCGGGGGGTAGGGATATGAGGTCTCTGTTTGGCAGAGCCATGGGGACCTCTCTCACTGTCTCTGAACTCAGAGCCGCTGGAGCTCCTGGCAGGGAGCCCAAATCGTTGTCCTGACTTCCAGTTCAGAGGCTGAGCATGTTTCTCAGGGGCTGGGCCCTGGTTTCCCTATCCCTGCCCAGAATCCCATCCCGAAGCCAGCTCTGGGAATGTGGGTGCCTCCACAGGGCTGTCCTTGCAGGATGCAGCTCTCTCATGCCCAAACCTCCCAGTCCCCTTCAATGTCAGACGAGGTCTTCCATGATGATACGGGCGTGCACGATACTTCTGGAGCCTTTTCTCTTGTTTCCTTTCCTGACACTTACCTCTCTCCTCTCTTTTTCTCACTCCCTTTTTTCCTAATCTCATTCTCTTCCTGTCCGTCCCCTCCGAACCTTTCACGTTCGATTACATCCTGCTCTTAGTTAGGATAAAGCACAAAACCTTCATCTGGCCTCCGTACTTGCTGTTCCCTTTACCTGAAACATCACTTCCTGGGCTAATGCCTACTCTCTATCATTTTCTTAGAAGGAACTTAACCCCCAAACTCATTTTCTCTGAAACAACTTATTGGAAACCTCATTTTCTCAGGAAGATCTTCCTCTATCACCACTCCCCTGAATCTAAATTAAGTCCCTCTTTTCTTCCCCACCTCAAACATCCTAAATTCTAAAAGTATAGCAATCACTTCCAGTTGTAATATGTATCTGTTGTGTGTGGGTGTGTTTCCTTCACCCGGAAACTGCCGGCAGGACATGCCTCTATTTTCAGCCCTGCTCTGAGCCCTACACTTTCCACCATAATGACTCATAGCAGATGCTCAGCACACAGTGAACTAGGGAGCTTGCCTTCTCCTTTGCTGTCACCTTCTCTCAGCGTAAATCTTTCTTCCAGAATAGGGTAGAATGCCTGGCAGCAAGGGACATGTAACCTGAGGAGGCTGGCTCCTGGTTAATATGTGATTTTCCAGAATAGATCAGAGGCCGTTACAAAGGCTTACCTTGGCAGGCCCCCCACCAGCCTGGGGGCATAGTCTGTGGGGTGGCATCTCTGAGGGGAGTGGTAGCCAAGGTCTCAGGAACCCCTGGTTGGCCATCTGTTTCACATATTCACATTCCAACTTCAGGTGCTTCATTCCTAGGTCTCCTTACCTGAGGCCTTGGGCAGAGGTCATCTTCAGGCCTCTGCTGAGCTTCCTCACGGGGGAGGAGAGGAACGCCTTAAAAAGCCACTTTCTCCACTCCCATCCCGAGTGCTTTCCCACTCCCAGCCTTCCTCGTAGCCCTCCTTCCCCACCCAGAGCCTTTTATCTGGGCTCCCTCAACAGTGAGAAGACCCCACCTCTGTGCTCATCCACCTGACGCTCCAGGAGGGAATGTGGAACAGGAGGAGTTATGCTGTCTCCTGTTTAAGTGTCCTGCTTATGTCACATGCTCACTCATTCATTCTCAGCTTGTTGCTTCAACAGGCTCCTCTGAGACCTGGCAGCTCAGCTTGCTCCCTCCCAGCTCTGCTGAGCTTCAGGTGTAACAGAGGGCTGTCTTTGTCATGATGCGGGAAGAGATGTCAGGGGCAACCCTCCCCAGCCTTTACTATCTGCCACGCTACTGCCATACTGGCCTGTATCACGGTTCTGCCCAGATGCACGTCCTGCCATCTCTACCTGTCTGCTAACCCCCCTCTCATCCTCGAGGTCTCAGCTCACGTGACAACCTCAGGGAAGGCCTCCTGTCTCTGGGTAGACCCTGCCAGTCTGCCATCGTGTGCCCTCAAAGAACCCCGCTTCTTTCCTTCACAGCACCTATCTTGGCTCATAATTCCCAACTTCTCTGTGATGTCCCACTTCATGTGTAGCTTTCTAATGACTCTCTGTGGCAGCTGGGGAAGAGATTTTGAGCACTTTTAGATCCCCAGTGCCTGGCACTGTCCCTGTTTTTCAGTTGGTATTACTAATTCAATTATTGGTTTGCCAAGTTTCTCTTCTGCCAATGAGCCCTATGAGTTGGCCACCACATGCGCAGCCTCACCTCTCAATATTTAGTCTGACCATCCTTTGCTGAAGAAGAGGCGGGTGGAATCCAAGTTCTCACTCTGGCCCCATGGGAACTGGTAACCAATGTGTCTGCATTGGTTAGAATCAGCTCTAACTCAGGTGTGTGTGTGTGTGTGTGTGTGTGTGTGTGTGTGTGTATTTGCCTTTGAGTTAGATTTTGTTTTTGTTTTTATTTTTAAAGAGAATCTGAGAAAGTGACCATGAACTCTATTAAATTTCTTTTTTTCTAAAGGGCACCTCATACCTGGTTATCACAGCACAGGAAAGTGACACTGAAGGAAGCATTTGTTCCCCCGTGATTCTATCTTCTGATGAGCAAATACCACCTCCTCATCCATTTTCACATGGAAGAGGGTTTCACAGGGAGGAATTTGCCCCTTTTTCTCTACCCTTTTGGGTGTCATGAAAACAATCTTCACATTTTTCTCATGCCCTTGACTCACCATCTTTACTGATGCAATGCAGATTTGTTGATTTTGCAACTTAAAGAGGAAGAGGATGGCAAAGTCTTGACCCAAGGAAACTTACCTGAGAGGCTGAGGCTACAGAAGAAGGAGGGGCTGTCGGGGAACCCCTTGCTGAAAGCTCTCAGAGCCACCAGACACTTGACCTTGAGATGGCTGAGGCCAGGGTGCTGATGCCAAGTCTCAAGCAAAGAAAGCAGTGTAGGGACAAAGCAAATGCCAGAGCAGGGTTAGAAGCACGAACATGAGACCTGAAGAAGGAAGAATTGCAAGCACTGAGCAAGGCCAAGACACTCTTGGGTTCAGCTCCAGAGGAAGATGCATGTCCTGCCATCTCTACCTAGGGTGGGAGCTCTGAGTGGGGAAGGCCTCAAGGGCCATCAGCGAGAGAAGCTTGGTGCCTCAGTGGGGGCTCAAACCAAGCACTCATTCTACTTCAACCTTTGTGCCCACTGACTGCTTTCAGGCTGTGAGGCACGGTGCTCAGCCATGCTCCAGAGGCAGGAGGGGGCTGCTCCTGGCTGGGGACTCTGAATAGGCCCCAGGAGTCTCTTGAGAGTCAACTTAAGTGGGCTAGCCTGTCAACCCTGGAATGTGCCAGAAGCATCCAACTAAAGCTGTTGACACTCTCCGGCTCAATGCTGTGGCCACAGGAGGCACAAACCTGAGAGCAGTTTCCCTGAGGCCATGCTGGCAAGGTCACTCCCATGACCCTCCTTCCCAATTCCTATTTTTCTCAGAGTTGGCAGGATTCTGGCAAATAAAAGATGGTTATAGAGTCCAGTTAAACAAAACTTACCCGTCTGTTAGGTTTCTTTTTCTGTTTGTTAGTTTGTTTGGTTTTTTAGCTGTATAAACTTTTCCTGCTCTAGACGAATTTCACAGAAGGAGTATTAATATTTCAACATTAAGACTTTTAATTAAAAGGCTTTAAACATTTTTAAAAGATAAATATTAACTGCCTGGGCTTACTTTACCTAGCTCTCAAACTAGAAAGAACCATCTCAACCATCCATCCCTTGGATTTAGGAGCACAAAGTACTACATTCTCCAAACCCAGCTTTGGAGAAGTGTTTTATGTGATATCAGGTATATAAAAATGCATGCATCTGGTAGTGTGTGTCTGCATGTACGTGTGTGTGTGCATATGTGTGTGTGTGTAATATCAATATGATTTTCTCTGTTAGAATTTGAAGTGATTTTCATTTTCTATTTCACATTTTTTCTTCACTTTCTTTATTTCTTTGCAACAAGTATTACTTTCATAATTAGGAAAGAAAACAACAGAGCTATTTCCATTTTGAAAAAAAAAATAGCTGGTGACTTCCTGGCCAAGAAAACTATTCTTTATTTTTATCTCTGAGAGCTGTGTTTATGGATTGCTGAAATTTAATATACTGGGCATAGTGCCTGAGGCTGGTAGCTAGAGTCAGCTCCCCATTCTAGAGTTTTCCCTCTGTTTCTGTGGCCTAGGCCAGGTGGTGTCTCTCCCCTCCACCCCCATTCCTATAACTCTCTCACCCTCAAGACATCATTTTATAATTTTTGTTTTTTACATTTCAAAGTATTTTTAAAAAATTAAATTCATTGAGGTAATGTTGGTTAATAACATTATATAAATTTCACATATACAACACTATAATTCATTATTTGTATACACTATTATGTGCTCACCACCCAAAGTCTAGTTTCCTTCTGTCACCATATATTTGACCCCCTTGACCCACATCACCCTTTCTTTACCATCTTTCCCATCTGGTAGCCACCATTCTAATCTCATGAGTTTGTTTTGGTAGTTCATTGGTACTTTTTTGTTTTATATTCCACATATGAGTGAAATTATCCAATTTTTGTCCTTAATGTGCATTTCCTTGGGTTTGGACTGTCACAAAGGAAGGAAACGACCCTGAAGCCATTGAGCCTGGCTCATGCACACAGGGATGGCTCACTCCCATTCTGTGCCCATTGGATGTGACAGCTCTCATAGGTCTTCAGTCTTTTTTATTCTGTTTCAAAAACAACAGATTCTACTTATAACTTTACCAGGAAAAACTTATCTCCTCGAGCTAAACTTTAAATTGCCAATTTTTTTATTCTGAGAAAAAATAGCAACTCATCTTTTTTTTTTTCATTTTCTTTCTGGTGCTGTTTTGTGCTTCCAGCATCCCCAACTTTGATGTTCACATGATCATCTTGGGATCCTGTTAGAGAGCAAATTCTGACTAAGCAGGCCTGGAGTGGGGCCTGCGACTCTGCATTCCTAATGAGTGCTCAGGCGAGGCAGGTACTGGCCTCCAGAGAACCACACTATGACCAGTGAGGCTCTGGCTGCCACAGAGAACATGGAAAGTAAGAGTAGGTACTACATTATACTCAGCTAGTCTTTTCATTTTATACCCTGTTAGCTCTTGTATCTTCTTATTTAGCCAGCTCTAAATGAAGCAGTTAACTAATGCATATTGTTATTTGAATAATATTAGGCAAATAAAAAAGCAAAATTTAAGTGGCAGGATTATTGAGCATCTTTTCCCTTCAGTTGTCCAATCCCTGGCCTTTCTTAGAATGTTGATCCCTGTGTGTAACCCTCCCAATATCTACTTTGAGGCCACCTGCTTGCTACATCTAAGGAGTCTGGTGTGGTTATTTCTTTGGAGGACCCTGTCCTTTGCTCGAATTCAGCTATGGGCTGTGTCATCCTAAATATGCTGCTCAGTTCTCTGAGCCTCACTTTGTTCTTGGGTAATGGAGGAGAGTAAAAACTGCCCTACACAATGTCTATGACAGTTAAGTGAAATACTGGCCCATGACAGCTTGCTCTATTAATGACAGTTGTTAGTGCTAATAATTTGGGCCTTGACTGCTTTTTGAAGTCTTGGGCAATTATGTGGGCATCATTCCTAACCTTGAAGCTTTTGCTAGGATAATTTCAGACCCCGATCTCTCTTCTTTCTCTTTCTTGCCTTCGCTGTATTCTCTCCACCAATCTTGGCCTTGATGTTAACATGTGTCTATGAGTCTGAGCTTGCCAGGCCACTCAGAGAAAGTGAACAAGATACTCACATTCAGACTTAGTTGAGACTCAGTTCATTTCTACCCATTTTAATTACTGCTTAGCTACTTGAAGCAAAAATAAAACAAAGCAGAAAACTACAGCTACTCCTAAGGATTGCATACTAATATGGATATCCATATTAATATGAGTACTCCAGTGCTTACAAAGGAAATTTTTTATTCATTGACAGTTTGTGGGCATATTAATTGGACATTCTGGATACCTTGAAGAAGAGATTACAAATACCTTTCACCTGGCAGGCCAAATCTGTTCAACTAATTGATAGTGATTATTGCAGAGCATGGTGTCGAAAAAGACTCTGGGTCTGCTTCTATCTGGGCAGGAAATGCCATGACCATCTCTGCTATAAACCATAAGAGTTTCTTCCTTTCATACCATCCTAGCTTAATCTTACCTTCATCTTATATGACAAAATATTGGTGAAATTTTCTATTTCCTGGATCTATTTTGTAAATGCCATGGTCCTGACCTGCTTGGATGTTAAAAATAGTACAAAATCCAAATGTTCACATTCAGAATCTATGATAATAGGTCCTTGGATAACATAGTTTTTTTCAAGATGGTTTTGTTATAACGATGAGATGCTGTAGGAACTTAACTCTTGTTTATATCAGTTAGCCTGTGGTAAAATTGGTTTTATGGTATGTCTTTTCATTGCAGTGCCAAGAACCTATCAATAATGTAAAGGGAGGACTTACTAGTACTGTATTATTATTATTATTTATTCATTGAGCAACTATTCAATGCCCCACAGGCCCTGTGTTAGGTGCCCTCTTGAGTCATGGACCCTACCAGCTGTTTTTACTTTGGGGAGCACCTATGAATATAGCCAGAGCTCCTTATTCTCCCTTGCCAAAAGTTGTTGAATTTCAAACATCAGAACAAATACCCTTTTCCTATAAAGGTTTGATAAACCTGATTTCCTTTAAATAAAAAGAAAGCTTCCCATTTTCAAAAGTTCTCTGATTTTATACATCAGAACAAATATCTTTTTCCTAAGGGTATTTAATAAACCTGATTTCCTTTAAATTTAAAAGAAAAATTCCCAGTTTTTAAAGTTCTTTAATAAATTACAGCATTTTTTTTTACAGTAGAGGGAGAAATGGAGCTACTTTTCTGAAAACCGACTGCTATAATCCCAGCATCTTAGCACAACTCACACATTTTCTGAGACTAAAAGCAGGAGAGAGAAGTGGGCTAGCCCTGTGAAAGTAAACTAACTCCCACAAGCAAATACATGTTGGGTAGCAGCTGTCAGATGCATTGGGCATGACAGTACACCAGTGGTGAGGCATGGACTTTGAGAAGAGTTACACAAGTTTATCATATTCACTGTATATACTCTCTATCTTGCAAATAACAATGGAAGAAGTACTGAAGAAAGGATACAGGAGCCTTGACAATGTTTTAACTCAGGGTATATTCTTTTTTTGTTAGCACTGTTATCTTTGGGATCTGTGGAAGTCAGCTGTCCCATCTGTTTAAGTAGCTGGCCCAATGCCTCATGTACTTTGGATGGTCTATAATCCTTTTCTTCACCACTGTGAATTTTTTAAATCTTTTAAATTTACCTTTCAATTACAGTTGACTTCTAGAAGAAACCATAGGCAATACACTCTTTGACACTGGTCTTAGCGATGTTTTTTTTGGATTGAATCCTAGGGCAAAGATAACAAAAGCAAAAAACAAAAACAAAACAGAAACAAAACAAACAAATGGGACTACATCAAACTAAAAAGCTTTTGCGCTGTCAAGGAAACCAACAAAACAAAAAGGTAACCTGTTGAATGGGGGGAGATATTAGCAAATGATATATCCAATAAGGTTTAATATCCAAAATAAGTAAAGAACTCCTTTAATTAATTCCTTAAAATAGAAACCTCCCCCTTAAGCACTTTACATCATCGGTAATAGGATGCCCCTGTGGCCTGGACTCGTAGCCACCCAGCTCTATCACTCACGATGCTCCCTCCGCCCAGCACTCTGGCCTTTGCATGGGCTGCTCTCTCCACCTGGAATGCTCCTCACATGCCCACTCACCCCTCTTCTCCTAGGTAAGTCTTTCTCTTTCTTCAGAAGTCAGATCACTTCCTCGAGAAAGCCTTCCCTGACTTCTCTTCCTATCGAATAATCGCATAACACACCTCCCTTTTGTACAATTTTACATGTCAGGTGATTATTTGATTAATATCTCATTGCAGTGTTATTTATTTATTTACAGGGTGGAGCAAAAGTAGGTTTACAGTTATGAGTATGAGAAGCACAGAATTTATTTTTGTTTGTATTATTTTTAAAATTATTGTATTATTTTCCATATGAATAACTATAAACCCACTTTTGTACAATCCTGTAGTTAATTTTTGAACTTCTATTGATATTCAATATTATGTTATATTAGTTTCAGGTGTATGGCACAGTGTTATTTAGTATACAAAAAATTCAAAATATAAAAGTCCAATCATAGGGGACAAGGTGAATAAAGTATCACAGATTCACACAATGAAATAATATGCAGCTATTAAAAGTATTTTCATAGAATGACTAATGACAGAGGAAAATATTTAAGCATACTATTAAGTAAAAAGGACAAGATTCCAAAATCTGAATACACTATGGGAGGTAAAATTGTGGCTGATTACTATTTAATATTTTTGTGTGATTTCTATAATGATTTTATTATTTTTTTATAATCAGTAAAATGTCACTAAAAGAAAACTCTTTAAAACACTCAAGATTTAATTGAAAACAACACACAAATTATAATCACGTTATTATTTCTCATTCATTATTACTTGGCACCAGTTCCTTCGACATTAATTTATGGCTGAAAACAATAAAGCTTTCAATCTTTCCAAATTTCACATAAATTTTCACAAGCTGCCCTTCTCCATAATTTATTCGGATTAAGGACTGCTGCCTGCTATCTATCATCTCTCACAGCCCCAGAGAAATATGTGCCACCAACGCATGGCAGAGCATGCCTTCTGCACCTCAGCCCCATCCTTCCCTCGCAGCTCTGACAGGCTGGTAAGGGTGATAAGCCCCATCACTCATCACCTGCCGTTGGTCCCTGGGGAGCCTTAGAGGACACTGAGGAATCACTTTCAGCAAAAGGCAAGCTCCTGTTGATGGTAAACTTGAGCCTAATTCAAAGACATAAACTTTCTCCCAAATTTACAGAAACAGAGCCCTTACTCTGCATTTCAATATTATCTTCCCAAGTCAACTTTTTCAGGACTGTGACAATCTCCATACCTAATAACCAGAGTCATATCCTGTTTCTGGATTCCTGGCACCAGCCACTCCGAAAGTCTGTCTGTGCCAGGAATGCACCTTTTCTCTCTGAACCTTCCTCATCTCTATAACCTCAATATCTGACATGTGTTATCAAAACTCCTATGCTACCCAGATTTTTATAAATCTCTTAGGAGGGTGACCACACATTGTAGTTTGCTTGGGACAATCTTGGTTTCAGTATATTGTTCTCAGTTA
>JAAGEH010000006.1:29037639-29183527 GCA_011751065.1 Lasiurus cinereus | reverse complement strand
GTAGTTTGCTTGGGACAATCTTGGTTTCAGTATATTGTTCTCAGTTATTAGCAGTGTACCCCCTTGTCTCAAAAGTATCCCCATTTGAATAGCAAATTACTGTTGACCTATCTATAGAGGAAGGGTGTGTCCTTGATTTTCACAAAGGTTTGTAAAGATACCTTAGTAAATATCTCTAGGAAAGTTTAAAAAATAAAAGAATTAGGGTAGAAGAGAATTCCCCATCATAAAAATTCTAAGCTGAGAAAAGAAAAAGGTCAAAGGAAAAGTGTTAAATCTTGGCAGACTGTACAATTCCAAAACAATGACAAGTTGGTTTTGATTCTTGATTTTTTTTTAAAAAAAAACATATTTTTATTGATTTCAGAGAGTAAAGGAGAGGAAGAAAGAGCTAGAAATATCAGTGATAAGAGAGAATCATTTATTGGCTGCCTCCTCCAACCTCCACACTGGGGATGGAGCCCACAATCGGGGCATGTGCACAGCAGCCAGGATGACCTGATTCTTAAGACTTGGTAAGAAGGAGGAGATTTACAGTCTCTTCCTTTTCCAGATGGTTCCTGACACAGATGCTTCAGCTTTTGCTTTGAGAGAGACTTGAGTTGAATCCATTCCCCAGCAAGCAGAAGCCTCAGTCTTCTTAGAACAGCCTTATAGTTTTGACTAGATCTTCAGAGCACAGAGAGCTGCCGTACCTGGTGATAGGACGGCATCCTGACGCTCCCAATGCTCAGGGTGAAGCTGCATGTGACTTCTGCTCTGCCTCATCCTTGGCACTTCCAGAGCCCGAGTTCTCTCCCTGGTTCGGATTGCTCTGCACAGACCATTGCAGGGGCCCTCTTTGTCCTGGCTGGTCTCACACCTCTCCTCCACATCCATGTTCCACGATCCCCTTGAGAGACTGTGGTGAAGAACCCTGAGATTAATGCATTTTAAAACCTCCCTTTGGAGTTTAACAGAATGTAATCACTTATAAAAGTTTCAAGAAGAAAGAACTGCAACCAAGCACTGCTCAGCCAGGTATTCTCAATATTGTCTGAACATGACGCCCCACTTTTTTTTTGTAATGCCTAGTATTCTCAATATTAAGAAAATTCTTCCCTAATTTCTCTCTCTTGTTAAGTTTGGTTAAAATTTAATCACTGTCCAGCTGCTAAGGTGGTTTCTAGCCTCAGATGAAGCCAGGGGGTCTCAGAACATTTTCTTCTAAGCCAGTGTTTGTTGCAAGAAGCCACGTGACCTGGAGCTAGACATCATCTTCCCTGGAACCTAGTGGTGTCCCAGGAGCTGTCTCCAACAGCCAAGCTCCCTTTATATTCCTTTTTCTGTCATAAAAAGGTTCAAATTGGAACTAGTGAGGCAGCCAATGAGTCAGGACAGGTAGACTAGGGAAACTGAAACAGGTAGCTGAACAAACTGATAGCAATTTACAGCAAATGAAGAAGGCCCCTCCCTAGAGAGAACATCTAGGCCTCCAGACCCAGGAAAGTGGCAGAAGTGGGTGGGCAACACCAGAACCAGCTGCGATGACTGAGGATCCCCTGCCTGACACTGACAATGGCTTTGAAAGAGCATATAGAAAACAAATGAATATTCTGCCAAAACCTTCTCTGAGGCCTCCCCTAAGATTCCTGCCTGAGGGAAAGAGATAAAGCCTCAAGAGAAGGGCCCAGCCATGCTCTCCCCCTGGGGAGCAGCCCCTGCCATTCCCTCCCCTTTCTTCTTCCCCCTCAGGCATGCATCTCCTAAACCCTATAGGACCACATGAGGTTTGCAACCAGGGGCACAATGGGCAGCAGTTCCTGGTCCCAGACTAACCCCTGAACCCCTCATCCCAAAGCCCTCTTTGACTTCCCAGAGAGCTAGGGCAGCCCAGCCTAGGCTCTTCTGTTGCTTCCTGTATGCTAAGCCCTTTCTTGTTTTACTGTCCCCATCTTTAATAAATGTTCCCTCATAGTCCCCTGGACTCATGTTGTGAATTTTTTTCTGCACGAAGTCAAGAACCCACACACTACAGGCCAGCCCTAGGCAGACCTGCCAAGGACCAGGTCCCCTTTCTAATAGCAGTAGGATGAGACTTAAGACAAAAAAAAATATCACTCCTACAGAGTGGGATGGTGGGATGGTCTCCACCTGGGGCATAGTGCAGAAAGAAACCAGGCATGAAAGTAGAGAGCAATTTATAGAGCAAAGGTAGTCCAGGATAATAGGGGGGAAGCGCATGAGCCTGATACAGTGGCACATGCTAGACATGTCCCTATGGCAATGCGCAATGTGTGGCACTTCCACCTTAAAAACCAGACTTGGGCAGTAGGGCTCCAGCAACTCAAAAGAGTGAAGAGAATGTGGACTCTGGGAACCAAGAGTTGAGAATAGAACAGAGCTTGGTTAAGAGGAAAGAGATGAGAACAAAACACACCCTAAGCAAAGCAACTTTGAAGTTGAACTGCCAAATCACTGAATCAGCATCACAAGGCTTTCTAAACCCTACTAGAAGAGGGAAAGGACTGACCCAGGGTCTGAGCAAGGCTGGGCCTAAGGTGGAATCAATGGCCTCATCTGAGAATTAAAAATGTGCTGTGATAGTGAAAGGACAAAGCAGAAACGAACTCTTCTCCATCTTGTCCTATATGGCTGGGCCCCCTGCTTAAATCCCCTCCCTTTTCTGGGAGTGACCACAGCTATGCCAGCAGTGTCCTAACTTCCCAACCACTGCCAGAACGGACCGATGAAGTTCCAGGAATACAGCGAGGATCCTAATAAGGCTAAACCACAGAAAAACCCTGACCCAAGTGGCCAATCTCTGTAACCCACGTCACTTCCCTAAGCCCATCCAAATGACCAACCCCATATAACCCTGTGCCAGAAAGAGGCTGGGAGCCAAACCCGGGTTTGAATAAAGACTCTTTGCTTTTGCATGGAAAAAGGCTCCCTGGTGGTTGATTATCGGGGACCCTGAACTCTGGGCATAACAGTAGGAAGAGATTACAACTTTGAAGCCCACATCTCTTTCTAGAAAAGCTACCAAATTCTGTTTCCCCTATGAGAGACATACTGTCTGTTTATTCCTAATGCAAAGAGAGGCTCACCCTTCACTCTGTGAGGGGTGCCAGTCATCTATTACCATGATAATGCTGCATAACAAACAGCCACACAAACCTCAGTGGCATTCCACATAAGCATTTATCACCTGTGCTTCTGGGGTTAGCTAGGCTGCTCAGCTGGTCTCTGCAGAGCTCACTCAGACTCTGGGGCTGGCTGGCTGTCAGCTGGTAAAGGCTGGCCTTGGCTAGAACAACTGGGGCAATATCTCTGCCCCAGCATGGCCTCTTGAGCTCTAGGCTCAGAAGTGTCTCTGTCACTTCTGCAACTCTCTATCTGCCAAAGCAAGTTACATGGTTGAGACCAGATGCAGTTGGTGAGAAAAGAGATTTCACCTGTTTAGTAAATCAGACTGAAGAGTTATGTGGCAAGAAGTGTGGGGAGAGGTGAAGAATTGGGACTATTAATGAATTACATTATCACAGGGTAATGACCTCAATACCCCCTTGCCAATTCTGACCCTCAATTTAAAAATAATTTAGCCAGAGCATTCATTCCACAACTGGAGATAATGGTTAATGTGTAAGTACTCAAGTGACTCTATTTACCTGTGAGGTAATGAAGAATGAAGAGGCGGGTTTAACCATGAAATAAGTGCTTTTCTTATTTTCCTTTTATTTTATTTTTTAATCCTTACTTGATGATATGCTTTTATTGATTTTTATAGCAAGAGGAAGGGAGAGAAAGAGAGAAACATTGATTCGTTGCCTCCCATTCGGGAATCGAACCCTAAAACTTTTGGTGCACAGGATGACGCTCCAGCCAACTGATCCACCTGGCCAGGACAAAATCAGTGCTTTAGGAGAAACATTCTGTCAGGTGTGCTGTTCTCTTGTGTCCTTCAGACCCATCCTGGGAGCCAGAGGGGAGAGGATGGTGTTTCTCTCCAGCACGTGTCCAATAAATGATGTTTACATTGAGGAGTGCACCTCATTTCAGCATCACCATTCTGTGAGGTTGCCAGAACCCTGAAAGTGATCTCCAGTTCCTCCTGAGGCTCAGAGAGGCTAAGGATACCCAGGTCACATTGCAGAAATGACAGTGCCAGGACAGGACCTGCTCCTCCCAGCTCCTCGCCCTGGGTTCCCTCTGCCCTCCCAGCCTTCTCTGCAGGCTTCATACACTGTCCTGAAACATCCTTGGCCACCCCATTCCAATGGCAGCATGTGGATGTCCATAGCACCCAGCTCAGCCACTTCCAGGAGGGGGTGGCTTCCTGTTCTCTGCCAGTCTGGACAGAATCCTCACAGGCTGAAACCACAGCTGTAATTCTTCTGGCTGAGAATTCCACAGCTTTAGGAGCTAAACGAATGAATGCACAGCTGAAGACTTTGCTTGTCTTCAGGGAGCCCTTATTTTATTTCTGCTTGTTCTTTTGCCAGCTTCTTGGGCAACTGTTATGATCACTCTGGTACATTTTCAAGGGATGTTAATGACACTCCAGAGGAAGTGGAAAGCAAGATGTGGCAGTCACTGGTCATAGGGAGGATGCAGGGAGAGCCCTGCTCTAGTTGCAGAAGCTATGAAACATCGCCACGCACACCCCAGGGGAGGAAACCCAAGAATGAGAACATCTGGGAACTTCTAGGCAACAAAATAAAAATGTCATCACACTGTATCAATAGCCCACAAAAAGGGGCAGGGGGAGGAAGTCCGGATGAGAGAATCACTTGCAGGAGTGACAGCCTGCTCTTGCCACACACAGACATCTCTCCTGGAACCAATTTGAAAGACATGTACACAACCCCTGCTAATCAACAGATTTAGCGCTAGAACATTTATTTTCTAAGCCTGCTCTCTATTCATATGGTAATTTATTAAATAGGAATGTAGACCTACTCCCCGAAGAAGAATGCCTGGACTCTTCCATCATATATTGATTTTTATCTTTATTTAAACCTATTGGGTTTTCAATGTTTGCTACTGACAGCACTCATTCTCATACTGACAACTGAACTGTAAATTCCCACTGGGAATTTGAAAATAAAATTCTCTGTCAAAATATGTGTCTTAGCCCAGTCTGTGTGGCTCAGTGGTTGAGCATTGACCAAGGCACCAGAAGGTCACAATTTGATTCCTGGTCAGGGCACATGCCTGGGTTGCTGGCTCAATCCCCTATGGGGAGCAGGAAGGAGGCAACCGATCAATGCTCTATCTCATCATTGATGTTTCTATTTCTCTCTCCCTCTCCCTTCCTTCTGAAATCAATGCAAATATATATTTTTAAAAAATGTATATGTGTCTTAGGACACACCAGTGAAACAACACTTAAGACCATAGAGAGAACAGAAACTGTGACATATGGACAGTGGTAGGCACAAAAAAGAGAAAGTGTTTCCCCAAGATGACTCAGCGAAAGTGGAACCCAGGATTCCAGGCAAGCCGAGAAGAGCAGTGATGTTCCATAGAAGTCTCTGAGTGCTGGAAATGTTTTACACCTGTGCTGCCCAATGTGGTAGTCACTAGTCACAGGTGGCCACTGAGCACTTGAAATATGGCTAGTGCAACTGAGGAACTGAATTACTAACCTTTAAATTTTTCAGTGAATTTAAATGTAAATAGCCAAGTGATGGTGCATCATCATGAAGCAAAATTCCTTTGCTGTGTACACCTAGCAGGTGCCTGAAGGCCAAGGTAGTAGTGGACAGTGCAGTTCCAGAATTTTGCTTTCTCCACTGAGCTGCATTTTGTTCTGTTGCATTCAGCAGTGTTTCTTGTGCTCACTTAACCTGCTTGGAGTGCTTGGCTATGTTCTTCTCCCACTGGGGCCAGGGCTCCAGAGTGGGGGGCATAGATGAAATAGCTGTTCCATTGGAGGCAGCCAACCTGAGGGGGTGAACCTCAGCATGGGATAATTTGGGACCAAGCATGTACTAGGTGTACCAGTTAATAATGCAGATTAACTATTAACTGGTTAATAATGTGGATTTTGTAATCCAAAGGAAACATGATAATCTCAAGAGAAATATCAAAAGTGCTTTCTTCCAAGTAATGTCCATCTCTAGCTACACATTTCCCCCATCTTCCAGGTAATTTGTGGATACCATCCCAATAGAACTTTTCTTGTTTTGAGGCAAACCATTCAGAAACCCAATTTTCCACTTCTTTGTATGTTTTGAAGTGCTGCTCAGAAAGTGCATGTGCCATTGATCGGAACAAGTGGCAGTCTGAAGAAGCAAGGTCTGGTGAATACAGCAGGTGGGTTAATACTTCCTAGGCAAGATCTTTTTTTAATATATTGTATTGATTTTTTACAGAGAAGAAGGGAGAGGGATAGAAAGTCAGAAACATCGATGAGAGAGAGACATCGACCAGCCGCCTCCTGCATGACCTCCACCTGGGACATGCCTGCAACCAAGTACATGCCCTTGACTGAAATAGAACCTGCCTTCCTTCCCCTCCCTCCCCGCCCCCATGCACAGGCCGACACTCTATCCACTGAGCCAAACCGGCTTCGGCCCTACGCAAGATCTTTTAATGTGTCTCTGGTTTTGAAGTGTTTGATGGTGCATCATCATGAAGCAAAATTCCTTTGCTGTGTACACCTAGCAGGTGCCTGAAGGCCAAGGTAGTTGTGCTCTTGGTTCAGAGAGGAAGAGATGCTGAAAAGGAAGATTTCTGGATTTTTGGAATCTGCCTTCTTTGGAAGGTTGTCCTTTACTGACAGAAAAATGAACTGGTCTTTGAGGAAGGAGGAAAGAGGAGTGTATATGTGTGTTATTCTCACAGCCAGAAGAAGGGAGAGAGGAAGAACAACGTCAATCAGAGGAGCAGGGCAAGGTCCTTCAGAACACAAACAGGATGAGTCAGAAAAGCCGTTCTCTCCCATGACTTTCTCCTCTAGGAGAAGTGACCCCCTGGCTTCAAGATGATTCTTGTGCAATTATGCATAATGTGCTTTGGATTAAGTATCAAAACAAAACAATAGAATTGCTGGAAAAACTTGGCTACTGCCTGAAGTGAATTCTAGGGTTGCTGAGCCTGTGTCTCCAAAGAGGACACAACCAAGAGACCAGTGTGAAGTCCTGTTGGAAGGGGGTCTGTGGAGACAATTCTTATCATTCCACAAATACCCCAGAAGGGGACAAATATGGAAATGGGAGACTGGGGAAAGGACTGACACATGCAGTAAAACAGAGATGGGTTCCCGTGTTGTGGTGGTTCCACAGTGATATCCAAAGGAGTGTACCACTGCTTGCTCAAGGATGCATTTGTGTGATAGCTGGTGGCCTGGTGGGGCAGCAAGGGCATGAAACCTATGACATTGCTATGGGATCAGGGCTTGAGAGAGACACAGGTATAGTAGAAACAGTGTTTCTTAGATCCTTATTCATCTCGCAGAGCAGTGCTGCTTTCAATATGGTCCCAAAAAGCATCTTAAAGACACATTCTGTGGATCTTAACCCAGTCACAAACTTCCTTAAACAATTTGGTCTCATGTTTAATAGAACAATATTTTATTTCTAAACAAATCCCTGAGTTTAATATATAATTTAGCTCTCTTTCCAAATCAGTGGCAGGAGAGAGGAGTTGATAACGTTGGCTGTTCATTGGAAAAAGAGAGAGAAAAAGTGTTGACTCCTACTTATCTTGTTATAAGATGTGGGAATAGTCCATACAAGACCACCCTCAGTTCTGACAGCTACTGTAGATTTGAGTGGTTCCCAAAACCACCCTCAGTTTTGATCTGGTTATTGGGACTTAGAGAAGCTTTTGTACTCATGGTTGCAGTTTATTACAAGGAAAGGAAACATTAGAAGCACACAGGTTGGGATCTGGGGGAATAACAAATGCAGAGTATTCAGTAATCTCTCCTCACGGGGTCAGGATGCATTAATTTTTCATATCACCATGTGACAATAACCATAGAGTATTGCCAACCAGCAAAGTTCACTCACACCTTGGTGTTAGAGGTTTTATGGGGCCTCCATTACATAGACATGAATGATTGATTACCCATGTGGTTAATTTCAGTCTCCAGGTTGACTGATACCACATAACCCATAGCTCCAATCCAACTCACCTGGTTGGTCTCTGTGGAGTGGCCAGCCCCTGCTCTAAATCATACTGTTTTTTGATTTGTCCAGTCCCCACCATAAATCATACTGTTAAACTATCCGGTCTGACTCCAGGCTCCCAGATAAACCAAGACACCCCTAGGCATGACATACAAGGGCTTAGGGATTACCTCCCAAAAGCTGAGGTCAAAGGTCAGACCTCTTTGTAATAAGGTTAAATTCTTTACTACACATTTAAACATAACAGTAAATTCCAAATGGCTTAAAGATCTAAATACAAAACAAATGCAAGAACCAGAAGAAAATATGAATGAAAGGTTTACAGTCCTGGAGTGCAAGAAGTTCTAAGTATGTCATTAAGTCTATAAAGCATAAAGGGAAAAACTAAATACAATAAACTAAAAATACCCCCACAAACAAAATGAAAAAGTAATCAACTGAGAATGCATTCACATTATATTTAACAGTCAACAAATTGTTATAAAAAGATAAATAATGTATTAGAAAGTGCACTGTAAACATAATACACAAATAACAGAAAATTAACAGAAGAAATAAATAAATTGCAGCTGATTTGTACAAGCTTTTAGGGGAACAATTATGTTGAGACATTAAATGTAAGATTTTAAATTACATTTTACCTCTAGAATTATGGTTTATAGAAATGGTTATAAACTCATATATGTCTCTTATGTAAATTGCTGTTTGCAATAGAGACATGGGAAACACTCTGAAGTCTCCAACTAACATAAACAAATGCTATGCTATAGTCTGTACACAAGGAGGTAGGTAAATTTCTATGTACTAACCTGGAAAGGAGTTCATAAGATGTTCAATAAACAGGCAAGTTGCAAAAGAATAGTTATAGCCTAATTCTGTTTTTATATATAGGAAGTATGTAAATGTATATAATTTATACATGTATAACCATAAATGAACACATCTATGTATATGTGCACCAAAAAAAAAAAAAGACTTAAATGGAAATAGAAATATAACTTTCCTCTTTCATTTCATATCATGATGTTTTTTATTTAATAAACCTTTACTGTTCAGATTATTACAATTGTTCCTCTCTTTTCCCCCCATAGCTCCCCTCCACCCGGCACCTAACCCTCCCTCTGCCCTTACCTCCCTGCATCCCCATGGTCCTCGTCCATAGGTGTATGATTTTGTCTAGTCTCCCTGCACCCCTCTTACCCCTTTCCTCCTGAGAATTGTCAGTCCACTCCCTTTCTATGTCCCTAATTCTATTATATTCACCAGTTTATTCTGTTCATCAGATTTTTAATTCGCTTGATTTTTTAGATTCACTTATTGATAGATATGTATTTGTTGTTCATAATTCTTATCTTTACCTTTTTCTTCTTCTTCCTCTTCTTAAAGAGTACCTTTCAGCATTTTATATGATGCTGGTTTGGTGTTGATGAACTACCTTAGGCTTTCTCTTATCTGTGAAGCTCTTTATCCTCCCTTCAATTCTGAATGAGAGCTTTGCTGGGTAGAGTAATCTTGGTTGTAGGTTCTTGCTATTCATCACTTTGAATATTTCTTGCCACTCTCATCCAGCCTGCATAGTTTCTGTTGAGAAATCAGCTGACAATCGTATGGATGCTCCCTTGTAGGTAATTGACTGTTTTTCTGTTGCTGCTTTTAATATTCTCTCTTTGTCTTTTGCTCTTTAATTAGATGTGTCTTGGTGTGGTTCTCTTTGGATTCCTTTTGTTTGGGGTTCTGTGCATTTCTTGGACTTGTAAGTCTATTTCTTTCACCAGATGTGGGAAGTTTTCAGTCATTATTTCTTCAAATAGGTTTTCAGTATCTTGCTCTCTCTCTTTTTCTGGCACCCCCACAATTCTGATGTTTGTACGCTTGAAGTTGTCCCAGAGGGTCCTTACACTATCTTCACATTTTTGGATTCCTTTTTCTCTTTGCTTTGCCAGTTGAGTGTTTTCTGCTTCTTTGTATTTCAGATCTTTGACTTGATTCTTGCGCTCCTCTAGTCTGCTGTTAGGTCTCTGTATGATATTTTTTATTTCAGTCAGTGTATGTTTAATTTCTAGTTGGTCCTTTTTCATCTTCTCCTGGGTCTCGCTAAATTTATACATCTTTTCTAGGAAATGCTTAAAAAAACCTTATAACTGTGGTTTTGACCTCTATATCCAGTCATTTGTTTTCTTCTATTTTTTCATTTGTGATCTGTTTCTTTGTCTCCACATTTTCGATGCTTCCCTGAGTTAATAGAGTAGCTTTGTGTGCTTGGTGTCCTATATGGCCCAGTAGCTCCACCTTCCCAATTACCTGAAGTGGATTCTCTTGGTGCACTCCTTTGTGGACTGTGTGTATAGCCTTGTTGTAGTTAAGTCTTGATTGTTGTTGGTATCACTATGGGGAATTGACCTCCAAACCAATTAATTGTGAGGATCAGCTGTATCTATGCCAGAAGAACTTCTGTGTTGGAGTCAGTTTTATGATACAGACTTGCCAAATTGCAAAAGCCTCTGTGCTCAGCTTGTATGGAGCAGAGTCTCAGGGCTGAGCAGACAGCCTTGGCTTCCCATCAGCCCTGCCCTATGCAGCACCTGGGTCTCATTGTCCCTTGGTAATCGCTGCAGCCCTCTCTGCGCTCACTCGCATGCCTCCAGAGCTCTGCCTTTCTGGCTCCCCTGAGTTTCTGTGTGCTCCAGGGACCTGTATGATCTAGGTCCTCAGGGTCTCTCCTGAAACTGGGGTTCAGTGTAGTCGGATCTGGATTTCAGCGCAGTTGGGAGGTTCTGTCTTCCACCTGCTGTAGAAAGCCAGTGACACAATCAGCAGTCAGTCCTCTCTGTGCACTCCTGTGTGTACCTCTAGATCTCTGCCTTTCTCAGCTCCCCTAAGTTTCCATGCACTCCTCCCTTTTCATGACAGTCCAGACTCCCCCCATATGAGTCTCGCCTGGAACTGAGGCTCAGTGCAGTTGGGAGTTTCTGTCTCTCTCCTGCTAGAGGAAGCTAGCCATGCCCCCCCCCACCACCTATCTTCTCCATCTGTGTGTCTCAGTACCTTAGCTTTTTGCAGCTCCTCTGAGTCTCTATGAATCCCTCTCTTTTCTTCTAGGTGTAGAATTTCCACTCAGCCAGCTTTCCTGAAGTTCTAAATGATGTCCATTCTGTCTTTTAGCTGTAGTTTTGAAATTGTTGTTCAAGACAGCAGTTCAGGTATTTACCTATGCCGCCATCTTGGTTTCTTCCGTATTATATGATTTTATTTGAATTTGTTTCAACAAATGCAGGTACCTGTGTGAATTTTGTAATTAAACATGTATATACAGTAATTTTGTGCTGTGTTGACTGGGCTAACCTGGGGCTGTTTCCCCAAGTCCCTTTTTCTAGGTGATTCTGGGGTTAGAGTTGGCTGAAAGGGAAGCTTCCCAGAAATGTGGAAAGGGGTAAATCAGTGGCCCTTATTCTCTGAAAGCCATTGTGGTCATATATAATGACAAAGATGGGCATAAGGGGCAGGTTCTACATTGTCACAACTTTTCCCTACTCAGTGTCCTGGTTTTCTTTCCCACCCAGAGCCCTACTGACCAATAGCACCCCCAGGCCTTCCCTGCCAGCCAGGGCTCCAACCTGAGAGACTATGTGAGGCAGCAGCATTCCATAGACTTTCCACTGCCCCTTTGCAACTCTGCTCTGGCAGCCGGCATGCCTGGCTAGCTTTCCCAGCAAGCCTCATCATGCCCTCCCTCTGCAGTGCTCCAGGAGGGCTGACAAAAGATTTTCATTGATTTTCCCACTCCCCTTCCTGGGCCTTTACTTCCCAATTTTCTCCCACCTTTGTATAGGTTTAATTTCAACATAAATCTCTTCTTTCATAAATTCCTACTGGATCTGCTTCCCTGATTGGACCCTGATTGATACTATACATGTATGTATACACATATATACATATACATGCACACACACACACACACATATATATGTTTATATATATATAGAGAGAGAGACATATATGTCATATATAATGTGAGGAAATATTTCTGATGGGAAAGTGAGTTTTTTTCCTTTTAGAATCTCTCGTGCTGTCCCGAGGGTCAGGATGCGCCTCAGTTACACCCTGGCTCACTTGGGAACAAAACTTCCCTCCTCTTAGTCCCCTCCTTATGCTCATATAGCCGGAAACATGAAAAAAATGCTAACTCCTAAGGGAAATACGGAGAATACTCAAAAAATCAAAACAAGGAAAATTCCAGAGAAAGCTGAGATTCCACTAGAGCTAAGTTGACTTGAGAGATTCTTAGATTCCATCAGATATCCTGGATTTGGTGTATGTCATCTTAAAATCCCTTCCTAGAAATGCCTTTCATTTACTTTTAGACCCATCAGAATACCAATGGGAATAAAGTGAAGAAGAGGGAATAAATTTTCAGTTTTGCCTGCCATTTTAGGTATTTAACCTGCAAACATCATCTCACTTAATCCTCACAACAATCTGTGAGGTAGATTTTATTACTTAAGGAAGTTTAGTTGATTTATAAGCATGTGTTCATCCAAATAACATGCTCTTTCAGGTAAAGATTCACTCTAAAAGGAAATAAAAAGATTCACTCCAGTTGCCTTCTGAATCATTCTGCCAATCTTGCAGAAACAAACAACCTCAAGATCTCAGTGACACATAGTAATAAGCACATTTCTTGCTCAGAAATATGTGTGGTGCCTGGGTTCAGCTGAGGTCCGATGGCCTCAGGCTCCAGGTCTGGTCAAGGTCTTTTATGTGTCTACTTTCTGGTGCTACAGCTGAAGAAGCAGTGATAACTTAGGCATGTTCTTCCTATGGTGGATGACAGGCGCTAAGAGGACAAGTATAAACTTGCCATGTTGCTTAGAGCCTAAGCTCAGAGATGGCAGACTGTAACTTCCATCTATTTTCCATTGGTCCATAACCAGTTAGTCCACAGTCAAGGAAAGTCAGGAAAGTATTTCTTCCATGGTGGGCAGGCAAAGGAGTAAATGTTTGATAAACATTTTTTTCCTAATAATACAAATTTCAATTTCTCTTCTGAGACATGTACTTGCATCCAATGATTGAGATCTCCTAGCAGAATCCCATTCAACCAGCATTGATGTGGATTGGTCTGTAGATAAGCATCTTATACAATAAAAGCTTAGGTGGCATCGTGCAACAAGATGGCCACCGTGATATCATCACAAGATGGCACCCCCATGTTGTCACAAGATAGCCACCACAAAATGATCACAACAAGATGGCCAGCAGAGGAGGGCAATTGGTGTGACCCAGCCTGCAGGGGAGGGCAGTTGGGAGCAACCAGGCCTGCAGAGGAGGGCAGTTGGAGGCGAGATCAGGCTAGCAGAAAAGCGCAGTTGGGAGGGACCAGGCCAACAGGGGAGGGCAGTTAAGGACAATTGGGCCAGCAGGGAGCAGTTAGGCATCAATCAGGCTAGCAGGGAGTGGTTAGGGGGCAATCAGACAGGCAGGCAGGTAAGCAATTCAGAGCCAGCAATCCTGGATTGTGAGAGGGATGTCCGACTGCTGCTTTAGGCCCAATCCCACAGGGGATCCCACCCAGAGGGACCCAGAGGGATCGGGCCTAACCCAGCAGTCAGTTATCTTCCAAGGAGTCCCAGATTGGAGAGGGTGCAGGCCAGGCTGAGGGACATCCTCCCTCAAATTTCGTGCACTGGGATTCTAGTATAGTATAACAAAATGACAATTGTATACATTATCTATTATTGGGTACTAAGCTACCTCCCAAATTAATGCTGTAAATAACAATGATTTATTTTGTTTATAAACTGTAATTTGAACAGAACTCATTTCTTCCATGCAGCATCAGCTAGAATGTTTTAAAGGTTGGGGATGATTCAATAGCAGGGAGCTGTATTAATCTGAAGACTCACTTTCCTCACATGTCTAACAGTTGACATTGGACATTGGCTGAGACATCACCTATTGATCAGGATACCTGCATGTGTCCTGTCCTGGGGCTTCTTGGGTTTCCTCATAGTTGGGTAGCTGGTTTTCAAGTGTGTGTTCCAAGAGAATAGGCAGTAGTGCATGGAGGTTTTATGATCTACCCTTGGAAGTGACATAGCTTTACTTCTGCTCTACTGGGCTGGTTGAGTAGTAATAAAAGTCCACTTATGTTCAAGGGAACAGAACATGGACCCCCATTACTTAATCAGAGGTGTGTACATGTGGGATGGGATATATTATGGTGGCCATCTTTGAAACATATAATTTGCTACAACCACCTAATAGCAATTCAAGTCATCAAATGGGGGAGAGTATTCTTCTTCTTCTATGTATAATGAAGAAAGGCCACAATAATTATAGTAAGTCTTTGAGCTTTTCTTATGGAAATTGAAAATCTCTCCTTCACATTTGCCATGGGAGCAGCTATACTCACACCATGTGGCCCCAATGGTTACAATTGACTGGACCAGAGCTATGCACTTGACCCAAGTAAGGCCTACCAGAATCATTCCCAAATAGATTCCATTTTGGTCTGGGTACTCTTCTAAACTGAGATGTAAATTGGGGAGCTCATGGCAGTCACCATTTTCTATCCTGTGGCCTGGCAGAGAGAGTCAGCCTATCATGAGAAACAACAAACAGAAGCTAGGATATGCGGCTGAGGAAAAGACTTTCTAGCTTCCTTCAGCACCCCAGCTCCTGGTTTTGGCCTTGCCTATGGCTCAGCTGTCTTCCTGCCTTTGGGTTTTGCACACACCTTTGTGCTCCTGAGGTTAAACCCCTGTTTTTTGCTTAAACTAACTGTAGAGAAATTCTGTACCTACAAACACAGGAGTCCTAAATTCTATAGAAATAAAATAATTTTAAAATCCAGTACCATCTTCTATAATAAAAGGGTAATATGCAAATAGACCGAACGGCAGAACTGAACAATCAATCTAAGTGTAATATGCTAATGATATGCTAAGGCTGCTCAACCACTGATCACTAGGGGGTACATGCTCTGACTGGTAGGTTAGCTTGCTGCTGGAGCCCAGCCTATCAGGACTGAGCAAGATGGGCTGGACAAGCCTTGGAGCCATCCCACAGTCCCTCCCCAGCCAGATCTTGCACCAGTAAGGTACCTGAGCCTGGCCTGCACCCTCTTGCAATCCGGCACCCCTCAGGAGTAGTCAGAGAGCCAGTTTCAGCCTGGTCCTAGAGGCCACTACCCTTGGGAGGGCGTCAGACACAGGGCTCATGGCTGGTGAGTGCTCCTGCAGCAGTGTGGGCCTCTCCTGATTGGGACTGATGGGGTGTGAGCCTGCGGCAGGCACAGTGAGGCTGGGATGAGCGGGAGCAGCAGGTAGGAGTTGCAAGCGGCCTTTGACTGTGGGTTTCCACCTGATCCTGCAGGCCACCCAGAGGGAACCCACCCATACACAAATTCATGCACCGGGCCTCTAATTATATAATAAAAAAAAATCTAAGACATTTGAAATGAAATATTGAGCAGAAATTGGATCTTAGCTTATTTTTTCAAAAAGAAGCCCAAAGGAAGAATGGTGATATGAGAACACATTTGTTTAACTCTTCTTCTTGAAACATTATTAAAATGAACAACAACAAAACAACCAAAACCATAAAAGAAAACTTCATATATGAAAAGACTATGGAATAGCCACAGCCTCATGCCACAGATTCTTGACAACTGACAGAGGTGGTGATATCTGGACCTCATCAAGGGGAGATGATACAGATGAAGCAGAATTCCCTGATTTTGAGATGTATTCACAAGGAAAGGGGTGGGTTTTTTTTTTCAGGGCCCTTTTTCTTAGGTTGGAAAAGTGGGCACTGTGGTAATGGCTAGGTTTTGGGAACCCACAGTCTTGGCTATATGGACTTGGGGACCATTTATATAGAACAAAAAAGCAAGGATGTGGAGGGGATGCTAAATGATGGGCTACATATTCTTACATATCCCCCTCCCCCACCACCACCACTTTCCCTATTTAAAAACCGACCCATCTTTCCATTTGCTAGGAGAGGCTATTGTAAGACAGGAAGACAGAAGCTTGGGATTCAGCTTTGGAACTCTGACTAGAGTCCAGAAACCGAAAAAAAGAGATGATCCATTTACTAAGACCTATGAACCTGTACTGCTATGACCTCCTGCAGTAGCCTCCTACCTACTAAAGTGAGGGGGAGGTAGCTGAAATCATAAAGGAGCCAATCCCACCTCACCCACACTTCAACTCAGACACAGACAGAACTTGCCCTGCATCACAGAGCTGAAAAGACTCAGTGGATGAAGGCTTAAATTCAGTATTTCCACCTGGCTGTCCACGGCCCCATCACATCACCTCCCACCACCTTCAAACCATCTACATCAAGAAAACATTCTATCAATATCAATTCTGCTAGCTCCTGTTCTAAAGGGTCTATATAAACAAGTCTGAAATAAACTTGCAGGCAGATCAGAGAAGAATGACATAACCTTGGACCACAGACAGAATTTTGGGTGGGATTAGAAATACAGGGGGGTATATCAAGTCACAGGCTTTTCTCATTGAGAATTTTTGGAAAATTCTATGCGCAACTCCATTAATTATTTTAGAGGCAATGTGGAGAAGGAGAACTAATATTTGTGAAGCTTATTGCTAGGCATTCTGCTATATGCTTTACATTTAATCCTTGTTTAACTCTTCCTTGTGGTGTGATTCTAGGTAGACATTATTATTCCCATATTATGGATGAGAAAGTATAGGATAGAAGGATTCTGTATCCTTCTCAGGATCATGCATCCAGAAAGTAGCAGAGTTAGAATGTGATTTCAAAGAAGAGGTGACTGCAACAAGCTGTAATATTCCCTGGCTTGGAAAAAGTTATAGTCACAACACAGAGGAAGAAAACATGTCAATCTTACATGTAAGCAGATGGTGGGGATGCAAGATAGAGAGTGAGAGGGGAACTTGTCACCTGCAAACAGAGCTTTTGGAGAATTCTGCTCGAATTACAGCTGGTCAAGTGATTAGTGACCTAGCACAGTGAGTCACCACAAAACCAAATGTCACAGCAGCACACATCAATCTTTCTGCAAACTGTTCCCCAATCTTTCTGCTTGTGTTCGGAGGTGAGAAGAGTTGTAAAACCCAAGAGGACACCTCACGTCAAATATAAGCCTAAATCCAGCTCCTCTTTTCTAATGCCAAGATCTTTTAGAAGATGCAAGGAGATTTTTTACCAAATCCCAGTGCCCAAGCAATACCCCAGATCAATTAAATCAGACTCCCTGGGGTGGAACCTAGGTATCAGTATTAAAGAAAAAAAATTTTTTTCAATTACAGTTGACATTTAATAATATTAGTTTCAGGTGTACAGAATAGTGGCTAGACATTTATATATCTTACACAGTAATTCCCCAATACACATTAGTATTTTTTAAAACTCCAGGTGATTTCAGTTGGAGCTAAGAACCACTGCTATAGTTATAACTAATGTTTCTGGGAATCCAGAGGAGCCTGTGTCCAGCAAACATACTGAGATGCAAGGCATTCTCAGAAAACTCACTTTCCATAGTCCCTTGTGCTTTCACCTTTCAACGTTTTTTTATAGTCAGGATGAACAGGAAGACCCTTGTGTCACTCTTTTTTTCTCTCATAGTCCTGATATAGCACCTGGCAACATTCTATACTTAATCTCTTCTTATTTGTCCTCCTTCTTCCCCTTCTTCCTCTCCTTCCCTTCCTCCTCTTTCTCCTCTTCCTCCTCTTCTTCCTCTTCTTCCTCCTCCTCTTCTGTCTTCTTCATCAAATTTCCTTTGAAAACAGGATTCCATGATTACAAATAAAAATCTGTAAACTAATGCCATATTGAATATAATGTTCATTTGCCCCAAACCCTGCCCATTACCAACCTCAAACCGGACAGACTTGGGTTAAGATTCTGCCTTTATCATTTACTAGCAATGGGACCCAGAGTGAATTTTTATCCTCAGTTGTTATTAAATAACCAGCTTATTAGACTATTATAGATTAAGATAGTTCATATATAAAGTACTTGTGACAAAATAACATATGGAATCATGTCCCAACATACAAACAACCAGGGACTTGTATATTAAAACAAAATAACAATATTTACCCATCATATTGGCAAAAATGCTAAAGTAAGAAATATGTTAATAAGGTAATGCTAGCTGCTGTTAACAGATAAACTCCCAAATCTCAGCAACTTATAATATAGACTTTAAAAATATTATTATTATTATTATTATTATTATTATTATTATTATTATTATTTTAATCCTCACCTGAGGATATTGATTTTTAGGGAAAGAGGAAGAAAGAGGGGAAGACAGAGAGAAACATCAATGTGAGATAAACACATCGATTAGTTGCCTCCTGCACATGCCCTGACCAGGGCCTGGGCCAGGAAGAGCCTGAAACCAAGGTATGGGCCCTTGACTGGAATTAGACCCAAGACCCTTTGTCCACAGGCTGATACTCTATCCACTGAGCCAAACCGGCTAGGACTAGACTTCCTCCCACACCCCCAATTAAAAACCAATCATCATTAATGGAGAGGAGTGGATACTCTGTTTCTCCAAGTATGGATTCAGGGCTGATTCCCTCTTATGGTTCTGTTATCTCTTACGGGCCTTGGAGCTCTCCACTTGATCCTTTGTCTCTCTTCAGAGGAGGGATTGTGCCAGAGATTTCTATGAGCCAGCTCATTACTTCTACCCATTTTTCTTGGACCAGAGCCAGTGACATGGCCTCACCTAAAGGCAAAGGCAAGAGCAGTTGGAAAATGCAGTTTGTGGCTGGGTGGCTGCTTCTCAGCAACTCTGGGAGATAGAACAAGAGCATGACTTTTTAGTGAACAGCTGGCTACCTCTGCCACGGGCAATGTCCATGTTGGTGAGGATGGGTTAAATGGGTTTCTCTTATAGGCAACTGGCAAAAATGTGAATTGGTTGCAGGCCCTTGGAGGACCTTGCAGAATTAACTTAAAATTCAAAACATGGCTGTGATGTGACCAATAACTCCACTTTTTGGTATCAATTCAAGAGGCTGGAAGAGGTACACACTAGAATGTGTATTACAACTCTGTTGTAGTCATGAATCCAATCTAAATGTCTATCAATAAGAGGAAGTCCAAATAAGCTATGTCTATCCATGCTACGGGATACTATGTAAAATTTTTAGTGCAATAGATCTACATGTATTGGCCTAGAAAGTATACCAAGCTACTTTGTTGAGTGAATACAAGTTTGCAAAACATTACTTACAATATGATAGTGCTTATATCAAAAGTAGCAATAAAATACCATGTATTTTCTGTATGGTAGTAAACTTATGTAATGCATTGGAAAAACATCTGGAGATGCATGCACCAAAAAGAAATAATGTTCAACTCTAGGGAAAGGTAGGATGAGGAGGGATGAAGAGGAAAGGAGGGCTTGGCAGATACAGAGACATGAAGATCTTATGGCTGAACAAGTACAGACCCAAGCAGGCCTGCACTCTTGTAAAAATATGATATATTAATTCCTCCCTCCCCCAGGTATATATCCAAAAGAATTAAAAATGCGTACTCAGCCCTAGCCAGTTTGACTTAGTAGACAGAGCATCAGCCTGTGGACCAATGGGTTAGATTCTGGTCAAGAGCCCATACCTTGCTTATAGGCTTCTCCCTGGCCCCGGCCCTGGTCAGGGCTCATGCAGATGGCACCAGTCGATGTGTTTCTTTTGCATGGATGTTTCTCTCTGTCTTTCCCTCTCTCTTCTACTCTCCCTAAAAATCAATGGAAAAATGAGATATAAAAAAAACACAAAAAAACACCACAGGACTGAAACAAATAGTTGTATGCAAATGTTAATAGCAGAATTATTCACAATAGCCAAAAGGTAGAAACAACCCAAGTGTCATCAACAAATGAATGAATGAACAAATATGGTATATACATACAACAGAAAATTCAGACATAAGAAATAAAGTGTGGATATCTACCAGAGCATGGATGAATCCTGAAAACATTATGCTAAGTGAAATAATCCAAACACTAAATAAAATATTGTATGATTTCACCTATACACAATATCTAGAATGGGCAAATTCATATACAGAAAGTAGAATAGTGGTGACCACTATTCTAAAATGGAAATAGATGGTGGTGATGATTCACAAAACGTTGTGAATGTGATTAATGCCACCAAACTGTACAATTAAAATTGATCGCAATGGCAAATTTCGTATTATATGTAGCTCAGCAAAGTGAAAAAATGAAAAAAAAAATTTTAATAATCCACACTGAACCTCACCAAGAGAGAGAGAGAGAGAGAGAGATGAATTAATGTATTCTCACCTTGCTTTCAGAGAGTCATAGTATCTTTTTAAGTCAAAAGAAGAATGAGGATTATAAGAGTCTTCCCTAAAAACCAAATTTTCCCCTTTTCTGCCCCAAGACATTGTTTTGAACATTTAGGTGTCTACTTTTGCTGTTTAAAAATGACAGAGTTGTGTAAGGAAAGGAAAGGATGTCATTAAATCTGATGAGCAGTATGCTATTAAGGTCCCTTTCAGAGGAAGTCTGATTAACTCAGTCACCTACTGTGAGAAGCTGATAATAGAGGTAGAAAATGGGAGGAAAGTTGTAAGAAGTTTGCCTTTAAATCAGGTGGATGGAAATCATTCTTCCACCTTGGGCTACTTATTGATGCAATTCTTATAGCACCATCTGTATTTTGAGGGGGTGGAGAGAGGGTGATTAAATGATTTATGTGTTTAATTTCCCTCCATGCTTAGCAGGCTGCAGTCCTGCACTCAGAACACAGGGAAATTGATTAAAATAACAATTGTCCAGAGCACAACCACTAGCAATCAGCATGAGGAGCTGTTTTCCTCCCTCGGAATTAGAATCATGATCCCTCCCAGCTGCCTGGGGTCATCTTCTTGGCCCTTGGGGCTAGCATGGAATTTTCAAAGCTAACAAGATTTAACCTTAGCTAACAAGGTCAGTAGGAAAAGTAACAGATTCTCCCCGCTCCAAAGAGTAGAGCAAAGTTTGTCTCTTACTGGTCTCTGCTTTGCGCCTGCTATTCAGGACCTCCAGTTCTTAAATAAATGCACTTGTAATCAAGTAAAAGTTAACAAATATTTATTGAAAGGGTGATGGAGCATGGGAGGGTGAGGTTTCTTCGTGAGACTGAGGGGACAGGGGTCATAGAGAATGACAGAAGAGGGAGAGAATTCCTGTTTTGGAGGCGGTGTTGTGCATGGAAGGGCACAGGTGTGAAGCCAGCAGGCCTTGCCACTTATTAACTTCTGTGACCTTGAGCAAATGATTTTTCCTCTGAGCCACAGCTTCCTTGTCTGCCTAACAAGGACAATAGTAATATCTATCATGTGGTGTTGCATGCATATAAGGGAGAGATGTGTAAAGGCCTGGCACAGAGTAGAAAGCTCACTAAATGTTTTTCATTTTCAATGTTGTTGGCTGCAAATCAAAAAAGTGGAGAACTGAGGTCTGAACACTCAGAAAAGAACCCTGGGATGAGACAGGGAAGGAGCATTCGGATGGGCACCAAGTCAACTGACAAGCTAGGAATTGGAAAGGAACTCAGAATGTTAGATGTAGGCAAGTTCTGGAAGGGTTTTGTATACAGAGCTTCCTTGCCCTCTCCCCATGGAGTCAGGGGGGCATCACTCTCCATGAGTATCAGGTTAATGTGTTAACCAACCAGGAAGCTTTACCAAGCCTCAGTGTCCAGGAATGTTACTGAGGCTTCATTACATAAGCACAATTGATTGAATCACTGGCCATATGATTAAACTCAATCCCTTGCCTCTTTCCTCACCCTAGAGATGGAGTGACTGAAACACCCAACTGGCTAGCCACGCCCTTGGTCTTCCCAGTGACCAGCTAAGTACCCACCCTCACTGCCTCATTAGCATAACAGACACTCCTATTACACAGGGAATTCTAAGAGCTTTTGAAGTTCTGTGCTAGGATGGAGGGATAAAGTTCTATATTATACTACAGGTTTAGAACTGGGAGAACTGGGAACTGGGATTGAGTCTCACTGGATTTGACCAGGAACTACCTTGATTTGTTTCTGTCCTTCCCTTAAGCCTTGTTATAGATGATGCTGACATTCGGAGAATGCTTCATGGCAGGATGATGAAATGTCTGGAACTAGAAGTTCTGTCCTTGCCTAGATCATGCTTTTCTTTCTATGGGGACTTGTGATGTGGTGCTTGGAAGACAATAGGAAAAGGGGTTCAGGTAATATACTTGGAACTCCTTTTTAGTGTGAGCAAGCATGGATTGCTTTTCCTTTAATCAAGAGGTGACTAACTCAGTGGACCTATTGAGACCAAAGTGGGATTGCAGGTGCCTCCAAACAGAATACTCTTTGGCAGCTTCTTGGATACCTCTCCCATGAAATGGTGGGCAAACTTTGCTACCCATGGCCATAAGTTCCTCAAACATAGATTTTAGCACAACCCTGGGACATATGGCCACCAAATAAGACTGACATTTCTGGGTCAAAGCAGGGGGAAGCAGTGCCCAGCTCTGCCACACTCCTCACATGGGACGGGAACACATCTCACACCTTCTATGCAGTGCTCATGTCTGCTATCCTTGAAAAATGACCATTTAACCAAACAAGAGAGTAAATCCCTGGGATGACCCACATTGTATCATTGTCCCCAGTCACTCACTCTTCCTGTCCACCCTGTTACTCACACTCTCTGTTTACCTTGACATTGATTACTGCTTGGACCTTGAAGGTGGATCATTGGCTTTCATTAACTGTTATTGATCACCTTCTGTAGACCTGGAATAGTTGTTGTTACATCATTTTATATCATTGTTCCTTTTAAAAATCACCTGCCTGTCATCTTATGCATTTAAAGAATGAATCTATTTAAAAGTGATAAGAATAACCGAATAACTCAGTCTACTTTTCTAAACTAACATGTGTTGGCTAGAGGAAAAGCTATATCATTTTGGAAAAGCTTTATTGTGGCATCATGGAGGATATTCCTCATTCGTCTGGTTTAGCTTAGAGCAGCAGTTCTCAACCTGTGAGTCTCGACCCCTTTGGGGGTCGAACGACCCTTTCACAGGGGTCGCCTAAGACCAGCGGAAAACACCTATTTCCCATGGTCTTAGGAATCAACAGACCACTCCTCGGTGTAGCAAAGTGTAGCAATGTAGTTTACTGTTGTCATATGAAGACTGTTGCCCATGCTACACCATGATTCAAGACAAAATTTCATTTATTTGTAATTAGAAATAAATATTTCACAATATATAGTTACATATTGTTTTTGTGATTAATCACTATGCTTTAATTATGTTCAATTTGTAACAATGAAAATACATCCTGCATATCAGATATTTACATTACATTTTATAACAGTAGCAAAATTACAGTTATGAAGTAGCAACGGAAATAATTTTATGATTGGGGGTCACCACCACATGAGGAGCTGTATTAAAGGGTCGCAGCATTAGGAAGGTTGAGAATCACTGGCTTAGAGGGATGATCCTAACCAAGGCTTTTCCAGGCAATAATTACTTGTGGCCTTGCTTTTGGATTGTAAAACATTCCCAAGTCTAAAATTTCCTCACCTGTATGTGGTGGGGGTGGAGGTTAAGTAGGGAAAGAGAGGGAGCAGAGAAAGGAAGACCATGGTTGATGTGAGCATCAGATGTGAAACAGAGAGAAAAGAAGTAGAAGTGAAGGGTCTGTGCTATGCAGTGTCCATCATGTCGTGTTGTTCAGTGTGAGCTCTCCATAGACATTTGGTGAGTTAGATAACACTGTTTAGGTATTTGGTGGTCAGTGCTGTGGCAAAGTGATGGGACTTTCAAGGATCCCTCAAATAGAGCCATCAGTCATCTCCCATGGCTGTACTCAGTGAAGGACTAAGTGTGAACCACAATTGGGCCAAATTGCTTGTGTTTTATTCATTTTACATTTTTTTTAAAAATAAGGGATAGATTATATTCAATCAAGTTCACAAGCTTTAAATGTACAGCTCAGTGAATTAGTCTGTGTATACACCTATGTGACCAATACCTAGATCAAGCTGCAGAACATTTACCATCATTATTTTCTTAGTCAATGTCTACAGAGATAACCACTATTCTAACTTCTATCATCATCAATTAGTTTTGCCTGTACTTGAGTTTCATATAATGAAATTATTCAGCATGCACTCCTTTTTTTTTTTTTACTCCTCACCTGAGGATATTTTTTCCATTGATTTCTAAAGAGATTGGAAGGGAGAAGGAAAGACAGAGAGAAACACTGATGTGAGAGAGACACATTTATTGGTTGCCTCCCACATGCCTCTGACCAAGGCCGGGAGCCTGCAACTGAGGTATGTGTCCTTGACCAGAATCAAACCCAGGACCCTTTAGTCCTCAGGCCAACACTCTATCCACTGAGTGAAACTGGCTAGAACACATCCACTCTTTTATATCTGATGTCTTTTGCTAAAATATCCATCCATGTTGTTGAATGTAGCAGTAGTGTGCTATTTTTCATTTCTGAGTAGTAGTATAAAGTAGTATAAATATATCTCAATTTGTTTATCTGTTTTGTTGATGAATACATGGGTTGCTTCTTGTTTAGTATATTATGCACAGTGCTGCTGTAAACATTTCTGTAGATGCCTTTGGTGAAAATATGTACTAATTTCTGTTGGACACATCTTTAGGAATCAGGGTAGTTAGCTTTAACTTTGTGAAGGAGTGTAATATAATTTTTCAAAGCATTTGTACCAATTTTTATTCCCAACTGAAATAGATGACAATTCCAGTTGTGTCTAGGGACAATATCCCACATCTTTGCTAACGTTTGATATTTTCTGACTACTTCAGTCATTCTGTATGCTAGTGGATATACATTTTGATTTAATTTGTTTTTTCTTATTACGATTTTAAGAAAGGATTTCTGTTTGCTCTTATGACGTTCAGAATTATATTTGAAAACAAAGTGACTGAATTAATTTTGTTGTTTTTAAATGTTTACTTTCTTGGATATGTAAAGTAGTCTTTGATGGATTGAATGACATCATCTCAGGTTTGCAAAAATGTAGCAATTAAAGTAATGGACTCCCATAGTCATTAGCATTTCCCTTACTAAGGGACCCTTTCAAAACTCAGTCTCCTCTGAGTATCTGGACTTTTGGAAACTTGTGGGGTCTGTTTGCCATGATTTATATTTTAGATAAATCTGCAGATCCATTTAAATATATATATTCTTAAAGACTCACTATGGCAAGAAAGATAAAAAAGTTATACAGTTGATTTCTGCTGAAATCAATTTTCAATAACAAATCTTTGTGTAATTTTTAGATAATCACTTATTTAATTTTAGAAATAATCAATGTATACAAGTTTTGTGCAGGGATTAAAGAACTATCTGTAGTCTTAAAAATTAATTGTGGCAAAGCCCAGCTGCGGTGGTTCAGTGGTTGAGCATCGACCTATCAACCAGGAAAAGGTCAGGGTTCGATTCCCATTCAGGGCATTAGCCCTGGTTGCAGACTTGATCCCCAGTAGGAGGCATGCAGGATGCAGCCAATCAATGATTCTCATCATTGATGTTTCTATCTCTCTCTCCCTCTCCCTTCCTCTATGAAATCAAAAAATATATTTTTAAAAATTGTGGCAAGGTTCCCTTTACATAAACCAAGGCTTTTTCTTTTCTACGAAAAGAATGTATGCCCTATAGTATAGGGCCTATACAACAAACATCCAGATATCCACTTGCAGGTCCCACACAACTCTAAAGTCAATGTGTTCAAAACTGAACTCACCACATACATTGATATAACCTATTTTCAATCACTTCTCTTCTCAGATATTCATTTAGTTAATACTATTGCAACCTAGCCAGAAAATTGAGTAATCCTCAGTTCCTCTCTCTTCCTCACCAACCTGTTCATTTATAACTTGGCTTATTCAACAAATATTTATTGGAAGCCTTTTACGCCTCTGAGTTTGTTGTTAATATTGGTGACATGCTTTTTGGACAATTTCCTCCAGAGAACTACTTTTGTTTTTAGTCAAGAACCCAAAGATTATAATCTTGATTCCCTAGGCAACAACCTATCATTTGGGACATGTTCCAGACTTGAGAACAAAGGCTGGAAACTTCATTTTATGGCTGAATTTTCCATTCGTAGAGGATGAAGTAAGGATGACTCATCTGATAACCATTTCTATTGAACTGCCTCATCAAGATAAATATCTCCATTCACAAATTTCTTCCCTACTCTTTGTTGACACTGCAGGAGAGAGACATCATGTATTTAATCAGATTTCTCAATGGTGTAAAGACTCAATAACTCAATTAGAGGTAGAATTTGGTGTGGATCAACAAAATTTCTGATGCTCATTGGAAGGTTTTATATATATATATATATATATATATATATATATATATATATATATATGCCTGAAGTCATGGAACACATTGATCCAGGGGAAGGGTGGAGGAATGTACTTCAGATCCAGAAATCTCCCTTGCTGGTGATGTCAATGTCAAATTCTAGACAGTGGGAATGACAACAGAATGAGATATCACAAAAACATTTAATTTTATAATCACTTGAGCAGTTATTATGGATAAGGCAAATACAGGTACACCCTGAGTTAGAATATTTGCTCTTCAAAGACTTATACTTGCAAACTTTAATTCTCATGCAATCCCCCCACTTCTGTGACCACACTGAAATTTCTTCCATATTCTATCCACACTCTCTTTTCCAGTCCCAGATAGCAATTAAGAAGGAAGCTGAAACAAAGAGCTGCCTGGCCTTCTATTTCTTTTTAATATTCTCTTTTCTGTTACCTTTTCCTACTCATGGTCAATTAATTTTATACCAGACAACACATTTCTCATCTGTAAGCCATCTATAAACATTCCCTTCTCCTCCTTGTTTTCTTCTTCTTTATTCTCTTTATTTCCTCTCTTGTGTTCTCAAACTTAATCAAGGTTGAGATGAGTAATGCTTGGGCTACACTTCAAGAAAAATTGAAGTGTTTAATGCTATCTACTGGTGTCCAGCTTTTATGAAATTCATTATCAACCTTCTTTCCCACTTCTAACAAGTTTTCTTATTATCAATCAGCAATATTCAAGGTTTTGAAAGAAAAAACATTGACAACTTTCATATATAGCAAGTCTATACAAGCATTATATACTCTTGTGTGTGTGCACACACATTGCCCATGCATATACACAAGAGGCAATGAGAAGTTTGAGAGAAATGACTATTTTTTGCCCCAAACCCCATCTCCCTCTGACCACTTGTAGAGGTAAGTGGAAGATGTCTTCCAAACTGGGCCAGCAGAGCCCAGAAGGGCTCTGATTCAAACCAATTTTTTTGTAATCACTCATTGGTCTTATATTTCACTCTAATTAATAGTCAAATCACACCATTTACTAGTAAGAAATGTCTTTTTGTAACCACATCTACCCCTTCCCCTTTCCCTCTTTTCTTTTTGACTTTCAGGAGGACTCTTAGGTACTTGGTAGACACTACATTGTCATTATTTATAAAGGAAGAAATTGAATCTTATAGAATTTAAGTAACTGCCCATAGTCCCATGGGTAATAACAGAGAGAGATTTGAACCCAAGTCATCTGACTCCAGAACCAGAACTCTTAATCTTCATGCTATACAGCTTCTCCAATAAGAAAAAGAATAGTATAATAATAGTATATGTCTCATAGGAACTAAGAGAGAACTAAATAAAATAACTTAGGTTCTGCGTCTGGCACACAGAAAGATGTAACAAATGTTAAGATGATCATGATAATAATGATGAAAGAAGAGGATGAAGAGGAAAAGCAGAAAAAGGAGGAGGGGAGAAGAAGAAAGACAATAAAAAGGAAAAGAAACATCAACAGTTTCACTCATCTGTCTCCTTTAATAATGATCCCAAATACTTATTATGGCAGGTAGGTGATGTCATGGTGGGAAAGAGCAGAGTTGGGAGGGATTGGAGCAAAGGCATAGTCTATATGGAATTTGAGGAAGGGTTTATTTTTGAGCTTGCAATAGCGTGTTGCTCATCTCCTTGCTTTCAACAGCCATCCCAAAGGCTATGTCATCCACTAAGATTTTATAAGTCAGACTTATCTTGGATTTAATCCCTTACCCTGGAAATCCAGAGACAACTTGTTTTCAGAGCATGGTGAGATGTGAAAGTGGAGGGGTGTTCTAAGAACTGGAGGCCAGAGCTTTGCCATCAATAACAGGCCTTCTTTTAATCCAGAGCAAACTGGACATGTTCTAAATACCAAACTGCTGATCCCAAACAGTAGCCTGGTCAACTGTTAAAGGGCTCTCCAGGGGAAGGATAGGGATAGAGATTATGGAACGATCCACCAACCCAGGCATCAGAAAATATCTAATAAAATGTGCTGAGCTTTGCATCAAGGGTGGAGTTATTGAATATTAATTGCCAGAGGCCTCCTAACACTGTTTTGGTGAATGCAAATCTAAGTCCAAAACAAATATTAATGTGCTAACACATCCCTGTAATGGTTAGAGAAAGAGGCTCACTCTATGAGCAGAAGAGGGGGCCAGAAATGCAGACCCATGCATGAGCAAGACCTTTATTGCCAGGGATTCTGACTCATAAGTAGGTATGATCTAATCATGTCTGCCTTAAACAGTCAGGATACCAACTCCACCTTTGTAACAGACTGTTACTAGTGAGGGGAGGGCAAAACCCAGGCTGAAGTAAAAGCAAAAGGAGATATTTACCTTCTCACAGGACACACCTCCAATTTCTCATCTGTGAAATAGAGGTTTTATTTAACAATCAGTTACCTTTCTAAAACTTGGCACAATTTGACATTGCTTAGTAACATGTCCCTCTACTAGCCTGGTTGTAAGTGCTCTGACCCCAGCTAGAATGGCTGTAGTATCTAATAACTCTAGACATTGTCTCACCTGCCCACACTTTCTGTTCAGTCTATGCCCACCCTATTAGGTCATATTCACATAGGAGCTCAGCGGATAAAAATTTGTATGGATTGAATGTGTCTTCCTAATCTTTGAGAGGCTTCAGCTGGGTCTTGAAATGTGGATGAGTTTAAAGCAAGTACAAATTCTAAGAAAGGGTATTCTTAATTTTGGAAATCATCAAAACGACATAGTTATTGTGGTGATAAGTCCAGAAAGATGGGAGATCCAACTACAGATTTAGAAATTTGGCTGATCTGGAAATCATGGCAATGAGGGAAGGAAGGGAGGGAAGCTGAAGTTCCTAGACATATTGATAGCTTATCATGACTATGAGATAGAGATGGAGAGGGAGAATGAGAAAAATGTTCAATCATGTCCCAGGGCTCATATGAGGGATAAGTTTGTCTCCACTCTGAGACTTAGATAAAAACCTATTGGGAGGAAAGGGGTTACGGTGCAGGGGGAGGGTCCCAGAGCTCCTACTCAGGCATTCCTAACCTTTTTTGTGTCATGAATTTCTTCGGGATTCTGGTGAAGTTACTGAGCCTACTTCAGAATTTTGTTTTAAATAAGATAGTAAGAAATTTAGAAGCCAATTATGTTGAAATACATTATCAAAAAAAGTCTTAATGTGTGCTTCCTTATTAATACATTAAGTTATGTATTAATAAGAACCAATTTATTTTTTCAATCCATCTTGCACTAACAACTTTTATAAAATAGACTAAAAATATGAATAAAAGAGATTTTAAATATAAACACCAATGTTTATTATTTGATCCAAAATACATTAAAATTTTCTAGCGTTATTCAAACTAGCCCAATTATTATTAAATTATTCAAATTGTTTAGAAAGTTTCTAAATGTTTGTACTCAATTCCTGTATTCCCTTGTCATGAACCTATAATCATTCATGGTCTGGTACCAGTCCATAAACCAATGCTCTGAGTAGCTCTATATTAAATGTAAGATCTAGCTGTAGGTCTAATAGCAACCCCAATTTTGAAGTCTTGATGAGCATAAACAATCTATCACTGGCATTGAAATATCTGTTAATTGTATTGGTGACAAAGTTAGTTATTTTTCATTCCATTAGATTATGTTGACTACTTCATAATGGAAGGGCATACTAAATTTACTGTAGGTTAGTAAAAATTATGTTGCAATTGTGCTGTTAGTGCACACTCTCCCCACTCTCAAATTCTATTCTCAGACCTTTTTGGAGCTCCAAATTAAGGTTTCCTGCCTTAAGCAAGGGAATCAAACTTCTAGAAAAGGAGTCAAGGAGACTTGATTTTCTAGACATCTAGAAAAGTACCCTGTGAACACAAGGGAGGATCTCCCCAAAACCTCAGTCAGGCAATGCCTTCTTGCATCTTGGGTCCCAAGGTCACAATGTTATCAGTTGTGGTTCAGGCCAGGGAAGGAAGTTGCCTGCACATGGACTGGCACAGGCCCAGGCTCAAGGTAAGAGGCGGCTCAGAACATCACAATTCTATTGGGAACAGAAGCCCCGGAAGGAAAGGAAAGAGAAGTGACAGCCACAGGGGCAGATGCAGGAAGCGGTCAGCCTAAACAAGGAGGCTTGCTATTTGCCTTGGCTTCTGTAGGGCTCAGAGGGGCAGGGAACCTGGGGAGGCCTGTGGTAGAGTCCCCTTTTACTCTGGTAGAGTCCTCTTTTTATTTTCAGAATTGTGTTTTGTACCATTGGGCTCATCCAGGCTCAGAAGACTACTTGACTTATTCATGGCACCCATTACTGAAAGTTACCTTGGGCCAGACATGGGGATAAACACATTGCTTCTCCATCAATCACAAAAGCCACCCTGTGGAATATGTACCATCATTATCCCCATGTAACAAGTAGGAAAACAAGCTGAAAGCCATCCAAACCTCACATCTGGGACCTAGTCAGGACCCTCTGGAGGCAGAGCCTGTGATGACTGCACGCCCTGCATGCCAAATTCTCGATTGACTCAGAGTAATACAGACAAATTTTCTTCAGCTTCAAGGGAATTGGATCCTCTCTCTGTTTGGGAAGTACAAGGAAAAACATAATCGTTCACTTTCAACATTTCTTGTATTGTTTGCATTACACAATAGCACACGTTTCATTTTACTTTATTTTACTAAAGGAAGAAATATCTACATGAGGCAGGGAACATGACCTGGCTGACTGCAAGATGACCCTGTGTTGGCATCCAGGCCCCCACTTGGTCCTGGAATTTTTTCAAAGGCCTCAGGAGACTTTTAAGACTTGTAGTTTAAGAGTCTACAACTAGGGCTAACAGTGCCCCCTAGAGGGTTTGAGGCTGCACTGCCAGGAAAGAGGATGGCCCAGCCTCCCAGGTATGGCTTTTCCTAGTTGGTCAGTTTTGATGGCAGTTAAGATAGGCAGGGTTTTGTTTCACAGGAAATGGGCAGTACCTGAAAGTAGCCACCAGAAAACCAGAAAATATCAGAGACAAACAAGACCTTACCCATGCCTGTAGTGGGCAAAGAATTCATGGGCTACTTTTACAAATGAGGACCAGAGGAAAAAAGTGAAAGGAAGGAGGGCTTTGGGGGAGTTTCTAGACCAGGGATTCAGGCCTAAGCTAAGACCCTTAGGACAAGGTTTAGGTTCTGCTTTCTCAGTCATGGGAATTAAATAATCACTACCTATAGGATGCTCAGGTCCCCATTTGCAAATAGGAAACTATTGAGAGATCTAAAGTGGAAGAATTTCATCTACATGTTTAGGTATTATTGTCAATAGTGAAAGTACAACCTGGTTTCTAAGCTTTGTCCCTCTGTTTTCTCAATGATCATCAGAAATAGGCATAGTTGGACTCTATAAAGGCAAAAAAGTTCCTTATTTTAATGTGCAGCAATAGAGACACATATAACGCTAAAAGCTTGATAGAGGAAGTTGCTATCCTCTATCTGAGAAACCTGGTATCCTGGGACAGAAGACCCTTAAAACAAGGGCTATTGAGTGATATAATGGACAAAGAACAGAAACAAGACAGGGATACCTGCTTTCACCACTGCTATTCATTATGGTACTGGAATTCCTAGCCAGACCAATTATGAAGAGGAAGAAGAAGGAGGAGGAGGAGGAGAGGAGGAGGAGGAGGGGGAAGGAGAGGGAAAAGAAGGGGGGAAGAGGGAGAAGAGAAGGGAAGGAAGAGGGGGAGGAGAAGAAGAAATAAGAGGAATTCATATTGGAAAGGAAGAAATAAACTGTCAGCACTTGCAGATGATCATATGTATAGAAACCCCCAGAGAATCTACATAAAAGTTAACAGAGGTAATTAATCTATCTATGTTGCAAACTACAAGATCAACACTCAAAAGACACTTGTGTTTTAATATACCATTAACAAACTACCTAGAGAAGAAATTAAGAAAGCAACCTAACAGTAAATTTAACCAAGGAAGTGAATGACTTGTACACTGAATGCAATAAAACAATGATGAAAGAAATTTAAAAAGACATAAATGTATGCAGTATGCAGAATATATAAAGAATTCTTACAACTCAACAAAAGACATGCAACCCAATTTAAAAATTGGCAAAGGAATATATATTTTTCCAAAGAAGACATACAAATGGCCAAGAAACACATGAAAAGATACTCAACACCATTAGATATTAGGGAAATGCAAAGTGAAAACCATGATGAGGTAGCACTCACACTCACTAGGATAGCTATAATTTAAAAAAAGTGTTGGCAAGAGTTTAGTAGGCAATGTTATTTGTTAGAGCTTGCTTTGACCTGGGGCTCCTGGCACCTTCCAATATCTCATTTGCTTTAGCATGCTCCAGTTCAACTTGGAAAAGAGATTCTTTTCCATAGTGAGACCTTTCATTTCTCTTCCTCCTCCTCCTCTTCCCCCTCCTCTTTCCTCCTCCTCCTTTCCTCCTCCTTCTCTTCCTCCTCTTCCTCCTCCTCCTCTTCCTTTTCCTTCTTCTCCTTCCCTTCCTTTCTTTCTTCCTCTCTTCCTTCTCTTCCTCCTTCTTTTTTTCCCTCTCCTCCTCCTCCTCCTTTTCCTCCTCTTCATCCTCTTACCCTATCAACACCACCTCCTCCTCTAATTGAAGAACAGCCGTGTTTATGTCCTAGATCTTTGTTGATTATGAAAAACGACCTTCGTGTATACCTACACCATATCCCTGACTGCCATGGACTTTTTTGGATGAGCATTTACTGTGTCAAGAGACTCATGGTGATGCAGAAAGCCCATTAAAGTGCCTAATCCAACCAGACCCAGAGAAAAGCAAAACTGGATGGAATTTTAGGGATATTGTCTTTCAGGGATTAAGTTACCACTGCAAGCAGAGCTCCACTGCTTTGGCTCACAAACCATTCTCCGGAGAAATCTTCTGCAAGCCAATTGTTTCATAAAACTGTGCTGTTTAAATTTGGGTAAAAGGGTAGAAAGGTTTCATAGAACAAAATGTCAGAGGAAGAGACAAACTCAAAACTGAGCTTTCCAGGAGATTTAAATCTTTGAGCATTATGTTACCTTTTTATTGCTAGAACAATGTTTTTGCAACTCAGTGGAGGAGGCTGTGTGGTATCTCATCAGAGGGCAGTCCACTCAGGGCACTCAGATCAGAAAGTGTTTCTCTAGTTGCCCAACAGTGGCCAGACTCAGTTTGGGTTTAGATGTGTCCCAGAATTTCAGCCCATCTTAGAATTCACTGGAGCTAGAAATCAACTGTCTTTTCAAAGCACCTGCTGAGTCTACTCCTGTGTCAAATGAAAACACCAACGTGATCATTGCCTCCACTCTCATGCTTTCCTAGGCACTTTGCATGCATTTGCTAATATAGTAAGTGCTTTGAGATAAGTGCTATAATTCCCATGTTACAGGTAAGTAAAGTTAACATCCCCAAACCAAACAACCTGTAATCATACTGTGTGTGGTCTTTAGTAGCTGGCTTCCTTTACTGATCATGCTTCCTCCTGGGGATGATTCAGAGAGATTGATACCAAACAACCTAGCCTCATTTCTCCCTCCTTTATCCTGTCATTTTTCATCTTCTGGAGATTTCAGCCCTTTAAAGCTTAATCAATTTGTATCAATAGTTAATCCCAATGTTTTGGCCTTTCAGTTCTTTAATGAATTTCACTCCTGTTAAACTTGAAAGAGTCAGATACTTAGCTTTGATTTCTATTGGCTTTAACTTCCTTTTTCTTCAGATAAATTAATATATGATATTCTGGAGAAGGCAAAGCTATGGAGGCAGTAAGAAGATCAGTAGTTGCCAGAGATTATGGGTGAGAGAGGGATGCATAGGCAGGGCACAGAAGTTTTTAGGGCAGTGAAACTTTTGTAAAATCACATAATACTTACAACACCTAGTGTAAACCTTAATGTAAAGTATGAATTTTGGGTGACAATGATGTGTCAATGTAGGTGCATCAGTTGTAAAACTCTGGTGGGAGATGTTGGTAATGGAAAGGTTGTGCATACTTTGGTTATATGAGAAGGTTGTACTTTCTAGTCAATTTTGTTGTGAACCTAAAATTATAAAGTCTATTAAAAACTTAAAGTAAAATACACCATCAATGTATTTCAACAAAGCCTTTCCTTTTACTTAAAAATTAATCTATGGATTTAGTGAAGATATTTTTTTATTCTTATGGACATTAAGATTATATTTTATTAATCCAATTAAGAGTGAAAATTCATCTGAATCTGTGCAAATGTAAAAAAAATTAATTAAATGACTATACTTATGATGTCTCATAGCAAAATATAAAGTCAACAGTGTATTATTTTCACTAATTATTAGTTAATAATATAATTTGTTTTAATGCTTTAATTTTCGTAGGTAAAACTACCTCAAATAATGGTAATAGAAAATTAAATAAAAGCTATCTCTTGAACTAAGATCCTATAGATCTGTTGAAAATTTTTTTGAAGTTAAAAAATAAATTCGCCTGGTAGTGTGGTTGTGGTTGAGCATTGACCTATGAACCAGGAGGGCACAGTTTGATTTCTAGTCAGGGTACATACCTGGGTTTTGGACTCAATCCCCAGTGCAGAAGACAACTGATAAATGATTTCTTTCTCTCTCTCCTTCTCCCTTCATCTATGAAATCAATAAAAATATATTTTTAAAAGAAATAAATTCAAGAAAGAAAGCATGCAGGCCTGAAGTGTTTTCATGGAAGTGTTTTAAATTACATTTAACTTCTTTAATTTAATGTAGGATATTCATATTTTTAAATTTTTTCTTGTGTTCATAAACTTTCTGTGGCATACACTAAGGGCTGCCTGAATCTCATCTGGTTGAGTTTGAATTCTAGCACCAGTGGGGAATAATGAGCCACTTATTCTGGATACTGCCATGTACAGGGCATTGCTTGGTTACTTGTGGGCCCTGCAAGCACAGGAAACGGTCTGTCCTCTCCTTTTGCAGGAATCCTGCTTGGGGCCAACTCTTCAAAGAATGGCCTTTAAGGTACCTCATCAGAGTCTCCTGGGAGCCTATTAAATATTCCAATTCTAGATCCTCACCCTAGACCTCAAACATACAGCCAGCAATATGCATTTTTAGAAAATACTTTAGTGAGTTCTTTGCACACTGAAAGTTTCATAACTACTAAAAATTTCAGAATAGCTGGTGTAATACAAAAGTCATAGACCCCACTGTTAGAGTTTGCCTCATTTAAATTGGGAGGATAAAACATGGCCGCATGAGATACTCAAGAAAAATAAACCAGGGCCCTAACTGATTTGGCTCAGTGGATAGAGCATTGGTCTGAGGATTGAAAGGTCGCAGGTTCGATTTTGGTCAAGAGCATGTACCTTGGTTGTGGGCACATCCCCAGTGGGAGGTGTGCAGGAAGCAGCTGATTGATGAACATTGATGTTTCTAACTCTCTATCCCTCTCCCTTCCTCTCTATAAAAAAAAAATAAATAAAATATATACTATTTTAATAAATAAATAAATAAATCCACTGGTCAGGAACTGCAACGTGCCACTCTTCTGACATTGGCTGCCTGGCTGATCTCAACGCCCCTGTAGTGCTTCAGGGGAAACTGATTTGTCCAGTTCAAGTGACTGAACCTTTAAAACTTGGGCGTGACGATCAGAAAGTTGAGGCTGCTGGTTCTGCTTCAAGTTCCCCAATCAGAAATCTCATTTCCATCCCTGGAATCAACTGATGACAAAGAAGTCTAGCCAGACCTGGGTTTTAATGGCTTCCATTAATTTCCTAAATGGAGGGTGAGACTTCACTGGACAAGCACTGGCATAAAATTCTGCTGCAGCCTTTTACAGTTGACCCATAAATCAGAAGCCAAGTTCAAGAATTTTTAAATTGGATGGAGTCATGCATGATTCCATCCAACAGCAACTTTAATGAAATCCTATCCCGACTTGGTAATTACCAGGCTGTGACAATTAATTTCTTGCTTTGGTTTAAAATCCATCTGGTTCTAGGTGGATATTTTAGTCCGGCAAGATGAATTGTACTTCATGTCACCTGTGTAAAGCTATTAGCCGGTGGAAAATTATAAGTTGAACAAAAATGGTTTATTAAAAACAGTTCAAGCACAATTAGTACCTACACAGCCTTCAGGTCTTTTAAAACACATTTTTATGGCCTCACAGATGGCTGGAGTTCTCAAAATCCTTACCAAAGAACAGCTTCATCCAGCTTCTATATTGAGAACATAGAAATAATGGACAAGCCCAGTTTTAAAACAGATAATATAATAATATAATGTGTTAATATGATCAAGCCCAGTGTTAAACATACTTAAGACACAGAAACTCAGATTTGCAAACTTTATAGTTACTCATGACAAAGCCAGATTGGCTTCCTAGTTAGCCCCTGTTCCCTACAGATGCATTCATTAAACCACTTCCCTGCTGGCTCTTGAAATATTACATTTGGGAGGACAGTAAGGATTTCCTTGTGCCCCTACACCATATCCTGCAACTATCCCCATGCCTCAATTCTAATAGTAGTAGTAGAAATAATAATTAAAAATAATAACAATGATATTTGTTGAGCACTTTGTAGTTACCAAGTGGCATTTGAAATACTTTTATGCATTAATTCATTAGATCTTCACAGTAACTCTATGAGGCAGGTACTATTAGCATCTGTGTTTCACATAGGGAAAACTGAGGCACAAAGTGGTTAGTTAACTTTCCTAGGATCATTATGTTAGTTATCTATTCCTATGTAACAAACCACCCCAAATCTAGTGGGTCAAAACAATCACTGTTTATTTGGCTCATAACTCTATAGGTCAGCAATTCAGGCTGGGCTCAGCTGGGGGTTCTGGCCTTGCATGTCCAGCATCTGTACTCAGTCTCACATCTGATTTGCTGGTTTTCAGTGGGCTCTTTCAGCTGTCTGGACTTCAGGGAGAACAACTAGGCTGTCATCTCTCTTTCTATAAAGTAGCTCAAGCTTGTTCACATGGCAGGTAGATAGGACTCTGAGAAAAGAAGTATCCAGGCCTCTCGAGCTATAGGCTAGAGCTGGTACATCAAAATGCTACCCCATTTTTTGCCCACAGCTTGATACCAGGCCAGCCAAGGCTCAAGAAGTAGAAAAATGGAAAGAGCTATAAAGATACATTGCAAAGGGTGAGAATATAGGGCAGGTGGAGAACTGAGGCCATTTTTTTTTTTTTTACCATCCATCTACCCAGTTACATAGCTGGTCATTAGTAGAGTGATCTTCAAACTGCACAGCCAGTGCCCTGACTGCATTACCACACTGCCTTCATAACAATATCTCATCTTCTTTCTGTAACTGGCCCTTATTTTTATTATCTGAATGAAGTTTCTACCTTAGTAACCTGCTATTGCTCCTGTTCTCCATGTCTTGAAATCTGCCTGCATTTTGCCCTTCACCCCAATATTGTGTTGCATTTGAACCCTGCTGAATTCTGCTAAAAACCTACCCAAACATGACCATCTGCCTGCTGAGGGGTATGCTCTCTGATGGCCTCACACACCCGACTCTTCCTGAGGTTCTCATCTCCCATGTGACCAGTTTGCTTGTACACACTGCTCTGGCACCTCCAGCACTTCAGTGCACACGTTCACTCTTTTTTTCGTTCAATCTTGTCCAGCACTGAGTAGCATCTCTAGTCTTTCTTTGAAAAAATGATCCATTGCATCATTCTTCTAAATACAAAATTTCTGGAACACATTGTACCAAGTAAGATCCACTTTTAACTACGCATTTAACTCAATATTTTTCTCTCTTGTTTGGAGCCAGGAATTAAAGAAGGTCATCTCTACCTAGTCTCTGACCCTAATTCCTCCTTTTCTATCATACTATCCTGGCCTTACATCTTGCGTGAACCATGATGGAGTGCAAGATCACATGGCTGTAACTTCCGGAAAGCAGCTTCACTCTCCTGGAGAGAGTGTATCAAAACACGACCTATAGTTGGTACTTGGCTATTTCAAAGAAACATTTTCCATTTTGGAAATTTTAAGAAGTAAAATGTTAGAGACATTGTGTCTGAGCAGAATTGTGATAGGTCAACACACCTGAATGAATGCCATCACCTCTGACAAAATTACTTCCCTGTTCAGCACCTCAGTTTCCTCAGCTGCACACCGAGATCATGGCTCAAGTTTCATTCAGTTTGTACATTCCCTGATTCTAAATATTTACTTAGCATCTACTATAGACATGTAAGGATCAGTCAGTAGCAGAGGAGCTATTTGAATACGAAACAGAATGTTAGGTCACCCATCGAATCAGTAGGATATTCATAAGACCATCAGCCTCTAGGATGTCTGAGATGGTGACAATAGGGATAAGAAGGAACTATCAAAATGCTAAGTATTCAGACCAGAATATAAGAACAGACCAGCAGATAGTCTTCCCCTCTTTGTTTATATCCCAACCAATAATCTATGTCCTATGAAAATGCCCCAGCAGTGTCTACAGCATTGCAAGTCAAGTTTTTGAATACTTCTATTGGTCAGATTCCATTTGCAGACAACAAAATCCCGTGTCAACATTGTTTTAAACTGAGGTATATCTACCACACTTACTAAGATATGGATAGTTTTAAAAGAATCAATTGCTAGACTCTTATTTCCTATATATACTTTCCTAAAATTAATGTTCCTGAGCTTGGGGTGTAATGCTGGTTTTTCAATTCTACCTTCCCTTTCAAAACTGACCTTCAACTACTTTTCAAGAGAAAGTCATAACATTACATCCAGTACCGTGCATTAACCCAAGATCTAAAAATTTCCAGAGCATCAATCAAAGGCACAATTTTATTTGTTTAAAAAATATTTTTTATTGATTTTTAGAAAGAGAGGAAGGGAGATGGAGAGGAAGAAACATCTATTGGGTGTCTCCTGCATGCCCCTACTGGGGATCAAGCCCACAACCCAGGCATATGCCCTGACCGGGAATGGAATTGGCAACATTTTGGTGCATGGGACAATACCCAACCAAGGAAAAGAAACAATTTTAAATATTTACATCAAGAAGCTTCTTTAACCAAGGCATATCATTGATCCTTTCTGTCTTTTTATGTTGTTGCTGTTAATCCCCACTGGAGGATACTTTTCCTTTTTTTTTTTTTTTTAAGAGAGAAAGTGGAAGGGAGAGGAAGAGATACAGAAACATTGACGTGAGAGAGACAATTGAACCCAAAACCCTTCCATCTGAAGACTCTTATACACTGAGCCAAACTGGCTAGGGCCTTTCTGTCTTTTTTATACATCTATTAAGGAGTGATTGTGGCACTTAAACCGGTATTCGGCCTGTGTTGAGGTGTTGTCAAGAGGGGAGAATTGTTATAATGACTTCCTTACTGGGATTCTCTGACTCCTGGAAAAGGATGGAAAATGCCATGAAAACAAAACAAAAAAACTCTAAACATTGTTGAAGGTGGAGGTATCTGACTTCGCTTGGGTGGCAAGCTTCCAGGGATGCTCCCTGGAATAGAATTCAGAAGTTAAATGGCTGACACAGGACTGCATAATAACATGCTTGTTTGAGTTGAAAAATTAAACTGGAGTATTTATGACAGAAATTGGGTCTGATTTGGCTCATTAATTTGACCATGAGCACTGGCTTTTCAACTAGGATATATGGCAGCATTCACCAAAAACTGAATGAGTTTAATCTATAGCTCTGAGATTTGGATAAGAAAATATTTAAACCACATGATTAAGATAAAAATACTTAGCCAAAAATATATATATATTGATAAAAGTGTCTTATTCTCTAAAACCATTCTGAATTATCAGGTTAAAATAGTTTCTTTAAGTGAAAAAGAAATAGATATAAGTAATGGTCATTTATAAATTTTAGTAAAGACTTTTTGGTGTATTTCCCAGAAATTGAGAAAGTGAATGGAAGTGATGACTAAGCAACAATTTTCTTTTTCTTTCCTTTTGCAAGTTATGGGGTTTCCATTTTTCATTTTTTAAAAATTAAAGAAGGACCATTAGAGTTTTACAGTGATCATTAGAATGATTTTAAGAAATATTTTATTTTTATACCCCAAATTTATAAGGAAGTTATAAAACAACACTGAAACAAACAATCCAATAAAAAATGGGCAATGGACCTGAGTACACATTATTCCAAAGAGGACATTCAGATGTCCAATAGACATATGAAAAGATGCTCAACATCACTAATCATCAGAGAAATGCAAATTAAAACCACAAGGAGATATCACCTCACACCTGTCAGACGTGAAGAAAAGGGAACGCTTATGCACTATTGATGAAAAGGCAGGTTAGTGCATTCACTGTAAAAAGCAGCATGGAGTTTCCTCAAAAGATTAAAAATAGAACTGCCTTATGACCCAGTGATTCCACTTCTAGGAATATATCTAAAGAAACCTAAAACACTAATTTGAAAGACTACATGCACCCCTATGTTCATTGCAGTGGTATTTATAATAGCCAAGATTTGGAAGCAGCCATCAGTAGATCAGTGGATAAAAAAAGCTGTGGTACATTTACACAATGGAATACTACTCGTCTGTGAAAAAGAAAGCCCACCTTTTGTGACAGTATGGATGGTCCTGGAGAGTATTATGCTAAGTGAAATGAGCCAGTCAAAGTTAGACAGATGCCATATGATTTCATTTATATGTGGAATCTAATTAACAAATTAAACAACAAAACAGAGACAGACTCATACTAGCAGATACAGACTGATAGAGGGGAGAGGATGGGAAAGGTGAAGGGATTAAGAAAAAAACAAGAAACCTTATAGACACAGAGAACAGTATGGTGATTACCAGAGGAAAAGAGGTGTAGGGTTGGGAAGGTAGAAAAGGATAAAGGGGATAAATGGTAATGGAAGGAGACTTGATTTGGGGTAGTAAACACACAGACAATACAGATGTTTTATAGAACTGTACACCTATTCTTTGAAACTTATTTAATTTTATTAACCAATGTTACCCCAATAAATCCAATAAAAATCAAGAAAATATTTTATTTTGCGTTGGAGTTTAAAAATTTAATGAGGCAGTCACTTAATCACATTAATACTTAAATTGATGTATGGTTACAATTAAGAGTAACTATGATGGAAGAGAAATACATGGGGCTTAGAAAATTGTAATATGAAGACTTGGTCTTGTCTGGTAGAGCTCAGAAGTCTCTGAATTGGTAGTGATATTGTGATGTGTAGGAGTCAACCAGATAAAGGGAACTCAGGGATACAATTTTAGGCAAACAAAAAAACATTAAAAGGAGAAAAGAAAATATACTTATCTTAAAACCTAGCAATTTTACTTCTACTTATAAATGCTAAAGAAACTTGCAAAAAAAGAAATTAATGAAATTGCCATTTTAAAAAAAATTCTACATTCCTTCTACTCATTTATGTGAACACAGATTTTCCATGATTGCATATACAAAAATGAAAATATAATTGGTATTGAAACTGTCTCATTCTAGTAAAAAGTAATATTTATTCATGTGAACATAATCTAGATGGGAAAACCTAGTTTCATTAATCTCACTGAGAGAAGTGTTTCCATTAGTATCTTACTTTTATGTTTAACTAGAGGCCCGGTGTTTGAAATTTGTGCATGGGAAGGGGGTGATTTGGTCCCTCAGCCCAGCCTGCACCCTCTCCAATTCAGGACCCCTTGGGGGATGTCTGACTGCCAGGTTAGGCCCAATCCCTCTAGGAATGCTGGCTCCTAACTGCTCACCTGCCTGGTGCCTGATCACCCCTAACCACCTATACCTTCTGGCTTGATGCCCCTAACTGCTACCATGCCAGCCTGATTGCCCCTAACTGCCCTCCCCTGTTGGCCTGATTGCCCCCTAACTGCTCCCCACTGCTGGCCTGATCACCCCTAACCACCTCTGCCTCAGCCCCTGCCACCGTGGCTTTGTCTGGAAGGATGTCCAGAAGATGTCTGCTCTAATTAGCATATTACCCTTTTATTAGAATAGATCAGTGGTCGACAAACATATTAGTCAACAGAGCCAAATATCAACAGTACAACAATTGAAATTTTTTTTGAGAGCCAAATTTTTTAAACTTAAACTTTTTCTAATGCCACTTCTTCAAAATAAACTGGTCCAGGCAGTGGTATTTTGTGGAAGAGCCACACTCAAGGGGCCAAAGAGCCATATGTGGATTGCAAGCCACAGTTTGCCGACCATGAGTATAGATAATTGCTTATTTAATGTATAATATAGTTATGTTATTGTAGTTAATTATACAGTGGTACCTCAAGATACGAGCTTAATTCTTTCCGTAACCTTGAGGAGTGGGAAACTATGAGATGCTCGAGTCACGGTAAACTGGTGGTGGGTCATGTGCAGCCGGCCGATCTGTGCAATTACTCCTATCTCAAATGTTGCTCGTATTTCAAAGCAAAAATCGCTCGCTCGTATCTCAAAAATCTCGTATGTTCAGGCACTCGTATCTTGAGGTACCACTGTATATCACTATTAATTATAATAATAAACAATTCATAAGAAATTTCTAAAAATTAAGGACTTCTATGTTCACAGAATATTCAAAAAAATTAAAATTTTATTTTATAAACTTATTTTCTGGTAGAGAAGTATATTAGGGCTAACAATAAAGTTGTTTGACATAAAATACATTCTTTTAAGACAATTTATAATAGATATGAAATAGAAAAACAAATTAAAGAGAAAATGTAAACATAATAAAATTTCTGCTAAAGAAGGCTGTACTTTTAGAAGTGGATAATTGAGAGTAATAAATCACTTTGGTAGCTAAATTTCATTGGATATGTTTTTAAAAGTGCTGAAATTGTTATATTTTGAAATCTCAATGGAGTATTTAAAATATGCTAGAAATTATATCCTTTTACTTTAGTTATCCTATTTCAGTCTATAATAAAAATAACACATTTAGATGTCAACTTAAAAATGTGCAACTGTGTCTTCAGTGTCTTCAAATTCAACCAGGGCAGAGAGTCAAACCCAGATTCCCACTGTCTTGAAAACCTATTGCCTGTAGCCATTTCTGGTACCAATTATTGAATTGATTTGAGCTTGGTTGCATGAAAAAGAATCCTCTTTAGCTGGCATCACTAGAAAGGAATTTGATGCAGGGAATTAGGTGTCTTCAAAATTATTGGAAAAGCAAAGGAAAAGACTATTGACTGAGCATCTGGGAGATATTCCTGCAGAACTACTTAGCTTATTGCAGCAACTGATATATCAGGAAATTCTACTACTTATTGAATGAGCATACCAGCTGGACATGGCAAGGAAAGTTATCTCCCACTACCGCAAGACCTGCTCCAAAATTAGGCCAAAATCTCCACCAGCAAAAGAGATTTTTCACACCCTTCTTGTATCCCCAGGTCACTCATTTCCAAATCAAAGTTTTGCACAAGTTCCTCTGATTGGGGAACTGGAACCTTAACTCCAAGATACTGTAGAAGTGATAGTTTCTGGCTTTCCAGCCTCTGTATAATAGGTGGGGTTGTCATATAGCTAAATAATCCTATCTAATAAAAGAGCAATATGCAAATTGACTATACCTCTGCTACACCCACAAGCCATGCCCACCAGCCAATCAGGAGCAAGAATACAAATTAACCCATCCAAGATGACTACAGCCACAGAGAAAGCAGAAGGCTTGCGGGGGGGGAGGGAGGGCGGGTGGCCAGCCTGCAAATCATCATAGGCCTCTTGCCCAGGCTGCCCCATGCCCCAAGGGAACCCCCACCCTGATCCAGGACACCCTTCAGGGCAAACCAGCCAGCCCGCACCCAGGCACCAGGCCTCTATCCTATCTAATAAAATAATATGCAAATTGACTGTCACTCCAACACACAAGATGGCTGCCCCATGTGCTCAAAGATGACTGCCCCCATGTGGACACATGATGGCTGCCATAAGATGGCCAGCAGGGGAGGGCAGTTGGGAGGGACCAGGTCGGCAGAGGAGGGAAGTTGGGGGTGACCAGGCCTGCAGTGGAGGGCTGTTAGGGGTAATCAGGAAGGTAGGCAGGCAATCAGTTGGGAGCCAGCAGTCCTAGATTGTGAAAGGGATGACCGACTGTCTGTTTAGACCAAATCCTACCTGAATTGGGCCTAAACAGGCAGTCGGACATCTCTCAGGGGGTCCCAGATTGGAGAGAGTGCAGGCTGGGCTGAGGGACACAACCCCCTGTGCATTAAGTTTGTGCACCAGGCCCCTAGTCTACCATAACGTTCACCACAAATAAGGTATTTTCTATGCAGGGAATAAAAAGAGCCTCCCTAGGAGATGTTGTTTAGGTAATACTCTGATCCCAAAATATCTCTCCACTGCTTATCACATAGCCTGTTAGCCAACTATTAGAGCATTATTACTTATGTTTGCCACGAGCTCCTCATTAACATGTAAACATCCCCATGAGATTGAACACATAAAGCTGTAATCCATCACTAACACCTACACCGATATCAGTTAGGAGTTAATTGAGAGAGAGAAAGCAAGGAAGATGTGGTGGAGAGGGCAAAAGCTCCAGAAGGTGATAGTATATCAAAGCAGAAGGCAAACGACCACGAACAGCACATTGTACACCTACAGTTTGCCTACAGGACACACTTCAGGACAGTCCTGGCTGCTTTTTAAACAGAAGAGACAGTTGCGCTGTGATAGAGGTGCACATAACGAAGAGGCATAGTAAGAACCTCAGTGAAAATGCTGCCTGTCTTCCAGCAAGCTCTGGCCCTCAATCTGCCTCCCAGGAAACAAATAGCAAGGCAGCGCTCAGAATACAAATGTCTTCTGATGCATCCTTCTCCAAGGGCAAGAGGACCATAGAGATTCACGTATTGATTGGGAGCATTGCAATGCAATGAAAAATTCAAAGACAAGCCAATTCCTCAGTGTTTGCAAAGACTGGCAAGTCCATCAAGGTTATTGATGAAGAAATTAAGCAGAATGCAGTGCAGCTTCCTCCAGCCTCAGCTCTCTCATCAAAAATCTGAAACAGAAGCACTTCTCACATTTCAACAGTGTGCCCTGGCAGAGACATATGTGCCAGGTGGCTTTTGCTGGGAGGATACTGACTGCATTCCGAGGGGAACTGTAGTGACCAGGAATCGAGAAACTTATGGTCTGGTTCCGCGCTGACACTAGGTTGTGTGTGATCTAAAACAAGCCACTTATCCGCTCTGAACTTCCCTGTTTTCATTAATAAAGCCACGATAGTAATATTAGTCTTGCCTTTCTCTTACAGCAAATAGTCTTAATTCATGGCTATGTTTCAGTCCTTGCTGGAATCCCCTGAAATTCTGTGTAAACTTTCACATTTAAGTAGCTATACTTAGAATCATTTCCCACATAACCCTAAATTGGATAATATATCCCTGGAAAAGAAAAGACACTTTTTTTATCCTCTTCAGGTACCCATAGGATAGTCATAAAATAACTCTCTATTAGACCAATTAACTCAAAAAATACTTTAGAGCAGATGGCATTCTCTCATACTAATTCAATACATATAGAAATGTAAAACAGAAGATTTTATTTTAAAACTTTGAATAATTCTTAGCTAAAAAAGAAAAATTGAACTGAAAACTGACAGATGTCTAGGTCAGTGGTCGGCAAACTGCGGCCGTGGTTGCTGCTCTATTGACTAATGAGTTTGCTGACCACTGGGATAGGAGCTTAATCACAAGGAACAACAACCTGTAATTGTTGGGATGTTTATTTACAAAATAAACCCAAAGATGGCAGATTGAAAGAAAAGAATCAATAGAAAATAGAAACTGGTGAATTAAAAATAGAGCAAATAACAAAATGAATACATAAGTCCATTATGTCAATTATTTTAAAAAATACTAAATTAAATAAAGTTAGTGATCTTAGTCCAAAGAGGAGTGGGTTACAAATATGAAAACCACATAAAATATTAAATTGTCACTGAAAAGAGGCTGTCCAATAGACTATATTTCCCAAAAAGATCTAAGTATGACCACATGACAAATTCTAGCTAATAGGATATGAGCAGAAGTAATATGAGTGTGTAAGAGGACTTGCACAATTCACAGAAAGGGAAATGTAAGTGATTTTAAACATTTGAAACAATGCTTATTCTCACAATATGATAAATGCTCACTTAAAAACAGTAAATGGTAGTTCATACTGTGGAAGCCAGAGACAACTCACATGCAAAATTTGGCATTATAAGGCACATTCAAGTTGTAAATTAAAATACGATTTATTACATTTAGTTTTTTAAAGACTAACATTTTATCTCAAAGGACATCATGTTTTCAAATAAGATACATTCAGCGTTAACTTAATGAATATTTAAGCACTACCCTCATGGTATAAATACATTTTTAAAGTGGAAAAATAAGGATAGGAGAGAAGAGAGTTCAATCACATATCATGGACAGTATGACTATCAATTTCTAGGAACCTCATTAAATATGGTCTTCAAGTATGGACTTTGATCTCAAAAATTATACCCCTCCATGAGACTCCATCTGACAAACTGACATATGAATATTTTTGTACATCTGAACAAAGATACATGGTCCTGTTCAAAGATTTAAAAGTGTAATACAGGTATAAATACAATTGCTTGTATAGGTGGACATTCCTTTGTGTTACACATGTGTTCTTACAAATTTTTGTCTACTAGGAAGTATAAATTATATTACATTAAAAATAACATGACCTCTTAGGTAAAAAAAAAAACTATTCTAATAAAATATCACTTTTCACCAACCAGACTTGACAATGATAACAATTACTAATACTTACACTGCATTTACTATGTACCTGGCACTGTTATAAGCACTTTTCATGTATTACTTAACTCATTTAATCCTACCAGCAACCTCATGAGGTGGGTCCCATTGTTACCCCCATTTTACAGATAAGGGACCTGAGGCACAGAGAGTTCAGTGACTTTCCCAGGGGTCCATATTACGTTGGCAACTGTGTGGAACACAAGTACTTTCATGCACTATAGTACTTTCAATCACACAAAAAAAAACCTGTACATGAGTGTTTATAACAGCTTTATTCATCATAGTTCCAGACTTGCACACTGCAAAGGGCAATTTGGCAAGATCTACAGAAATTACAGGTGTGCTCTCTTTAGACCCAGCAATTCCATTGTAGGGAACCTACTTGACAGATCTAGTTACTGACTGAGCCATAATTAAGGTAGGCAATATTAACTGTAGCATTGTTTTTAGAAGAAACATTCCAAATAGTTTAGGGAGACTGAGAAATAACACAGTATGTAAACACTTGGAGATTGCCTTTTATCACTTATTTTCTGGAGACTTATTCAGGCTCTTAAGTGTATCAATTGCTATTCCTTTTTACTGCTGAATAATATCCTATAGTATGGATGCACCCATTGGAGAACTCCATAGGGTAATTTCAAGTCTGGAACTATGACGAATAAAGCTACTATAAACACTCATGTACAGGTTTTTTTGTGTGACCCTTAAATCTTCATTTCTCTGGGATAAAGGTCCAGGAATGTAATTGCTAGATTGTATAGTAGTTTCATGTTTAGTTTTTAAATAAGTTGTCAATTTAACAATTTTATATTCCCAGTAATGTATGAGTGATCCAGTTTTTCTGCATCCTCAAGTAGGAACAATTTGAGCAACAAGATAAATAATTTAGTATTGGATTATAACACAAAGTATAAATTAAATATCCATTACTCCATACTTATTTTTTAAAAAATGATTAAATAAATTAACAAATGGGAGGGACTACACAAATCTCCCTTGCAGAAGAAATCCAAATAATGTATGTAGGTATTCCCTCTTCAAGGAGGTGGAGCGTAACTCCCCACCACTTCAGTTCTGCGTGTACATGGTGACTTCCTTCCAAGGAGGACAGTGTAGAAATGGGAAGAAAGGGTAACTACATATTTTAAAGAGAAAGAGAGAGGGAGAGAGCAATAGAAATATCAATGATGAGAGAGGATCATTGATGGGCTGCCTGCCTCCTGCATGCTCTTAATAGGGATGGAGCCCACAACCTGGGCATGTGCCCTGAATGGGAATCACTCCATCACTGAGCCACACCTGGCTGAAAGTGTAACTTTACAGTGGAGGAAATTGACAAGCACTATTCATGTGACTATCATCAGTGATAAATCGTGTTGATCTCATGAACCCGTGGTATGAAGCAGTGAGAATGGCACCTTCCTCCCCCAAACCTCTCCAGTAATGATTCTTCATGGAATTGAGGGATATGCTGCAAATACATGACTAGTACTCTTCAAAACTGTCGTCAAAAACAAAGAAAGTTTGAGTAATTATGAAAAAAAGAACTTTCTTTTTTTTTAAAGGCATGACAAGTAAATGTAATGTGGGATCCTGGATGGGATCCTAGAACATAAAAAGAACAATAGCTAAAAACTAAGGAAGTCTAAGTGAACTATGAACTTTAGTTCTTAATGTATCAATTAATTGTGACAAATGTATCCTACTGATGTGAGATGTTAACAACTGGAGACTTTAAAAAGAACTTTTAGGGGTAAATGGAACTCTCTGTACCATCTTTGCAACTTTTCTACAAATCTAAATGATTCTAAAATAAAAAGTTTATTTTTAAAAATCTGCTGAAGTTTAAAAGGGAATAACAATTAGCCTGGCCTCTGAAGCATTTATTAGAATTACAGGAATACGATACTTTTCTTGCCATTGTCGAGGCTCAAGATTTGTAAGGATCTTACCACTGGTTTTTTACATTCCCTTTTTTAGGTGGAGACAATGAAAAGGCTCTATTGAAATATATTCCTAAGAGTATACAAGAAAACCACAAGAAAACAAAATTCACCTTACAGAAATCAAGCCATTTGTACTGGAAGTCATATATTCTGCAAATGGAGTAGCCACACACTTGAACACATTAGACATATGCATTGTTCCCTATTCACTTTTTAATTTATGCCCTCTAAAATTATATTTTTATTGATGTCAGAGAGGAAGGGAGCGGGAGAGGTAGAGGGAGAGAAAGAGGAACATCAATGATAAGAGAGAATCATTGATCAGCTGCCTCCTGCATGCCCCACACTGGGGATGAAGCCCACAACTCAGACATGTGCCCTGACCAGGAAATAAACCATGACCTCCTGGTTCATAGGTTGACACTCAACCACTGAGCCACCCTGGCTGGAATAATTTACGCTTTAGATTGTCTTTATTGCAATGGAAAAGGTCAGGCTTTTGTGGTACAGGAGAAAACTGGTCACCTTCAGTTGGTAGCTCCAAAGGGACTTCCAGTATGGTGAGGGTCAGCCACAGCATCCACAAGGAGCAGACTTTGACCAGGAGAGGACTTGTCTCAGTGCTCTGCTTTTTCTAAAAGAAGGGACCAAGAGACACAGTCTAGGGACATTAATTATTTTATTTACATTTCACAAGTAATACTTCAAGCTATTATTTTTATTGTGCTCATATATATTTACTATTGTTTATTTTAATTACTAGAGGTCCAATGCACAAAATTTGTGCAAGAGTAGGCTTTCCTTCCCCCAACTGCCAGTACGGGCTTCCCTCCTGCATCCGGGACCTGGGCTTCCCTCCCAGCGCCGGCTTTGTCCAGAAGGACTTCTGGACTAATTAGCATGTTATGCTTATTATTATAGACTAGAGGCCCAGTACACGAAATTTGTGCATGGGGGGGGGGCGGGGAGGGGTTCTCCTCAGCCTAGCCTGCACCCTCTCCAATCCAGCAGTTGCACATACCTCTCACAATTCTGGACTCCTGGCTCCTAATTGCATACCTGCCTGCCTGCCCAGTCACCCCTAACTGCCTCTGTATGCTGGCCTGATCACCCCTAACTGTGCCCCCTGCCAGCCAGGTTGTCCCAAACTGCCTCCTCCCTGCATGTCTGGTCACTTCTAACTGTCCCCCCAGCCTGGTAATCCCTTACTGCCTCCCCCCCGCACTGGTCTGGTGGCCTCTTACTGCCTCCCACTGCCAGCCAGGTCACCACCAATCCCTCCCCTGCCAACCTGATTGCCCTTCATGGCCTCCCCTGCCAGCCTGGTCACCCCACACAGCCTGCTGCTCAGTCATTTGGTCATCCCTCACTATCCGCCACCTCTGCCAGCCTGGTTATAGGCAGCCATCTTGTGAGGATGTGAAGGTTAATTTGCATATTACCTCTTTATTATATAGGATATCCATGTTATCAAATTTCCTGGGAAACTCAGGGCTTCATTCTATAATGTTTTTCTTTAAAGATTGTAGATGACTTCTGGGAAACTGAATTAAATTATAAAAACTTGTGCCCAAATAGCCAGTGAATTTGGTAAAAAGAAGTTGAACAAATTGCTTGGGATCATAAAGACTCATCAGTTCTGGACTGAGTTTCTAGATATCTATGTTGTTTACTCTGATGCAGATTAGACCTGGCTGAGCAATGATTTCCCATAAGTTCCAATAAAATATCAGAAGCCTCTGCTGGGGCAACTCTCTGTCTGCCAGCCAGAAGCCCACAAGCTGCTTAACTCATTCTCATTCCTCCTCTTCCTCAGCACCACACCATGCTCTGCTGTCACCAAGCCCCTCTCACCACAACCCCCTCTGGGATGCCTGCCACATGCCCTCTCTGCCCTTGTCCCCCTGCCTGGAATGCCTTCCTTCATTTTTCTTCTCTCCAAGTCCCAACCACTCCTCGGGCCCTGAGGCTTCTTAGGCCATTGCAGCTAACAAGGTAATTGCTCACTTTCCTTACTGCTTATGGCATTTATTCATTCTGATCTCGATTGTGCACACCTTTGTACACTCACCAAAACATGCGAGGCACTGAGCTTAATACGTACTCCGGAGGTGTAAATATATGAGCAACCGTCCTGGCCTTCTGGTAATTTCTATTCTAACAGGTTTCCCGTAAAGGATGGTATCATACAAATCCAGAATATGAGAAATGTTCGGCTCTAGAAGAGAGCACAGTGCTGTCCCTGGGGTTGGAGTCAGACAGAACTAAGTGTGAATTTCACCAGACCAGATCTCAGGGAGCTACATACCTCTCTAGGCCACGAATATTTTGTTTGCTGCTCAGACCACTCACTCTGCCACTAGCTCTTTGAGACCAACAGTAAGGACACCACAAGGGGCTCTTTACCCCTCTGGTTTCAGAGGGTTCACCCAATGGGAAACATCAGCAAGAGATCAGAGGAAGGGAGGACAATGAATCAGGGTAAATGCACCCAGGGCTTCCTCCCCGCAGTGTCTCTCTGAGATTGCTGCTCCCTCTATTGAAGGCAAGAGTGCTCACTGGGAGGCCTCTCTTACAGCTACGGAGACATCTCTTCTCTGGCTCCTTTAGTCTGAGCTAGGTAACGACTTTCTCTACTCATCAGTAGGGGGGCTTACTACTCTTTTTGGCTTCCTTGACCCAGACCATTCCTTTGTAAACAGCCCAAACTCTTACCCATTACCTAACACGAGGGTACCACCTGTTTCCTAATGGAACCCTAATTGATAAACTCTCTAACCTCCCCTTCCTCAAATATGAAAAAACAAAAGTGGAGGGAGGGATATTAATATTATCTGTTGATACAGAGTTCATATGTGTCTGTTTCCCATCTCTCAAAGAGACAGGACTGGCCCTGCTGGTCTGGTTTGGGCCTGGGTTTTAGGTGGCTGAGGCTTATGTGGAGACTTCTACTGGAGACAATGGGAATTGCCAGGAATAGGAATTCAAAAGAAAATGGAGACAGATTCAAAAATCCAATAGAAAGTCAAAGTCAATAATTTGTTTCTCTGACTTGAGTTACTGCCCCTCCAACACTCACCTCAGAACTTTCTGACCTCAGTTCTGGCATGTCTCTCCCTTGCTCATGTTGCCCCACCTACACCAACTTCTTTACTGGTCCTCACAGGCTCCAAATTCACTCACACCTCTGAGCCTCTGCTATGACTGTTCCTCTGCCCAGAACCACACCCACCCAGATATCTACATGACTCGTGCCCTTGCTTCCTTCAGGTGTTTGCCCAAATGCCATGTACTAGGAGACACTTTCCTACACTATCTCACAGGAATTAACAACCTCTCCCCATACCTCATCACACCATCTGACATATTAAGACATTTGTTTCAGTTTACTAGACATCTCTCTGGCCAGAATATAAGGGACAATTGTATGCCAAGTGCCTGAAATAATGCCTAGCATATAGTGAATATTATTAAGTATTTGATCAATGAATTAATTATGATGAATGAATGATTGGGTTCCAGCCAACTCAAAGTATCAGAAATGACCCCTGTAGGACATCACAAGAGCTCTCCTAGGTGTTCCGGGAAAATGCCTTGGTATGTGATGTCAGACACAGCTCTTGACCTTAAAAGATTCACAGTTTCACATAGGACAGGAATATAACTGTCACTGATGCAGGAAGTAGTAAGAGCCACAAGAGAACCATATATTTAAAAGTGGGAGGTTGCCGAAACCGGTTTGGCTCAGTGGATAGGGCATCAACCTGTGGACTGAATGGTCCCAGGTTTGATTCCGGTTAAGGGCATGTACCTTGGTTGCAGGCACATCACCAGTAGGGGGTGTGCAGGAGGCAGCTGATTGATGTTTCTCTCAACTCTCTATCCCTCTCCCTTCCTCTCTGTAAAAATTCAATAAAATATATATTTTTTTAAAAAGTGGTAGGTTAAAGAAGGTATTCGAGGAACCAAACCTTAATGAACCACTAGACTCTGTCTTGCTTATGAGGAAGTAAGCACATTTACTTATGACTTCTTACAAAAATGCTTTCTTACATCATTACTTCTTATATCTGCCCTAACAGTTTGTGAACACTTTTTTATACATATTTCATTTTATCATTATTTTGTGTACATGATGTATACCAGACAGATATTGATGTGTAACAAACCACCTGCAATGCAAGTCTTAAGCTAACTACCTGGCATTAGTTTAATTTCACAAATTCAGGCCACCCTTACTTCAGACACCAGCCAAAGCTGCAGGGTTTCCAGCTACTTCTGACCAACTGGCCACAAATTCAGGGATTATCATCGCCTCCCCAGTTTTAAGTATTTGCTAGAAAGATTCGTGGAATTTGAGAAAATACTATATTTATCATTATAGCTTTATTACAAATCAGGATTAGTCCAAAGAAGAGACACACAAGGATCTGACAGGTTCCCAAACAAAGCTTCTGTGTCCTCGGGACACATCACCCTCCTGGCACATTGATGTGTGTCATCCAACAAGGAAGCTCTGCTGAGTTTCCATGTCCAGGGATTTTATTGGATTGAATCACCAATCATGTGATTTAACTGAATCTCTTGCCCTGTCCCCTCCCAGGAGGTTGAGCTGATATTACATGGCTGGTCTTTCTGGAGTGACCAGCCCACATCCTGAGTCATCTCATTAGCACAAATTTGGGGGTGATTCAGAAGTCCCACCATCCCTATGGAGCCTCTGTATCCTTGGGGGACAAAACCCAGCCAAATTCCCCAAATTCTCTCCATTCCAAAACTCAGTAGCTTAAAACAGAAGTTATTTGTTCTAATGTACTGGTAGCTCAGCTAATCTAGGATGACATCAACTGGGCCCAGCTTTAAGCTGTTATAAGGTCTAGGTCAGCTCCATGTGTCTCTCATCTATCCTCCTTGGACCAGGAAATGAGCCAGAACATATTTTTTTTACATGTCTGTGGCAAAAGCACAAGAGGAAACCCAAACCTGCAAGCACAGTTTAAGCCTCTGTTTTCATCATGTTTACCAGGACCCCATTCACCCAAGGAAGTTATCTGGCCAAGTTCTCTGTCAATGAGGGGTAGGCAGGTATGTTCTGTCCATAACTAGAGGTAAAAGGAGAGTCGATATTTCCTGAATAATATGAACTAACACATAAAAAAGTATCATCTACTCCTTTTACTATCTTTCAGACCCATTGTGACAGAACTTTCCCCCTGAAGCTAATTTTTGAGTTTCCAGGACCACCATATTCCTCCTCCAGCCAGTGGCCATTTGTATCCTGAACATCCTCCATAGAATATTACCCTTTAGACTTGAGGCTTTGATGGTGTCAAACTGGACTCTATTTTACTTTGTTACTTCACAAGTAATGTTTACTAATTCAATTACATTCCCAATTTACCAGTGAATAAAAAAACAGCCAATGGCAGAAAGAACAAACTGATCCTAAATTATTGGTCTTTGTCTCTCTCCCTTCCTTTCCTCACTTTCATTTTCATCGTTTGCCCTTGGAAGTCTTTCTAATCTCTTCATCTCTAGACATAAATCATGCTATGTAATTTGAATAATAATGAGTAATGGTAATAATTGAAAAGAGGAAGAATCTGGATTCATTTCTTAATCTAGAAAGATACTAAAACAGCTTCCAGGGAACATTCAGGGCCTTTATAGTCCATTCCATAATTTATGAATACATGAATGTTCCCCATGAACAGTCTGGTGAGTAAGACGCTTTATTTTGGCTGCCTTAAAATTAGAACTAGAGAACTTCATTGCTGATCCTCAGAACAATCTCATAAAGGGTATTCTAGCACAGAGGAGCCAAAGTTGACCCTTTGTATATGAAAGTAGGCAGAATAAAATACAGATTTCGGTAATATCTGTAAAATACAACATTCTTTCTGAGGTTGAAGAATTTTCATAGAAACCTTATCAGAGAGGGATTTTCTCTTATGTAAAAGTTACCTCAGCATGTCCTCTCCCAGGCCTCAATGCCTTAAGTGTGAAAGTCAACTGGGATCTTTAAAATGGTGATTCGTAGAAGTGATAAAAGATTTGTTGAAAAATGAACAAATCAATGCTCTATAAACAAGAATATAGGCGACGTACACATACTTACTCATGACATAAGGTCAAACAGGTTCATTCTCGCTGATTTAGCAAATGTCTGGAACATCGTGTGCCTGGCACTGTCCTTGGTGCTGATGTTAGAGATGTGAGGAAGAAGAAGAGCTTCTGCTTCATGGAAGTAGTAGTCTAGTGGAGGAAACAGATATTAATCTAACTAAATGTAACCAGGTATTAAAATTGAACTTTTAATTGAAGTGTCACAATAGATTCCAAAATGAGTTGCGAGGTCAACATGTGAGTTTTCGAAGAAGAAGAGAAAAAGGAGGAGGAGGAAGAGAAGAAGGAGGAGAAGGAGGAGAAGGAGGAGGAGGAGGAAGAGAAATCTTAAACCATGAGAAAATTGCTGGTAGAAATCTTGACTCTAAGAATGTTGATGGTGAGGGCTGAAATGAAAGTAACATGTTATTGGAAATAGGAGAAAGAAAGATTCTTGTTATGTGGTGGCAAAATTTTTGCCAAAACTGTATCCTGTAGTCATGTGAAAAGCATAGCTTGTAAGTAATGAACTTGGATATTTTGCTGAGGCGATTCCCAAACAAAGTGTTGGAAATGCTGCCTGGTTTCTTCTTGTTGCTTATAGTAAAATGCAAGGGGAGATAGATAAACTGAGGGGGAAACTGTTTAAAAAAAAACACAACAGAATGGTTTTGGAAATTTCCAGCCTCTTCAAATATCAAAAGATGCTAAAAGTCCAAAATAGATATTGAAACTGTGACACAGAGAAAAGTCTGGGTGTGTGGCCAGATAGCCCTTTGCTGAAATCTCAGATTTCAAATAAATCTCAGATTTCATATAAATCTCATTCGTTTAAAAGAATGAAATCAAGATGTCAGTGTATTTAATCACACAAAAAAAAACTCTTCCAAAAAAAATAAGGGTACTTCTCATATATCTCAATCTAATCTAGTGGCTCTAGGATAATTAAAAGCATTGTTTTTCAGCCACCTCAGCAGATAAAAAAGTAGAGATGGTATTGTCTTGAAAATATCTATGAATTTAGCTCAAATGTGATGAACCCTTGTGACATTCACAGAAGACCTACAGAGTTTCTAGGGGGGAAAATATCAGCAGAAAATTACCATCTTGGATTGAAATGGACAAAGAGGGTAAGAAAGAAAAGATTTTCAAAATTCTACCGGTCATAAGTAGGCTGATAAAGTTACTCAGGTTCAAATACATGCTATCTTTCATGAGAAATGACAGGTGATTCACTGGGCAGAACAAAAGAAATCTGGAAGCCTATATAAAACTATTTCAGTGACCATCCTTCAATCTAATGTTTCCTGCTGATCATATAGCCCTAGATAAAACTGTTACTTCTATAATTTTCATGTGTCAGAGTGCTGCATTTGTCAAAGACTGCACGCAAAGACTGAAAGGAACGGAAACAGCATCTATTTTGAGGGTAAGGTGAGTTGTCTCCTAACCACAGGGCCTGAATCATGCTTGTTTCAGCTCAACAGTTTCATTATTTAAGGTTTATTTTAAACTTCTTGAACTAACTTAGATCCAGCTCCTCCAGATTGGTAGGGAAACTGGTATAACACTCTTAGGACTCCACCTTGACCCAGATCATAAAAGAACCCCAGGGCTTCTACACTCCAAAATGGCAAAAACACGGACACTAGCCTACCAGCTGGGAGAGCATGGAAGGGCTCCTTGAGAGACAGAGGAACATCAGTGATTAGAGAGAATCATTGATTGGCTGCCTCCTGCATGTTCCCCCTTCCTCCCCACTGGGGATCAAGCCCACATCCTAAGCATGTGCCCTGACTGGGAATCAAACCTTGACCTCCTGGTTCATAGGTTGGCACTGAACCACTGAGCATGCTGACTCCTTTAATACAAGGGCAATGAGAGCCACAAAGAAGGAAGAGCTGAGATCAAAAGATAAGCTGTCCCATCCCAGCTTTCCAAGGCCCTCTTACCATACCTTAGAGCCAAGAAATCATTTTTCTGAGTCCTCCTCAAGGCAAGCAGTAAAATGAATCCATATAATTCAGAAATACAATGAATATATCAGATAGTTACAGGGGAGTTAAGAAAATCAAAGAGAAAAATGCAAACTAGATTCAGGAAACAGTAGTTACTTCTGAATTGTGAAAACTGGGTGATGTTCACTTTCTTCTTTTTGCTTATCTGTATTTTCAGTAGGGAACTTGGATTTATGTCACAAGAAAAAAACAATAACAAGGTCTTTAAAGAAAAACTCTCAAATTGCTGGGTTGGAACAAAAACTCTAATTATATGCTGCTTTCAAGAGACAAGCATACAACAAAACTGTTAAAAATAAATGTTTAAAAAAATGAGAGCCCAGATTTATCAGAAAAACACAAAAAGAGCAGGATAGCAAAATTAATTTCAGACCAACACAGAATTCAAGGCATTCGGTGGAATAAACAGATTTATTCACATCAAAGAAAAGTAGAATCTTCAGTAAAGACATAACAGATCTAGCAGGTGGCCCTGCTGGCAGATAAATATGTTTTATGTCTAGTGAGAAAGATGTCAGAATCACCGGGGTCCCTTTGAAAGGATTATTCATCACTGAGTCACAGGCGGCGATGGGGGGGAAATAAAATTATAGGTAGATTTCATAGTTCTCTAGTAAAAAGCAGAGACAAGTTAAAAGGCAGATGAGGAAAACAGGCCTCTGAAATATGGAAGCAAAAAAGGACAGTGAGGAAAACATAAGGGGTGGTAGTGGGCTCTGTGGGGAGGGGACCCCAGCTGCCAAGTCATGGTGGCCTGGGAATGGGAGGGGCCAGAAGTGCCATCCATGGCAGCAACCCCAAGCTAGGTGGCATCTGAGACGCCCTGAGGAAATATCTTACTGTGTAGATGGGGACAGCCGTAAGGAATTGGGATTTAGGGCAAATGTGTACATGCAAGTCTATATAAAAACCTCCAGGGTTTTGGTGCTTCTCTTTTCTGGTCAAGCTGGGGAAGGCACGAATCAGAGCACAGCTGGGTTCTCCTCTATCCAGGAGTTATGAACACAACTATGTGCACCATTTCCTGTGGATTAAAAAACAAAGACAGACTCCTGATGCCCTGGAGGAACTGGGATGAGAGGTTGGGATGCTGGGATTACATTGAATTCCAGGGCCATGGGTAGAATTCAGGGGATCTATAAATTTGGACAGTGAAAATAATACTCCTCTATTTTCACTGCTGTCCAACTGAACTTGAGCATTTCCTTCATTTGTGAATGTTTCAACCAGCCCCAGGAGTGACAACAGAATCAGAACTTTGTCATCAAGAGAAATCACAGGTAGCGTTAAGCCACAGGACAGATATACCTCAAAATGTCACTTACATTCAGACAGCTCTTCAAAATCATAGACACCCCAGCCACTGGATCTGCTGTTTAATATGTTAATAAAAATGCACATGTGATGAATGCTATGTCACCAATTTGGATATTGTAAAAGTATTTTGATAACTGTATTTCGATGTAATTGATTTCCTTTCTATTCTAAGTATTTCATTTTTTCAAAGATAAAATCCTGAAAAGGTTTTGTAAGTTTCACTAGAATACTGGCCCATGGTCCAAACAAGAACCTAAGACCCCTAATGTCTTCCCTATTCCCACTGCTCTTGGGGCCCCTCAAAAAGTGGAGTTGAGCAGAGAGCTGGATATAGCACACTCACACCACCCATCCCCAGGCAAATAATGAAACCACAGTTGTTGTTTTTATCATTTTTTAGAATTTGTAAGTAGTATTTTTTTTTGTTCCTCTCCTTTCCTGCCTCCCACTCTATTCGCATTACTGCCCTTTCCAAAGTGACCCAGGTTGAGACAATGTACTACATTACCTTCCACATTTGCCTCCATGTTCATGATTTCATATACAAACATAAACAGGGGGTTTCCAACCTTTTTCCATGCATGAAGAAAGATTAATAATAAGTGGAGAAAAGATGGATTTTCTGAGATAATATATTCATATATAGTAAATTGCAAAAAAATAGGACCCAAGACACACAGATCGATACACTATTTGCTTTCTTTGACGTCATATTTTATTTTTCCATGTTATTAACTTCCACTTAAAACGATGTGTAATGACTGTATGTATTTCATGTAAAATGCAATAATAGGAGCTCTCTTCTAGTTGCTAGATGGAATGCCATCCAACTCCTGAATTTCTTAATAAAGCCAATTACATCTTCAAATTTAAAAAAACAACAATGCAATAATACATACATTAGACAGTAACGTTTTTCAGTCTATCTTGATGAGAAAAGTACAGTGATGAGCCTCACCATTCATATGTCTTTGTGCAAAATTCTGATTACTATTTTTAAATAAATTCCTGGAAGTGAAATTAACGAATGGAAGAGTAGGAACATTTTCAGACTCTTGTTGCCCCTTTGCTTACTGGAAAGTTTATACCAATTCCACGCTCACCAGAAGTGAATGAGGTGCCTCTTACGTTTCCCTCATTAGCTTCAAAGTTTTTTATCAATTTTATAAACAAAAGTATCTCCATTTTTACTAGAGGCCCAGCACCTGAAATTCGTGCACAAGTAGGGTTCCTAGGCCTGGCCTGTGATCAGAGCCGATCTTCGCCCACTGTGTGTGGGGTGACCAGCAGGGAGATTGGGGCCCCGGTGCCACCTGCATCCACTGCCACTTAGTTCCCTATCATCAGGCACTGGGAGCTGCCGGTGCGGGGGGGGCGGAGGGGGGGGGAGAAACAAGAAGTTGACTAGCAAGCCCCGATTGGACAATCGAGGCCTGCGAGCTGGGGGCAGCTCCTACATTGAGTGTCTCCCCCTGGTGGTCAGTGCACATCATAGCCGACCGATCTTTCACTGTCTGGTTAATTTGCTTATTGTGCTTTTATATATATAGATGATTGGTAATGCAAATGAGCTTTTTAAATATGTTTATTGGCCATGTGTATTTCTCATCTGTGATTTGCATATGCCTGTATTTGCCACTAGTATTTCACTGGATTGTTAATGTTTTATTCTTAACAGGACATTAACAACTGTGTCAAGTTTGCTGCAGATACCTCTTCCCCACATCACTTGCAAATTCTGATGGTCCCAGTTCCTATTATTTGGGGACCACAATAGAAACTTCCACTTTAATATTTTGTCATTCTCCTTTATCCATTGTTTTAAAATTTTTGTTTTGAAGGTGTTTGATACACAATTTTATGTCATTTCTTTCCTTTGTAATTTTTTTTCATTTTTATGCTAAGAAACGACTTTCTCGCTTAAGCTCAATTTATTATTTATCTGTGTGTTTTTTCCTAATATTTTAATACTTTGATTTTTATATTTTACTTTTAACCTAGTCATCACCTATTTTTGTGGCCTGGTGAGTAAGGATTCATCTTTATTGTTTCAATACATAGTGAATATTCACACCGGCAGGGGGGGAGGGGAGGGGGGAGCCGGATGGTCCTTCAGCCCAGCCTGTGCCCCAGGCATCTGGCCTAAGCCGGCAATCAAACATCTCCTGAGGGGTCCCCGACTGCAAGAGGACACAGGCCGGGCTGAGGACCCCCCCTGCCCACACACAGTGCAAGAATTTTGTGTACCAGGCCTCTAGTGTCTATATAAGAAAACTGAGGTTCTTTTATTTTTTTTTAATATATTTTATTGATTTTTTACAGAGAGGAAGGGAGAGGGACAGAGAGTTAGAAACATTGATGAGAGAGAGACATCGATCAGCTACCTCTTGCACACCCCCCACTGGGGATATGCCCGCAACCAAGGTACATGCCCTTGACCAGAATCGAACCTGGGACCTTTCAGTCTGCAGACTGACGCTCTATCCACTGAGCCAAACCGGTTTCGGCGAAAACTGAGGCTCTTAAAGTGGCTGGTAAGAGCATTTTATTAGCAAGAGGTCTTCATACATGTACTATTGATCTTTATGCATGTACATGCCACACACACATCCCACATCACACCACACATTACATAACATCACCATTTTACACACAGAAATGGAGGCCTCCATGGTGTAAACCCATTACCCAGTACCTCACAGCTGCCTATTGGTGCAATCAATTTGTTTGTATCTTAATTATGTTTGATTACTTGCATGACCCTGGCTAGGGCCATATCCCATTCCATGACTCAATTTCCTCACACGACCTTATTTCTTTCTTGTAAACACTCACTCCGGGAGCCAGCAGAGTGCCTAGAAGGAACATTGATTGCTCTCACCTTTTCCTTTCCCCTCTTTACCCAAAGGGCACAACCTGTTGCAAGCCCCCTCTGCTAAGGACCTCTGCCTGCAGCCCCCTCTGACCTAAAGGCAGGGATCCAAAGAGCTCTAGGAATGAATGACTGGCATTCCTGGCTCCAGGGAGCCTCCAACCTACATTTCCAAATGGGAGAAAGAACAACCATTCTTAATCCGGAAATGGTGAGCTTGAGGCCTTGGTTAGCTGCGAGGGCAGGGGGGGCATGTGAGGGTGTCCCCTCAGCAAGGAGAATGGATCTGGGGAACAGACAGCACCTGGCCCCTGCCAGGTGTATTTCCAGGGCGTTGCCCAGCGGGAGATGACAGCCCAATGCACAGGCGGGGAGGCCTGACTGCGCAGACATTCAGAGGGGCCTCCCGCTGCGGAGGTGGCCCACCAGAGGGGCTTGCTTTACATAGTGGGGGGACAGTATTCCCCGCAGAGGGAACCACCTGATGTGTGAAACGGGTGGTCCACAAAATTTGCCTTTAATGTCTGTATTTCACCTTCCCCCTCTTTAAAAAAAAATGCATCACTCCAAAGCAAACAGAAACAAGACCGAGGTTTTGAATGTAAGAGACTGCCTTCGGATTTTATTTGTCCGCATTTACATTTCCGGCCCCCACCAAGACCAATTCCTCCCCCTGGCGCTGTCAGACTGCAATGAGACATGGGGACGGCGGGGAGAAGGAGGTTGCCCAATGTGAAAGGAGTGGGAGCTGCGCAATTCCTGGGGGAGGGGTCCTAACGTGAGGTGGAGGGGCAGGCTCTGAAGCAACGCCTCCCGAGGCGCCCCTTTTCGGGGGACCACCTGAAAGCGATGTGGATCGCCCCAGTTTCCCTTGGATAGCATGATCTTGTTGGTACCCGAGCCTTGCGCGCCCTCTCGCGGCCACGCCAGGCACTCCGTGCTCGCTCAATTGACAGCATCGTAGGCAGGCGCCCTGTGTTTGAGGGCCAGGGGGAAGAGGACCATATCCGTGGAGATAGTCCTCCCGCTGCGATCCGACTGCAGCTCACACTGGACACGCTCTGATCAGCGCTACAGAGGGTTTCACAGGCCTCCTCCCCTTTCCAAGCATTTCGCCCTGTCTGTCCACCTCTCCTCTCAGCTCCCCCTCCCTCCTCTTTTGCTCTACCCAGACCCACCCTTGAATTAGCAAAGCTTCTCTGGAGTGTTAATGACTGGTTATTTCTCTCTTTATCTGCCGCTTAACAAGATGTTTCATCTCGTTCTTCCAGAGTCAAATTGCCTCTGAAGGCCAGCGCTGACGCGAAGTCTGATCCGTGTCACTGATTTACGCTCCTTGGACATCAGCTTCCTCAGCTGTGGAATAGGGGTAATTGCAGTACCGATGTCATAAACTTGGTGTAAGGTAAATGAGTTGTGACATGTGTAGCAGACCTGTGCTCTCGCCTTCTGGATGCCCTTTTTTTTTCTGTGCTCCTGCCCTGATGTGCCGTCACTCCCTACCAGCCTCTCATTGTTCCCACTGGCCCTGGCTGCTGGAACCTACCTAATCCACATGTAGCAGCCTGGAAGCGCAGGATAATCAGAGAATCTATAGGCCTCTTGTATTAGGTACGGTCTTTCAGAGAAACAGAATATCCCAGATAGATAGAGCGTTAGGAATTGAATTACGTGAGTATGGAGATTGACAAGTCCCCATATCTGAAGTCAGCAAGCTGAAGGTGTGGAGAGCTGATGGTGTCATCCCAGTCTGAGTCCAAGGGCCTGGGATGCAGGAGAACTAATGTTATAGTTTCAATCTGAAGGACCGTTATAAAGAAGTATGGTAGTGAATTCAAAGGGGTGGGAGCGGGCAGAGATTGATGTTCAGCACAAAGGCAGTCAGGCAAGAGGGGTTCCCTTTTACTCTAAGGAGGGTCAACCTTTTGTTCTAGTCAGGCCTTCAACTAATTGGGTGAGGCCCAGCCACATTAGAGAGGGCAATCTGCTTTACTTGGCCTATCAATTCATAGGTTAAACTCATCCAAAAACATCCTCACAGAAGCCCAGAATAATGTTTGACCAAATATCTAGGTCCCCTATGACCCAGTCAAGTTGACACATAATGTTAACCTTCCCAGTCTCCAATGGCAGATCTTAAGTAACAACAGACAGCTGGGGAATGAGAGGACAAACACTCCAGCTTGATTCTGCACTCTTGTCTGCCTCCTTCCCTGCTCAACCCCATTTTCCCTTTCACCTGCAGGCTTTCTCTAGACTTGCTCCGCATCACTGTTCATGTGAATCTTCTTCTCAGGGGGCGTTCTGGGGCCCAACTCAAGAGAAATATAGTGAGCACTCAAGTGTTTTATTATTAACTAGGGGCCTAGTGCACGAATCCATGCACCTTGAAAGGAACTGTGGGCCACAAGGCTGCTGTGGGCATAGGGGCAGGTCTCTGCTCATCCTCCAGACCCCCACCCAGACCCTCCTGCCACAGCCCTGGTTCCATCTGGTGGTCCTATCTGGTCTGCCAGGAGCCCCACTCCGCAGCAGCCCCAGAGTAGGGCCAGTGCCAGCAGCAGGTACGATGGGACCTAGGCAGTCAGCAGATGTGAGCAGTAGCCACTGACCCGGTCACCCCTCAGGAGCAAAGGGAGGTGGAGAAGTCCTTAGGGGCAATGGGGGCCGGCAGATACTGCTTGCACCCACTGACAGCACCTGCAGCAGGTGTGAGTGGGGCCAGTGCCAACAGCAGGTGTGAGCACCAGGCAGGACCATGGCACGTGGAAGCAAAGAATTTTCAGTAACCACCAGAGGCTCATCCCGATGACAGTGACCAGCGCCCCACCATGGTTTGGCGCCCTCACTCACCTGCTCCACCATCACTCCATGGCTGATGCCGCCATGTTCTGTGTGCTCCCCTGGTGGTCAGTGCACATCACAGTGACTAGTTGTTTGGTTGTTCTGCCATTTGATTTATTTGCATATTAGGATTTTATATATATTGACTAGTGACCTGGTACATGAAATTTGTGCACATTAAAAGGGGATTAATTAGAGGAAATAATTTAATGTTGCTATTTGCCCTTTCTCTATAATAGAAGTGTCAGAGATGAAAGAAAATTAGTAAAATGTATATGAAAACCTTCCTCCTATCAGAGTCTGGGGCTTACCACAGGACCCAGAGTCAAATCCTTGCCCACCCACATGCACCTCAAAATCACATGAGACTCAGACCTGGCTGCCCCCCACATTGGGCTAGATCCAGACCTGGCCAGTCCCACCCTTGTCAAGCAGGGGGAATAGCCTCAAGTCCCCTGGCCCGGCACCAGGGTGGGGTGGGGGTATGGCCTGAGGTTCCCCAGCCCAGACCGGGGTGGGGGTGGGTCTTGAGGTCCTCTGTCAAGCCTCACTATGTGGGGGAGACAGCCTGATATCTCCTGTCAAGCCCCATTGTGTGGGGGGCATGACCTGAGGTCTGCCAGGTGGGGGGTACAGCCCCAGGTCCCCCAGCCCAGCACCAGGAGGGGGGCACAGCCTCAGGTCCCCCACAAAGCCCTGCTGTATGGGGGCATGGCCTGAGTTTCCCTGACCCAACACTGGGGGTGCTCCTTGAGGTCCCCTGTCAAGCCCCACTGGGTGGGAGGCATGGTCTGAGGTCCCCTGTCAAGCCCAGCCAGACAGAGGGGCACAGCTTCAGGTCCCCTGGCCCGATGCTGGGGTGAGCAGGCACAGCCTGAGATCCCCTGTCAAGCCCTGCCGGAGTGGGGGGCATGGTCTGAGGTCCCTCAGTCTGGCGCTGGGGTGAGGGGAGCAGCCTGAGATCCCCTAGCCCAGCACCAGGACTGGAAGCACACCTTGAGGTCCCCCTGTCAAGCCCCACCTGGTGGGGGGCATGGCCTGAGGTCCTCTGTTAAGCCCTATGAAGGGGGAGGGCATAGCCTCAGGTCCCTGCTGATTGCTTGTTAAGGCTCCTTATGGGAACTTAGCCTCAGCTGTGGGTACAGCTATCTTTGTGATGGAGTGATGGTCAATTTGCATATTCCCTCTTTATTATATATTATACCATTATTGTAGTTACTTAGGTGCCTGGAGACCTTGTTCACAGGGTACCAGAGTTTCACTCTGACTCATGCTTCTTTCCCAAGGCCTGGCCCTGAACTGGGAGCTCCTCATTACCTCTCCAGCCTTACATCCATTCCTGGTCTGGACTCACAATTTCAGGTTGGCTAATCCATCTCCCCCCAGTGCAGGAATCTACAATATCCCTGGTCCACAGCCTTTCACTTTGGCTAGAACTTCTGTTGCTGGAACAGTCCATATCTTCCCCAGGACTCTCAGAATGTAAGCCAACATAGAAAAAAAAAATAGGGCTTGACAAAAGAGATCTCTTCAAATGCATAAACATACACTGAAAGAAAAAAAAAACAGAATATCCACCAAAAAAGGGAAGTTGTCTATTTTTCTGCTCATCTCCTGAACACACAATGAGCTTAACTCACCAACTCACACTCTCGTGCACTGCCTTGTCCATATCGTGAAAGAGCCTGGCTGATAACAGGATTGCATATTCTTATTAGAAGGATAATTATTTGTATGGGGAAGAGTTTGATGAATGTCATTTAGTGAATGGTGAGGTATAACTACAGATATTAGGGGGAAATTCCATTAAAAATGAACTTAAAGCAATTGAAAAGCTTCTGATGACTTATTAGCCATTTTAAGAGACTTGTAGCTAAAATGGGTGTTTTCACCTTTTACTGAATGGCTTCAAAAAAATCAAAAGCATTTGAAATTATAGTGGAGTAAAGGCATTACAATGATATAAATCCAGTTTTTATGCAACTTCTTCTGAACTCAGCTCTGACACAAATTGAAGTTTCCCATGGATGCATTGGCATAAAATGAGGACCATTATGAAGAAGTTATGCTGGTAAATTCAAAGTGCAATGGATGTGGGTTGAATCTGGCAGCCAGTTACTTGTACCCTTGGGAAATGGACTGAATTTTCCAGAATAAAACCTGAAATGAACATGACAAACTGATACTCTGCTGCAATTAACCAGACACTCCTTACATAAAGGTTGAAAATAATTTCTTTTTTTCCCCCCACATATCCAACAGATCTTCACATTTGTCCAGCCCAGGCATTGCAAAGCAGACGTGAAAATGGAATATCCAAAGTTTACTTATTATTTACCACAGGCCTTGAGCACGATTCATGCACAGGTGGGGTCCCTCAGCCTAGGTGGCAATCGGGGCTGATCAGGGCCGTCTTGCCCAGTCCCAATAGGGGCCAATGGGGGTTGGCTGGCTGAGGAGGGACCATGAAAGGGCTCCAGGGTGTGTCCAGCCCATCTTGCCCAGTCTGGACTGGCCAGACCCAGCAGCAAGCTAACCTACTGGTCAGAGCACCTGCCCCCTGATGGTCAGTATGCATCATAGCAACTGGTCAAGTGGTCAGACACTTAGCATACTAAGCTTTTATATTATATATATAGAAGTCATGATGACCATGAGTTGCATTAAAATGGGCTTCTGGCTCAGGAATCATCAAGGAGCAAAACTCCTGAGCAGCTGTATTGAAAATATAACTTTTTTGAAAAGGAGGCTATGTTATGTGATGAGTGCATATTTTATTTTACACTCATGTATATCTTACATATTGTACACCATAAATACATATACCAAATCTTTAAAATATACTTTTAAAAATATTTTACACACTCAGGGTGCTTTTCTTTCTTGCGCATGAATCATATTGGATTTTGTTGATGTTTCTAACAAGGGATCTTGGTTTTGTTTTTTCATTGTTTTTTTTTTTATTTCTAACAAGTTTATCTCAGAATTAAAAATTTACCTCTTACAAATTTACAGTTTTACCTTACAAGTGTTGGTAAGTAAAGTTGGTGTTACTGCTTAATCCTAAATATTTCAGATTTTCTGTTATGTCTTCTGTTTTAACTCCTAAATTGTTTTATTTTATTTCATTGTGATCAGAAAAATGTAGTCTGTAAGAGGATTCTTTAGAATTTGTTAAAATCTCTTCTGTAGCCTATTGTGTAGGCAGTTTGGGGAAGGGTTCTATGTTGACTTAAAAAGAAGTGTTCTCTGCTCTCTTTCACCTCTTCCCCCTCTTCCCACCTCCACTCCTCAGTGGAGATGTATGAATAGCCTCATCCTGGTTTTATTCATCCATTCTTTGTTCATCCTATTTCTTTTCCTTTTAACCCATTTAATCTCTTCTTCTAATCTATACTGAGAGATGAGACCTAATTTCTCTATTTCTGATTCTGTGTCTATTTTTCTTTGTAACTATGTAATTTAGTGTCTTTTTTTTTTTTTTGTACTTTGAGACTATACTTCTAAGAGCCTACAGGTTCACATGTGTTGTTTTTCTTTTTGTTTGTTTCATTTTATTTTGTAGGTTTTTTTAATTCTCACTGGAAGATATTTTTTCCATTGATTTTCAGAAAATGGAAAGAAGGGAGGGAGGGGAAGAGAAATGTGGATGTGAGAGAGGCACATCAATTGGTTGCCTCCTGAATGCACCTGACCAGGGCCAGGGATTGTGCCTGCAACCCAGGTACGTGCCCTTGACTGGAATCAAACCCAAGACTTTTCAGGCTGATGATCTAACCAGTGTGCCACCGGCTGGAGCTATGTGTGCTTTCTTGTTGGTGGACTGTTTGTAATATCCCGCTCTGTCTTTTTTGCTACTTTTCTCCTTAAAATACTATTTTTGTCTAATATTCATCTGCTGCACATCTTTCTGGTTATTATTAGTATTCGCCTGGTCTTTATCCCTTTTACTTTAGACTTTCGGTGTCCTTTGACTTAGATATGTTGCTCATACACAGCACAGAGCTAGATTTCATTTATGTAGTTGTTGCTTTCGTTCTAATCTACAAGCCTCTGTGTATATAGATTAGATGACTATCAGCTGTTTATTTTTTATTTTTTAAATATATTTTTATTGTTGATAGTATTACAGATATCTCCCATTTTATTCCCCTTTCACTCCCTCTTCCCAGTCCCTACCTATCCCCCACCCCCACCCCAGGTCATCACCTGTTTATTTTTATTATGATTACCATTATATTGGACTTATTTCTACCATTTTATTGTGTTTTATATTTTTCTGCTTTCTCTTTGCTGTTTTTTCTTTCCCTAACTTATGTTAGATTACACATGCTTTCTTTATTACCTTTTATTCTCAGTATCTGTTAGGAGAGCAAATACTGTATTTTTATTTACTTAGTAGTTTTCTTTATGTTTGTAATATACTTCTTATTTTTACATATTTCTCACAAAAATCTAAGCAATATCTGTAACCTCTTTTTGAACAAAATGCATAACTTCCAGATTCTTAAATTCTTAAATTCTTTTTTAATTTAGCTTCTTCCTAACTACCAGGTTATTCTTGGCTAAAATTTAGTTCTGACTTCTCCTAAAACGCAGGTTCTTTTCATCTTATTCATATAAACCACTATCACGATGAAAACATACCATGATAATTATGTTATTCGGAGTAAACACCAGCCGTATTCATCTCAGCAGAGTGCAAAGGTCTCCTTCCACACAGGTAACCAGGTGTGCCATATCGTGGGGAGAGACACTGCACTGGGACAGAAGTCCTGCCTTCAGGGGTGACCTCAAGCCTCAAGCCTGAAACAAAACCCTGTGGACAAGTCAGGTTTCTAGGGCCCACATGAGGTCCCCATTTGCAGAAACTTGGGTCAGGAAGGGAGAGCTGTGCCTGGTGCAACAAACTCCAAGAAGCGCGGTGTCCAAACGCCCTCTGTCAGCCTGGCTACCTCATCTTTGGGTCTGTCTGAATCATCCTCACCGTTTCTCACGCTGCTTTTCTCAGCAAGACCAGACCGCCCTCTGCTCAGGCTTAGCCTGGCAAGAAAAGGCCTCCTTGGCTCCCGTCCAGGTTGGAAAGGCCCGGGGAAGGAGTTTAATTGCCCAGCTCTGGGTTTCTCGCCTGGTTTCCGACACTCCCCTGCTTGTTTACTTCCACAGTTAACAAGTCAGAGAGTTATCAATGTTATAATCTACTTTATGGCGGATCTAATGCAAGCTGTTGGTCTAAGTGGCCTGCTCTGTCTTTCTGTTCTTTGTAATCTCTCGGTCCTCGTAAATGCTCTGTCTTAATACCCTGCGGGCTCTGGTCCATGGCCTTTCCTCCTCTCCGGTTTTCAATAACAATTTAGTTCATTTCTCCTCTCTGGCTGTTTTCCTTTATTGTGAGAGTCAGCACAGGACATTGCTCATCAAACACCTAATGACATTTCCCAATTAGAAGGGTCGTTTTGTGGTGACAAGCTGGTCCTCCCCACCCCACCCCTACTCCCCCAAAAATTGTAGATGACAATCCCTGTGCATGTTAGCGCTCCGTTTCCATCTCCCAACTTTTACCCACATTTCAGGGGAATCTCACCTGATTCCTGCTGCGAGCCCTGTGGCACTGGCTGGCTGTGCTCCTGCAGGCTGTGCCAGCCGTGGCCTCCTCTTCCGGGTTTTGCCCACATTTTACTCTTTGGATTCTCACTTATCTCCAGTGACTGGAATTTGACTTTTTTTTTTTTTATGGCGTCCATACTTAGAAAGACTTTTGTCACTTTGGGTTTTACAATGAACTAGATGCTTGTGTCCCCCCAAAATTTAGATGTTGTAATATATCCCCAATGTGATGGTATCAGGAGATGGGGATTTGGGGAGGTGATTGGGTCCTGAGGGTGGAGTCCTGTGAACAGGATTAGTCCTTAGAAAAGAAATCCCACAATACTGGGCTTATGGGGGAATACTTGTAAGGTATACTGGTATAAAGGTCTAACCACTATGATGTACATTTGAAACTAATATAATATTGAATGTAAGTGTGATTGAAACATAAAAAATAATTTTTAAAAAGCAAATTCAAGTAAAAGATCTAAGATTTTTAAAAAAGCTATAAAGAAAAAAATAACCAAGCTCAACAGTTAAGAATAAAATAAATAAAATGAAACAAGGCTACTGAAATATAAATCTTTAGAAACAAACAAAAGAAAAGAGACACCACAAGTTCCCAAGCTACGCCTGCCAAGTGAGGGCACAGTGAAGACACCTCACCAGACACCCAGTCGCCAGTGCCATGATCTTGGACCTCCCTGCCTCCAAAACTGTGAGAAATAAATTTTTATTGTTCATAAGCCACCTCATCTCTGGTATTTTGTTTTAACAGCCCAAATGGACTAGACAGGCTATAAAAGAGCTCACTCTTGCCTCAAGTGTTTTTATGGGTTTCCCTTCTTAGATTTAAGTCTGATCTAGGATTTATTTGTAAGAGGGGACTTACAGCTCCAACTCACTCTTTTTCAGGTGGCCTCCTAATTTCCCAAATGCCATTATTTGAATGATACTTTTTCATTTGAAACCCCATCTTTGTTACATAGTCAATTTCCACAAAGGAATTTATTATCTTGAATTTCTTTTTCAAATATATTCCACTGATCTGACTAATCTGCTTATACAATTATAATTTTGTAGGATATTTTCATATTTGTAGAGTTATTCTTTCCATTTCTAGCAGTGGTTTCCTAGCTATTCTTGCATGGTTGTTTTGTGTTTTTTTTTCACATGAACTTTAAAATCAATTAATGTAATCCCCTACCCCCAGAAGCTCCTTATTGCAGTCACCTTCAATTTATAAATTAACTTGGGATATTTTTAAAATATATTTTTATTGATTTCAGAGAGGAAGAAAGATATAGAAACATCAATGATGAGAGAGAATCTCTGATTGGCTGCCTCCTGCACACCTCCCATTGGGGATCAAGCCTGCAACCTTGACATGTGCCCTTGACCAGAATCGAACCTGGGACCCTTCAGTCCACAGGCTGATGCTCTATCCACTGAGCCAAACCAGGTAGGGCAGGAAGATTTTTATGATTTTGAGTTTTCCCATGTAGGAGCATGGTCTGAGTTGCCATTTTTTTCAGATCTTCTCTGTGCCTCTCAGAAGCATTTGAAGACTTGTTCAGATACTTCTTTCTCATTACATGTAACCTCTATCTTTTATCCTTCTTACTGATGTAGTAAATGGAGACTCTCTTCTATTATCTCTTCTAACCAGTTGCAATTTGGAGGCTATTTTGTTCTATATGTTAATTTTGTAACTGCCACATCACTGTCTCTCTAATATGTTTTCATTTTATTCCTTTGGATTCTCTGGTTATACAACTTTATACCATCTCTAAAATATTGATTTTACCTTCTATTAAATTTTTAAATTCTTAAAGTTATTCTCTTATCTAATTGTGTTGATCTCCAGAAGAACATTAAATAAATGATGCTGGTGGACTACTTGTTAAACAAGGATGCTCCCATGTTTTCCCATGGCCTGATGCTCATGTCTGGGTTGAGATGGATGCATTTCATCCAGTTAAAGATGTGCCCAGCTATTTCTCTTTATTCAATGTTAAGTAACAAGTTGATTCTTTAAAATGCCTACTTTCCATCTGGTTAAGAAAGAACCCATCATTTTTATTTCACCAGAACTTTAGGGTTGAAACTACATAAACCTTAGTTCAATACCCATCTACCAAGCTATTAGATCTTCATAATCTCATTGAGTCTCAGGCAACTAATTGATAAAATGGGTGTGAAACTTCCTTCATAGAATACTGAAATTTTTAATTGAAATTAATGCAAAGCACTGCCTGACACATAGTAAATGCTCAATAAGTGGCAATTCCTTAAGTTCTCATTAACAGTGCAGCCCTAGCTGATTGTTCTCCTTAATGTGATCATGATGACAATTTTCCTTGCATCCAAGGTATAAGCTAGGGCTGCACTGTTATAAAACATATTTATATAAAACATATAAAACATATCATATAACTGTGATTAATACATACAATAATTATTAATATAATTAATAAAATAGAATTTTATTTATATGTTTGCAAATTGTGAGATTTTTTTTTTTAGATTGGTTTTACTCATCTTAGATTTGGAGATTTAAAACAATATTTTTCTTATTTTTTTCTTTTTAAAAAATAAATCTTTATTGTTCAGATTATTACAATTGTTCCTCTTTTTCCCCACATAGCTCCCCTCCACCTGGCTCCCAACCCACCCATGCATTGTCCTCATCCATAGGTATACGATTTTTGTCCAATCTCTCCCTATGCCCCCCTCACCCTCTCCTCCTGAGAATTGTCAGTCCACTCCCTTTCTATGTCCCTGATTCTATTATATTCACCAGTTTATTCTGTTCATCAGATTCTTTTATTCACTTGATTTTTAGATTCACTTGTTGATAAATATGTATTTGTTGTTTCAGCATTTCATGTAATACTGGTTTGGTGTTGATAAACTCCTTTAGATTTTTCTTATCTGTGACGCTCTTTATCTGCCCTTCAATTCTGAATGATAGTTTGCTGGGTAGAGTAATCTTGGTTGTAGGTTCTTGCTATTCTTAACTTTAAATATTTCTTGCCACTCCTGTCTGGCCTGCATAGTTTCTGTTGAGAAATCAGCTGACAATCATATGGGTGCTCCCTTGTAGGTAATTAACTGTTTTTCTCTTGCTGTGTTTAATATTCTCTCTTTGTCTTTTGCTCTTGGCATTTTAATTATAATGTGTCATGGTGTGGTCCTCTTTAGATTACTTTTGTTTGGGGTTCTGTGCACTTCCTGGACTTGTAAGTCTATTTTTCTCACCAGCTGGGGGATGTTTTCAGTCATTATTTCTTCAAATAGGTTTTCAGTATCTTGCTCTCTCTCTTCTTCTGGCACCCCCATAATTCTGATGTTGATACGCTTGAAGTTGTCCCAAAGGTTCCTTACACTATCTTCCAATTTTTGGATTCTTTTTTCTTTTTTCTTTGCCAGTTGAGTGTTTTCTGCTTCTTTGTATTTCATATTTTTGACTTGATTCTTATCTTCCTCTAGTCTGCTGTTAGGTCTTTGTATAATATTTTTTATTTTATTCAGTGTATGTTTAATTTCTAGTTGGTCCTTTTTCATCTCTAGTTGGTCCTTTTTCATCTCTTCTTGGGTCTCGCTAAATTTATACATCTTTTCTAGGAAATTCTTGAAAAACCTTATAACCGTTGTTTTGAACTCTATATCCAGTCATTTGCTTTCCTCCATTTCTCTAATTTGTGATCTGTTTCTTTATCTCCGCATTTTGGCTGCTTCCCTGAGTTGGTAGAGTAGCTTTGTGTGCTTGGTGTCCTATATGGCCCAGTAGCTCTGCCTCCCCAATTACCTGAGGTGGACTCTCTTGGTGCACCCCTTTGTGGACTGTGTGTACAGCCTTGTTGTAGTTAAATCTTGATTGTTGTTGGTATCACTGGGGAGAATTGACCTCCATGCCAATTGGTTGTGAGGATAAGCTGTGTCTATGCTGGGAGAATTTCTGTGCTGAAGTCAGCCTTATGATACAAGACTTGCAAAATTGCAATAGCCTCTCTGTTCAGCTTGGATGGGGTGGAGTCTCAGGGCTGAGCAGACAGCCTTGGCTTCCCATCAGCCCTGCCGTATGCGGCCCCTGGGTCATTGTCCCTCGGTAATCACTGCAGCCCTTTCTGTGTGTGCACGCCTCCAGACCTCTGCCTTTCTGGCTCCCCTGAGTTTCCATGCACTCTGGGGACCCCTATGAGTCTGGGTTCCCAGGGTCTCACCCAAAAATGGGGTTCAGTACAGTCAGAAGTGGATTTCAGCACAGTTGGGAGATTGTCTCCCTCCTGCTAGAGAAAGCCAGTGGCACAATCAGCAGTCAGCCCTCTTGTGCACACTCGCATGCCTCCAGACCTCTGCCTTCTTGTGGTTCCCCTAAGTTTCCATCCACTCCCCATTTTCAAAGAGTCCAGACTCCCCCTGTATGAGTTTCACCCAGAACTGGAGTTCAGTGCAGTTGGAAGTGGGATTCAGTGCAGTCAGGAGTTTCCATCTTCCTCCCACTAGATAAAGCCAGCCAGGCCCTCCACTGCTCATCCTCTCCACATGCGTGTTTCCATACCTCAGCTTTTTGCAGCTCTTCTGAGTCTTCGTGAGCCCCTCTCTTTCTTTCTAGTTGCAGAAATTCCACTCAGCCAGCTTTCCTGTGGTTCTGGATGATGTCCGTTCTGTCTTTTAGCTGTAGTTTTGAAATTCTGTGAGACAGAAGTTTAGGTGTTCACCTATGCCGCCATCTTGGTTTCTCCACAATATTTTTTCTATATCTTGGAACGTTTACTGAGCTGATGTTAGGGGGCACAGGGAATTCTCCACCAAGATGAGAGCCATGAGCTATTGCATTCTGGACCACTTTGGATTATGTTGGCCCTGCAATGCTTTTACTCAGCACAAGAGGGCAGCATTGTCAAAGTAACTTAAGCAAGGTTTTTCTGTAGTTCATAATATGTTCGTTTGATTGGAGCCTGAGTTAAAACACTGTTCAAGGAATTTAGTTCTTACCATGTCAGCCTTTTTCAGAGGCCTATTATAAAACATTGGATGGGTAAAAAACACACTGCAAGCCCTCAGTAAATGACATGAGTTAATACAACTGATTCCCTCACCTCCTTCAAGTCTTTACACAGATGCTGTCCTGACCACTCTAAATGAAAATGCTGCCTGCCTGCTCCCCTCCCAACCCCTTATCATCATTCTCTACTTCTTTTCCTAGCATTTATCAAGTCCAACATATTACATATTTTAATTATTTATTATGTTTTTGGTTTATTGGGTTCCCAGCTTCTCCACCACCTCTCCCCCCTTAGAATATAAGCTCCATAGGGATATTGTTTGTTTTACTCAGTGATATATCTCCAGCACTTGCAACAGTGTCTAGCACAAAGTAGATGCCCAGTAAGTGTTTGTTGCTTGAGTGATTGTATGATGGTAGAGGTGATTTGGGATAATGGGAGGTGAAGCTGGTAATAATGGTAATGATGATGGCAAGGGTGGTAGCAGGGAAGAGGTATTGGAAATGGTGAGGTGGTGGAGCTGGAAGTGGCAATGATACTGGTTTTGGCAATGGGTGAGTAGGGCAATGGAGGTGGGGGAGGGCAAGTGACAGTGTTTGAGATGGTGATGGTGTAGCAATTGTCACGATGTTTACTGTTTTATGGCTGGTTAGGATCGCAGCCTGAGAAATTGGATGATTATTTCTAGAAATTTCTAGAGGTCCCAACACTTGAGAGAGAGCTTGTCAACATGTGAGCACAAGCCCTGGTTTCTGGGCTGAGATGGAGAAGATTGTTCACACACACACACATGCACAAACAACACGTAGGCACATAAAAGTCAGTATTCCCAGCTCTCCAGCAAAGGGTGTTGTGCAAGAAAAGGATAAGAAGCTAGAAAGGCATACGAACCCACCCAGTTCATCATACAGGTTTTTAGATTCTAAAAACGGACTTTCTGACACGTCGTTTCAGGCTCTAAAGAAGAAGACAGTATTTTGGAAGTTATGGCTACATCCACGACAGGTTAGCCAGGAGACAGCTGCAAGCAGCCTGCTCCTGGCACTTGGAGGACTCAAGGCTAGAGGACCAGCTGGGAGCTGCTCCTGCAGGAGCCCCCAGTCCTGATGGTCCTACCCAGACACCTGGCCCTCCTCCAGGGAGTATAGATCTGCCTCAAAACCTTCATCAGTGGGCTGGGCACCCACTGCTTTAACTGAGCAAGGTTTGTAGAGCCTGGAATTGTGTGTCTGGTCCCGAGTAAACTCTTTCCCACTTTCTCAGCATCTCCAGCCACTGAGACAGAGCAGCTCTAACAGATTCTCTTTCAAGACATGGAAACGTGAACTCGATATCTTTACTATCAGGCCTTCTCGTTCTCCCAGGTATACACCTCTGAGCAAGGGAGGTCTTGAGGACGGGGCGTTCCTTCAAAAGGCAACATGCATCTCGTTCCATCACCCCATGGAGCCGACTTTCCCAGGGCTGCACCAGTGTTCATTGTTGTTGGGCTGTTCTTTCTGTCCTTCTCGGCCAGGCAAGGAGACCGTATCACAGTTCTAACTCTCTGAGATAAAGGTGGAAAGGACACTTTATCTCTGCCCCGCTCCTCCCAGTGGGGACAATCGACTCACTTGACTGCTTGGCAAGTTGCAAGAACTCCCTCTACTTGTGCCTGATGCACGCTGTGAGACTGGTCCATGCATCCTGCTCCACTAGGCGATCCTCCCCTCACTGCACTCAGACGTTGCCCATCACAAGGCCAGCTGGCAGGAGGATTAAGATAAAACCATTTCTGTGGTTTTACTGTGGGGACCATGGCCTTCCCTCTGGCAAGTTTGAGTCTCTGAAGATTAGTCTAACAACCAGCTATTGATAAGCCTAGGTTCTTAGCTTTTTTTTTTTTTTTTTAGTTCTGAGTAATGGTTGCCATAACATCTGTGCTACCAGCCCAAGGGCTTCTCAAACTTCAACTAGAGAAAAAGAATCACCTGCAAGGCTTGTTAAAACAGATTCCTGGATTCCATCCCTGGGAGCATCCATTTCTAAAGCTCCCAGGTGATGTTACTGCAATGGGTCCTCCATCCACACTGTGAGCAACGTGACACTTGGACATGATGAGGCGCTGAGAGCTACCACTCACTAAGTCCTTGTTGTGTGCCTGGCACTGAGCTAAGCATTTCTTATTGGGATGACCCATTTCACAGAGGAGGTACAGAAAGGGTAAATGACTTTCCCAGGATTCTAAGGCTAGGAAATGGTGGAAGTGGGTTCAAATGCTTGTCTTTTCCTTTACCATTTGTAACTATCATCACTGACTACAGGGATGGCCCAGCCCTTCATTCCACCTGGAGGTTGTACAGTATCCCCTAGGTGGTCTCTCTTCCCTCAGCCTCCAATACAACCTGCTGTCTAGATAACATTCTTTTTTCCCCTAACTGTGGCAATATGTATGTAATGTAAAATTTACCATTTTAACCATTTTTGAGTGTATACTTTAGTGGCATGAAGAAAATTCATCTTGTTCATCCACAAAACACTTTTACTCTTGAAAACCTGAAACAACTTTTATTAAACAACTAGAGGCTAGATGCACAAACATTCATGTAAGAATGGGCCTTCCTTCCCCTGGCTATTGGCACCACCTTTGCTCAGGCGAGAGCTGCCTTTCTGCCTTCCCACACTGCCCAGAGGCCCGGAGCAGCTGGGGGGGTGCAGAATGCCTGCATCATCGCCATGGCGATGACACAAGCATCCTGCCCTGCCCTATCTTTTTTGGGGGTTAATTTGCATACTCACTCTTGATTGGCTGGTGGGTGTCATGAAGGTATGGTCAATTACCATGTTATTCTTTTATTAGGTAGATAACTACCCATTCCTCTCCTCCCCATCCCTTGGAAACCATCACTCTATTTTATGAATTTGACTGCTCTAGGTACCTTATGTAAGTGGAATTGTGCAATATTTGTCCTTTTGTGACTGGCTTACTTCACTCAGCATAATATCTTCAAGGTGCACTCATGTGTAATATGTATCATAATTTCCTTCTTTTTTAAGGGTGAATAACATTTCATGGTATGAATATACCACATTTTGTTGATCCATTCATCCAGCAATAGGCATTCGGCTATTGTGAGTAGTGATGCTGTAAACATGGGTGTACAGAACCTCTTGGAGTCTCTGCTTTCAATTCGTATGGATGTGTGCCCAGAAATGGAATTATTACTGTCATACCATTTTTTACAACAGCTGTACCATCAAGGGTTCCAATTTCTCCACCTCCTCACAAATACATGTTAGTTTGTTGTTGTTTTCATAAAAGCCATCTCAGTGGGTGTGAAATGGTACAAGATAACATTCTTAAAGCAAACTCTGACTGCTCATTTGGGCTTGGGCTCCAGGTGTGTGGACAGCACAGAGTAAGTGCACAAAGGATCCACACATGCCCCAGACTAACTCCTATGTCCCAGAATCTAATGGCAGAGTGCAAGCAGGAAAAGCAGCAACTGTGATGTGGTGGGGGGAATGTCTGGAGCCCTGGGATGAAGGCAGGAGGGGAAAGGTCAAGTCCAGAGGTGGGAGAGGTGCTCCTGCCTACCTGGGAGGAAAATACGGCAGGTGGCCATGGCTTGGCTGTGGCCATGGGGGACACCCTTGGCACAGAGTTGTTGTTAACAAAATCCAAACATGGAAATTCTCAGGGAGGGAGATGGTGGGTAGCAAGGCCGTGGGTATATTGGCTGAAGCAAATGTATAAAAGAAGCTGCAAAACTATTACTCTCCAGAGCACTTCAGGTCCTCCTTCCTGGCATAAGTTGTCAGATTGGCTCAAATACACTCATAAAAATTCTCTACAGATTTGGATGCTTCTTACTTCAACAAGGGTGGGCTTTGAGGAGCGGTCATTAGGCAGGAGACCCAAAGCTCTAAGGTCTGGAGAAACTCCCCAGGGATGCCAAGGCAGTTAGTATTATCAAAATTATCATGAGACCTGGGTTAAATGGACAGAAAAAGAAAGAGGAGCTAGAGAAAGAGGTAAATCTAGTAGAGCTGCTGTTTAAAGAAAACTAGGAGTGTTGGAGTGGGACACAAGGCAGGGAGCCCTGAAGAAAGCAGGCCTGGTGGGCAGGTGGCCGTGGCAGGCGGGGCAGATGCCTCTCAGAAGACAATACTTTGGGATCTGGCAATGAACACGTCCCTAGGAACTTCCAAGAAAGCAATGGGAATTTTACAATAAAGAATTTGTGGGGAAAGATAGTTAGAAAAATTAGAGTCACCTTTGGCGAGGAGTCGACAAGAGTAGGTGATTTGAATGCCTGGCTGGAGAGTCTGAATTTTATTTTTAGACAATTGCACAATCTGGGAGGAATCTGAGTTCCAGACATCCTGGTGCTGGTTTAGGATGACATATATATGTGGGGCAGAGGGAGCAGATGGCTGCTGCACCGGAGTGCCACACCCAACTAGGTTAATACAAGTAGAATTTCATTGACAAGGACCTAAAATTCCCATGCTGTGATTTCAACACTCAGTCACTCTAGAGACTGCGGCGTAATTCAGGTTGACTTATGTTTTACAGAGAGAGAGAGAAGACTATTATGCAGAGCCTCAAAATCTTACACTTGTACAAATTGCAGTGGGGGAAATAAAGGAAAGGAATGGGGAGGGGGCTACCATAGGAAGGAGCCAGGCCCAGGCAGCTTTGGGGAGTTTTCAGATTAGAGCCCCCTGCTGCTTACCCTAAGCTCCCACAAATAAAACGGGAGGACCCTTACTAGCTATTATTTGAGAAATCACAAAGCCTCACCGGCAGTAACAATCACTGGAGGGAGCTTGCTGAACATGTAATCTCAGCAGATGACCTCACCCGAGCCAGCTCGCCAAGTCTTACCATGACCCTTCAAATAATCACCCGAGAGCCAGCCAGGGATGAGTCATGACCAGCCCTGTTCACTGGAAATACCTGGGGCGTGTGAGCCAGCCGGCTGCATGGCTAACACAACCTTCGTGGGCTTGTTAAGAATCCCACAGGAGGAAGCAAAGCCAGGCTTCTGTTTATTTTATTTTTAGTGTATTTTTTATTTCAATTACAATTCACATTTACTTTTAGTTTTATGAGTACAGCATAGTGGTTAGATGATCATACTTTGCAAAGTGATCCCCACAATATTTCAAATACCTATTTGACAGTCTGCACAGTTATTACAATATTATTGACTCTATTCCCTATGCTGTGCTTGGCATCCCAATGACTGGTTGGTTATTATCGAGTTGTACTTCTCAATCCCTTCACCTTTTTTAGGTTGTTTATGATGAGCAGCGTGGTCTCCAGGCATCTGTCCTGAGTCAGGAACTTCAGAAGAAGCCCTTCCCCATGTTTCCAATGTCTTTCCAACTTGAAGTTTCTAGGGGTGGTCAGACTAAGGGCCTGGGACAGGGCTGTTGTTCAAAATGCAGTTTGTGGGGTTTTGGGCAGGAAGATGGCAGTGTAGAATACAATGAAGGCCTGGCTGGAGAACAAGCCGCTGGGGCCAAGGCTGCTCTGCAGGCTAGCGGGGCTGAGGAATCCATTCCATGGAACAAAAGATCTAAAGAGATCAGGGAATTTGTGCCTGCCCAGGAGACCCCCAGAGTCACCGCATTTCCAAAAAAGGGCTCATTTCATTAGCCTGCAAGAAAGTAGACTGCATTTCTAATATGAGGAGGAAATAGCGTGTTCTTTCCCAATGGTGTTTGGGTCACTGTAGTCTAACTAGGTGTTTTTTTATTGAATGATTCCCTTTGCACCTTTCTGTCACAGATTACAGGGTAACAAAGTGACTTTGGTGAAATGTACCCAGCATGGGGCCTGGAGCACAGTAGGCATTCATTAGATACTGTTTTTTGTGAGCCTCAGGTGGCCCTGAAAATTTCCAAATCAGATCCAGGTGGCCTGTAAACATTACATCAATGTAGGCGCTGTGGTCTGGCCGTCCTTGCTCCAAACTGGATCCCCAAACGCCCTGTCTCTGTAGCAACTTTAAGAACATCTGTGATTCATTCCCTTTAATCTTTTAATCAGGAAAAGTAATACAATTGAGAGAGATCCTCACTTGTCAGAAGAGAGCGGCCCTGAAAGGTCACCCAACTTCCAGGTGTATTAACTTCTAAAGTGAGGATTTAAAGTGAAAGTGCTTGTGGAGAAATGATAATATTCTATCTACTAAAGAGAGAATATGGAAACTGACCATAACTCTTTGACAAAGATGGCGGAGCCCACAATAAGGAGGGAATATGCAAATTGGTGCAACAAAGTGAGAGGCAGAAGGCTGCTCTGGCTGGAGCAAAGGCAGAAAAGTGGACCTGACTGGTTTGGCTCAGTGGACAGAACATCAGCCTGTGGACTGAGGTTTGATTCCTGTCAAGGGCATGTACCAAGGCAGCTAATTGATGTTTCTCTCTCATCGATGTTCTTAACTCTCTATCCCTCTCCCTTTCTCTCTGTAAAAAATCAATAAAATATATATTTTTTTAAAAAAAATTAGAAAGGTGGCTCCAGCTGGAGCGAAGGTGGTGCCAGCAGCCAGGGGAAAGAAGGCCTATTCTTACACGAATCTTTGTACATCAGGCCTCTAGTAAAGACATATTCTCCTGTTTTTTATGGTGGTTAGGAGAGATATTTTTTCTGCCCTGTTTCTTTATTTGAAGCTACTTTCCAAAATGGGATAGGAAGTGGAGAGCAAAATTGGTTCATATGAATCATCTTAACTAAGGAAATAGTTGCCTTAAGCCATGACCCCACACTGCGGTATTGGTGACATCACATGGTGGAAGATTCCATCCCAACCATTTTGGCAGGGAGGACCTCAGGACGCTGAGGGTTGTGCAGGAATCTAAGGGGATTACAATTAGCCCAACAAACAGAAGGAGGTGCCTGTTTCTAGTCCATCACAGTTACAGGGAGATGCCATGGTCTCTAAGCACCAGGTCCTGCAGTCCGGCCTCCCTGGGGTACCCTCAGTTAGCAACTACACCCCCTAGAGGTTGAACCTTTGCCTTGATGATGGGTCCTGACTTTGAGTCTATACCCCTAGTGTTGAAGCGTACTGGGTCACTAGGTCCCAACTGCATTCATTTCCTAAGGCTGCTATAATAGAGTACAAATTGAGTGGCTTAAAATAATGGAGATTTGTTCTCTTGTGGTCCTGAAGAACAGAAATGGCAGTAAGGTTGGTCCTGCTGAGGCCTCTGAGTGATGCTCTGGCTCATGCTTCTGTGATAACTCGCTATTCTTGGTGTTCCTTGGTTTATAGATGCATCATTCCGATCTCTACCCACTATTTTTACCAACAGTCTCATTACAGGGCTGTCTTCCCTCTCTGTCTGTGTCCAAATTTCCTTCTTTTTGTAAGGACACCAGTCATTTTCAACTAGGAATCCATCCTATTCCAGTACAACCTCATCATAATTTCATTACATCTTAAATGACCTTATTTCCAAATAAGGTCACATTTTGAGGTAATTGTACACCCATCAATATAGCTTTTGGGTGTACAATTTGACGCTTCACCAACTATGGATTTTCTTACTATTTCCCTCAAGTAGGCTCCATGTTTTGAAATATTTTGTTTACCAAAGCAGAATACAGTTAGCGATTATTCATTCCTCTGGGATTTTAAAAATACATCTAAGTCATCCAAATAAGCTTTCAATTTCTAAAGAAAATGACCTAAAATCATTTTGCCCTACTTCTTCCTTCTAAACACAACTAAATATTCTGGAAAGTATTCAGCAGACAATGAAAGAAGGACTCTGTCTGGGAGACAGAAGAGAGAAAGCGAGAAGGCAGACTGGCAGGGAGCCTCAAGACTGAAGGAACCACGTGATGAGTCCACTAGGTTTTCCTTTTATCTCCCATGGACTTGCAGGCTGGGTACTGGGGAAGCCTGTAACTCTGAACCACCAGCAGGCATAGACAACGCACACCAAGGAAAGCCTGCACTCCGGGCAAGTGAGGAGCCCTCAGAGACCTAGGAGACAATGAGATCCAAGTAAACCAAGTCCACACCCACAGTCCTTGGACGCAGCTGTTCCACCGGAGCTCTGCGTCTTCCTGCTGGCAGCCAAGAGGTGGTGAAGCAGCATCAGATGTTCTACAAAGTGCTCCCGCCCACAGATGGCATCAGCTAAGGTTGAGCGGGAGCACCATCAATCCCAGAAGGACAGAGCAGGTAAAAATAGAATTCAAAGGTCTCAGAAAACTAAACTGTCATTGATACAAATGCTCACAAAAGTAGACCAGAAACTATACACCAGACCAAAACAAAGTGGCTGCACAGAACTGTTCCCTAAAAGAAATTTAGGATCAAGAGTCTCCTAACTTAAGAATCAAACTGTTAGGATACAATAAAAAACCTTACCCATCACACCAAGAACCAGAAAAAACAAAATTTAAATAGGAAAAACAACAAATGCGGACACTAAGATGAATCAGATACAGAGTTAATTGCTGAGGATTTTAAAATAGTCATGATAAAAAACACTTCAACAATAAATTACAAATAGAAAAACCTAAGAAAACAAATAGAAGCTATAAAAAGAACCAAATGAAATTATAGAACTCAAAAATGCAATAATCAAAATTTTAAAGCTTACTTGTTGGGCTCAACAGTATAGTGTAGATGACAAGGATAGAAATCAGTGAACTTGAGGACAAATCAATAGAATGTACTCAATCTGAACAATGAAGAGAAAATAGACTGAGAAAAAGTTAACAGGTCCTGATCACATAGCTCAGTTGGTTAGAGCACTGTCCGGATATGCCAAGGTTGTGGGTTTGATCCCCGGTCAGGGTACATACAAGAATCAACCAATGAATGAGTAAATAAGTGGAACAACAGATGGATAATTCTCTCTCTCCCTTCCGCTTTCTCAAAATAATAAAAATAAATAAAAATAAAGTTAACAACCCTGGCCAGTATGGCAAAATGATTAGAGCATCAGCCTATGCAACAAAAGGTCCCAGGTTCGATTCCTGATCAATGGCATGTACCTAAATTGCAGGTTTGATCCCTGACCTGGTCTGGGCAGGTGGGGAAAGCAAAAGCAACCAACTAATGTGTCTCTCTCACATCAATATTTCTCACTCCCCACCTCCTTCCCTCCCTTACACTCTCTCTCAAAATATCAATGGAAAAAATGTCCTTAGGAGAGAATTAACCAAAAATAATAAATAAATAAATGAATAAATAAATAAATAAATAAATAAATAAATAAGTTAACAGAACTTCAGGTATCTGTGAGACAGTAACAAGACCCATCATTCACATCATGAAAGTCCCAAGAGCATAGAAAGAAAATGGGACTGAACAAACTATTTGAAGAAATAAAAATTTCCTAAATTTGACTAAAGACATAAAATTGTAGGTACAAGAAGTTAAGCAAGTGTCAAATAAGATAAACCAAACCAAATTCACACCAAGGCACACCATAATTAAACTTCTGAAAACTAAAGACAAAGAAAGAAAAATATTAGAAACAGCAGGAGAGAAACAACAGATGCCTCTAAAGGAACACTGATTTGAACAGGAGCAGGTTTTTAATCAGAGACCATGGAGTCCAGAAAGAAGTGGCACTTTTTTCAAATGCTGAAAGAAAGACTTGTCAACCATAGTTCTACACATGGTGAAACTGTTTTTCAGAAATGAATAAGAAATAAAGACATTCTCAAGCAAAGAAGAACTAAGGAAATCTGTTTTGAGCAGACTTATTTTTAAAGAATAGCTAATGGCAGCTCTTAAAACAGAAAAAAAAATGATAATAAAAGGTTGAGATTTTTCAGAAAGAAAATAAGAACAGCAGAATGGGTGAAAGTAAATATAATAGACTATCCTTCATCTCATGACTTTCTTTAATTATATTTTATGATTGAAGCACATGTTAGAGCACTAGTTGATGTGCATACAGAGAAAACATTAAAGACAATTATAATTTTAAAGCGTAGAGGGTAAAAGGATGAAAAGAAAGTCATATTTCTATACTTCACTCGAAGTGGTAAAATGTTGACACCAGTTTGCTGGAATGATTTACATATGTATACAAGAATAGCCAGAGCACCCACTAAGAAAATTATGCAAAGTGATATATGATTTAAAAATTATAAACAAATCAAAATGAAACTCTAAAAAATGTTTAACCACAGGAAGGCAAGAGAAACATAATAGGTAACAAGAAACAGAGAAAACAAGCAGTAAACTCTAATATATCTATAGTTAGTTTAAATGTAAATGGTCTGCCCTAACCAGTCTGGCTCAGTGGAAAAAGCATCAGCCTGTCGACTAAAAGGTCCCAGGTTCGATTCTGGTCAAGGGCATGTACCTTGGTTGCGGGCACATCCCCGGTGGGAGGTATGCAAGAGGCAGCTGATTGATGTTTTTCTCTCTCAATGTTTCTCTCTGTCCTTCTCCCTTCCTCTCTGTAAAAAATCAATAAAATATATTTTTAAAATGAAATAAATAAATGTAAATGGTCTAAATACACCAATTAAAAGATAGAGATCAGCAGAGTGTATATTAAAAAACATGACAGCTATATGCGATCTATAAAAAAACTCACTTCAAACATAATAACAGGTAAGTTGAAAGTAAAAGGATAGAAAAGTGTATATCATGCAAGCATTAGCTTTTGAAAAGGAAGAGTATCTACATTAATATTAGAGCAAAGAAAATTATTAAGTACATTACACAATGATAAAAGATCAATCCAACAAAAGAGGTAACAATTCTAAGTTTATATGCAGACATCCAAAAAATGCAGACCTTTAAAATACATGAAGCAAAAACTGATAAGGAGAAATTGATAAATCCACTATTATAGTTGGGAACTTCAACATTGTCCTCTCAGTAATTGATAGAACTGAACAACACTCTCAATCAACAGGATTTAATTAACATTTATAGAATACTCTACCCAATAACAAATATGCCTAATTAATTTTTAGTAAAGTAGCAAAACAAATCCAGTGAAGGAGGGATGGCCTCTACAATAAGTGATGCATTGAACATTTATTGGCAAAAAATGAGCCTCCACTTAAACTTCACACCTTACCTTATATAAAAATTAACTCAAAATGGATCATGGAACTAAATGTAAAACATAAAAGTATAAAACTTCTTTTAAAAAAAAAATCTTTGAACCTGGGGTTAAGCAAAGAGTTCTTAAAACTTGCCACTGAAAGCATAACTCATAAAAGAAAAAAACTGATACATTGGACCTAATTAAAAATAAAAACCTTTTGTTCTATGAAAAACCCTGTGAAAAGGTTGAAAAGAGAGAGAAATATTTGCAAACTACATATCTGACAAAGAGCTACTACCTAAGATATTATTTTTAAAATTCTAAAAAAATCAACAGTAAAAATGCAGTCAAATTAGAAAATGGGCAAAAGACATAAACAAACATTTCACTGAAAAGGATACACTGATAGCAAGTAAGTACATGAAAAGATGTTCAACATATTTAGGCATTAGAGAAATGCACTTTTAAACCACAATGACATGTCATTGCATGCCTATGAGAATAACTAAAGTGAAAGATAGTGATGATACCCAAATATTAGTGAGGAGAAATTGGATCACTCATACATTTTTGGTGAGATTGTAAAATGGTACAGTTACTCTGGAAAATAGTTTGGAATTTCCTCTTAAAACTAAAAAATGGGTTTATGAGCAATTACACCCTTAGGCATATATCCCAAAGAAGTGAAGATGTATTTTCACTCAGAAACTTGCACACAAATGTTTGTAGCAATTTTATTCATAACTAGAGACCCAGTGCACGAATTTGCGCACCAGTAGAGTCCCTCAGCCTAGCCTGTGGGATCGGGATGAAACAGGTTCTCTGACATCCCCCGAGGGGTCCCAGTTTGTGAGAGGGTGCAGGCCAGGCCGAAGGCCCCCACTGGTGCACAACTGGGGGCAGGGAGGGATGCGAGAGGGCTCCACAGTGTGTCCAGCCCATCTTGCTCAGCCCTGATCAGCCCCAGCAGCAAGCTAACCTACCAGTCAGAGCATCTTCCCCCTGGTGGTCAGTGCATGTCACAGAGAGCAGTTGAGTGGCCTTAGCATATCATTAGCATATTATGCTTTGATTGGTTGAATGGCTGACCAGACAACCAGACACTTAGCATATTAGGCTTTTATTATATAGGATATCCCCAAACTGGAAACTTCCCAGATGCCCTTCAAAGAATGAATGGTTTAACAAGCTTCGGTGTATTCATACCATGGAACGCTACTTAGCAATATAAATTAATAAACTATTAATATGCTTGAGTGAACTCAAGGAAATTATACAAAATGAAGAAAGCCAATATAAATATATATAAATGGGGGGGGGGGCCCTCAGGCTCCCCTTTTCCCTCAAAAAGGCTCCAGAGTACAGGCCTCTGTATCCCAAATGTGAGGACAGAAGGACTGGTGTGACCACTGGGCTGCTGTCTGAATGGGCTTGGTGTCCTCCTGTGCTATTTATACAAGTAGACCTGAGGTGGGATCTATCAAAAAAATAAAAAAATAAAGAAGAAGAAGATGATGATGATGATCATCAAGTAGGACTCCTGGTCTACCTGTTGCACACACTGATTGAAACAATGCTAATAAAAAACTTAACAATTTAGAGAACTCTTACTGTTTTTGAGTTTTTCAGAATCTCAGATCTTAGAGATCTAATAGACTACTTAGTGTTTTTCAAAGTGTGAATATCTTTTCCATACATCAGCATCACCGAGTAATTTGATAGAAATGCAAATTCTCATTTCCCAGTTAGACCTACTAAATTGGAAACTGATATTGGGGCCCAGCAATCCTGGTTTTAAAAAGCCCCCCAAGGGATGCTGATGCTCAAGTATGAAAACCACCATTCCACTGGGACTCCATAATGCTGGTGATGGTGATGACACATTTTGTATTTTAATCACCCTAGTGGAGACCCTCTGGCCACCTCACCAAATCACTGTCCTCTTTTCCAAGCTGCTTGTGCCTCCCATCCATACATTCTCCATTTGTAAGCTTTCAAATAGAGGAAATGATAAAAAAAAAAAAAAACTTTCAAAAGCCACCATCTTAAGTCACTGGGGCCCACAAGCTAAAGACATAATTTCCCATAAAAGACAAACTGTCACGGGAATCCATGTGCTATTAGGCCCAGCTTAATGAGCACTCTAACTTGGAGAAAAGTGATTATTTCCTAAAGCCTTTATCCTCTGCCCAGAAGTGATGCTATGAGAAGTGAAATTATACATAAATTAAATACTTTATAAAAGAGGCCTCAAATGTAAGTTACACTAAGTATAAATAATGACATTAATAAGCTCGCCCTCATCTTGTCTTTATCTCTGGCCCTGGAAGGATCAAAGCTATCTGATGGTTCAAAAGCTTCTCATCCCAGGTCTGGGAAAGGCATGCTCCAACAGACCTCTCCATCCTCAGTTCCCACATCTCACAGCCAGGAGAGGCACCAAATAACCTAACGTTTGGTTGTTAGAGTCTTTCCACCTTTTATAAAATTAATGGTACCAAAAAAAGTGGTATCCTCTACCGAAGCCATTATTGGTTTATGGGCAGGTCACCTGCTTCAGTCCTCAGTGCAGGCAGCTGGGATGGGAGTTGGCCCTAAGACATTGGAGATTGAGAGACACATTGACAACCCAGCCCTTTTAGACTCTAATTTAGCGGCTAAGCTGGGCTGAGAGAGTGAGGGGTGGGTAGGAAGATGATCCAGTGCCCACACCCAGGCTGGAGGGCACTGATGCCCTGAGAGCCAAGTTACCTGGGGAACCACCCTCCCACCTTCAGAGGGACAGGGCTGAGGCAGTGGAGGCCTGTAGAAGTGATGGAGGACGTCTATGGGAGGTGCATATTTATACATTCACTGCTTAAACCTGCAGTGGCTCAAGCTGTCCTCGAAGCTGGACCTTGCTTTGTAGGAGGCGCCCAGGAGATGCTGATGTCCCTCAAATCTCACAGAATGTAGGAAGGTCTAAGCAAGTTCCCCACACCTTTGAGAGGTTATTAATGGAGAGAGAGATTTCCTAACATCTAACAGAGATCTGCAGCTCTAAGCAATGAGGATTTTGAGTAGGGAGGGCAGGGATAAGCGGGGGAGCGGGAAGCAATGTTGAACTTTACCTGAGCCCTGTGCTTCTAGAAAACAGAGCTGGTTAAGAAATCCTCCCACCCTTTTGTGTTCTTGAAAGGACTTTCTGCAAAGAACCATCCTTTTTCCATAGGACTTAGATAGGACTCATGGATGCCCACTTATTTACCTAGACAGGGCCTGACACAGTCCCTCTAAATTCCCATTTTTGCCTCATAAATGATGGGCTGAATTGTTTGCCCCCTTGATTAATTGGAACAAAATGCATGTTAACCAAACTTTGGTTATTTCCCTCAGGTCCCTGAACTTGGCCCAGGATCAGCCTGAGCCAGCACACAGCCCTTCCTTAGTAGTTCCTCTTAGAACAAGCTGGCCTCAGGGTCAAACATTCTCTGACCACAGTCCCATCACACCACTCCCCTTCATCTCACACCCCCACACCTCGTTCTTTCTATAGAAGATAAACCCCTCTTTACCTAATCCTCCAGAGGGGCTGTTCTTATGGTCACGGCACTTTCCTATTGCTACAATCCCTTCCACCCGGCCCCCTTACCCTTGCAATAATAGTACCTTTCACTCCTTTCACATCCTTTCTGATAACATCTTCCTTACAAGTGCAGATTTTTTATTTTTATTTGACAGGGGAAAAAAGGAGAAGTAGGACCTTCCAGAGAAGGCTGTATCCAGGGAAAGGCAATGGGTACAGAATGGGAGGGGCAGGGACCTAGGGACTAGCTGGCTGTGATGACCTTTTGCCCAGGATCAGCAGGGAAGAACAGGACTGAGGATTCAGGAGGACATGAGGATGGTAATAGAGCAACTATCCCAGACTCAGGCCTGGATGCCCTTTTATTTTATTTATTTATTTTGTTACTCCTCACCTGAGGATATTTTTTCCATTGATTTTTAGAGAGAATGGAAGGGAGAGAGGGTGGGAGAGAGAGAGGAAAAAAAATTAACGTGGGAGAGATACATCAATTGGTTGCCCTCCTGCATGGGCCCTGGCCGTGGTCTGGGATCAACCTGCATCTGAAGTACATGCCCTTGACTGGGAACTGAATCCAAGATCCTTCGGTGCATGGGCTGATACTCGACCACTGAACCACACCAGCCAGGGCCTGGATGTCATTTTAAATGCTCCTACCCCTTCGTCCTTGCCTTCCTTAGGATAGGACCCCAATATGAATGCACCCGACATTGGCCAAATGAAGACCCTGATCTGCCTCCCACCTCTGCAGACTTTTCTCTAGCAATTAACCCCTTACTCTCCCATACCCTCATCCACTCCCTATAAACCACTCCTTCCCAGCATTAAAACATCTCCCCCATCTTAAACGATTTTTTCCTTGACTCCCAGTCTGGAGGGTGTCCTTTCTCTTCACAAATAACCAAATTTATTTAAACAGTTTCACCCATGGAAAGCTAGCTGCCTTGGCCAGAACCACTGCATGACCACAGATTGGTCTAATGGTCACCCAATAGCATCCCCAGCCTTGATCACCATCCTTCCTGAAGCTCCTCTAACGGATTCATTGCTGCCAATTTGGGGGTAATCCAACCTCTCTGGTTTCTCTTTCTGAAACTTTGAGCCTGGCCCTCATCACTCTTTTCCTCCGCTAGCTATATTTCTTCCTGGGTTCCAAATATCACCTACATGCTGATGACCACTGGACTTAAATTTCCAGCACAGTCCAATCTCCTGAGCTCTAATCACATCCTTCCAACTGCCTGCACAACATTTCCCTTCTGAGTAGGGCACCCACATCCATGTGGGCACTAATCACCAGGCTGACCTTTTCCTCACCACCATCCCCCCCCACACACACACCCAAATCACCAGTGACATGAGTGGCTACTTCTTCCAAAGCCTAATGCCCTGCTGCTTCTCTTTACGTTCACTGCCACCACTCTAGTCCAAGTCATGGGCATCTCTCCCTGGACTTCTCCTGTGAGCTCCTCAACTGCCGTTCCTGCCTTTTCCAAACTGGCCACCTCCCTTGAGCTGCCAAAGTGATCATGCCCCTCCCCTCTCAAGGCCTTCAGTGGATTCCCACGGAGCTTCAGCAATAACCTAAGTCTTCAACATGACCTGTGAGGCCATTCTATGCTGTGTATCCCCTTCTCCCACTGCTCCTTGTGCTCCAGCCACACAGACCTTCTTCCATTCCCAGAACTTGCAGGGCTCTTTTCTACCTCAGGACTTTGCACCTGCTCTTCCCCCTTTTGGAGGGCCTGCCCTGCCATTGGTTAATACCAACTCATCTTTCAGTCACAGCCATAAATACCTGTCCTCAGGGAGGCCTGTCTCTCCATCCCAGCATTCATCTGGCTGGGATCTCTTGTTACTCCTGAACTTCTCTTTCCCAGCACTTACTAGATTAATATATAGCTGCTTAAGATCTATATCCTCTGTTTAACCCAGCTGAGAGGAGTCATTCTGTCTGTTGCTCTCACAACTATTAGAACCATGCTCTTAGCAGAGCATTGGACAAGGAACAGGAGTTCAATACATGTGTTTTGAATGAACACTAAATATTTTACAATAATAAACAGACACATAGTCACAAGGACATTTATTAAACACATCCTAGTGATTATCTGTTGTAGCCCTTGGCATCTTACCCAGTCCCACCTCCATGCCCCTCTCCCCAACACAACAACTGCAATGACTATTGGCTGCTGACCTGCACAATGGCCCCCCTTCTTTGGAGACTTGCCTTGAGCTGAGGAGAGTACTCAGGCAACCCTCCACCCCCCAGATTACAGGTCTGTCCCCTTGCCTCAAAATAAAGGCAGCAGAATAGGGAGAGAAAGCAACACTCTGTAATGCCATTCATGCTCCAGAACTCCCCAGAGGATCAAGCGGAAGCTAAACACCACCTGGACCATGTCTGTCCTCAGCACCTTCCTGAGCCTGCTCTCCTAACCAGCTGCCCCTTAGTAAACCACTGAACAAGAATCTCAGACTCAAGCTCTCTCTGCTTCCAGAAAACCCAACCTGAATACCAATAACAGTGAAGGAAATATTTGTGGAGTCAGGAATTTAAAAAAAAAATGAAATGAAATAAGACACCTATGCATACCCAAGAATTGAGGTCGATTAATTGATTCTTTAGATCTTTGATTCCTCCCAAAAACTGTTGAAGGATGAGGGGGGAGGAAAAGAGAAAGAAGGGGAAGGAGGGAGAATGAAAGGATGAAGGAAAGGGAGAACCCTGCTTCTTCTCCTACTTCTCTCTTATATTCATCACTTGTTTCAGCCTCCATGGTATGTAGAGGATGAATGAAAGTGCCCGTTCTCCAGTCCTTTGTATCCCTGGGAAGCCAAAAGGAGTCTGCTGGTCCCCAAGCCTTTCATGGAATCTTAATCCCTTCTAAAGGAGAACGGGACATTAGGTGCCTAAGCCTTCTTGGCCCTGGAACCAACCTGCCTGCCTTGTGTTCTACAACATAATCCTTTGTAATCACTAGCTAGGGCACTAGGGTAAAACAGTGTTTCAAATCCTGAGCCTCTGGGCTTATGGCATTTGAGATACTTAAATATGTTGCCATAGTAGCACAGAAACAGATTAATTTATGAATGCTCCTGGGACCAAACTGCTTTAACAAGGTGAGACTGCCTAAGGGGATCAGGGGAAATTCCACAGCCCTCTCCGGACAGAGTTGGGATCAGTGGGTCTGAGAGGAGATGGAGATGTGGAACAGCCACCTGGGCTTTCTGAGTCAGTCCTGCCTCTAGAAATGAAGTGTCTAACTTCAAAACTTGTCACTGAAAGACCCCTATGTTGTCCTTTTATCCAAGGCTTTGCCAGTTATCATTTTGCCTGCATCTCTTCATAATTAATGAGCTAACCCTCACAGCCATCTCCCACCTGCAAACATCAAGTGATTCTTAGCTGGAAGATCCTTGGAAACAACTAATTGAAAATGGCGGCATAGGTGAACACCTGAACTGCTGTCTCACACAACAATTTCAAAACTACAGCTAAAAGACAAAACAAACATCATTCAGAACAACAGGAAAGCTGGCTGAGTGGAAATTCTACAACTAGAAGGAAAGAGAGGGGCTCATAGAGACTCAGAGGACCTGCAAAAAGCTGAGGTATGGAGACACACATGTGGAGAGGATAGGAAGTAGAGTGTCTGGCTGGCTTCTCTAGCAGGAGGGAGACAGAAACTCCTGACTGCACTGAAACGCAGTTCAGACTGCACTGAACCCTCATTCTGGGCAAGACTCATACAGGGGTAGTCTGGACTGTCATGAAAAGAAAGGAGTGCACAGAAACTCAAGGGAGCTGAGAAAAGCAGAGGTCTGGAGACGCGCACACCAGGGCATGCAGAGAAGACTGACTGCTGATTGTGCCACTGGCTTTCTCTAGCGGGAGAAAGACTGAACCTCCCAACTGGGCTGAACTCCACTTCTGACTGCACTGAACCCCAGTTACAGGCAAGACCCTGGGAACCCAGACTCATACAGGTCTCCAGAACACCTGGAAACTCTGGTGAGCAGAGGTCTGGAGGCGAGTGAGTGGGAGTGCACATGGAGAGGGCTGCAGTAATTACCGAGAAACAATGAGACCCAGGGGCTACTTGGGCAGGGCTGATGGGAAGCCAAGGCTGTCTGCTCAGCCCTGACACTCTGCCCCATCCAAGCCAAGCACAGAGGCTTTTGCAATTTTGCAAGTCTTGTATCATAAGGCTGACTCCAGCATAGAAGTTCTCCCAGCGTAGACATAGTTGATCCTCACAACCAATTGGCTTGGAGGTCAATTCCCTACCCCCCCCCCCGGCCTCCTCCCAGTGATACCAACAACAATCAAGACTTAACTACAATAAGGCTATATACAACAAGGCTATACAAAGGGGTGCACCAAGAGAGTCCACCTCAGGTAACTGGAGAGGCGGAGTTACTGGGCCATATAGGACACCTAGCACACAAAGCTACACTACCAACTCAATGAAGCAGCCAAAATGCGGAGATAAAGAAACAGATCACAAATGAAAGAAATGGAGGAAAACAAATGACTGGATATAGAGTTCAAAACCACAGTTATAAGGTTTTTCAAAAATTTCCTAGAAAAGATAGATAAATTTAGCAAGACCAAAGAGAAGATGAAAAAGGACCAACTAGAAATTAAACATACACTAACTGAAATAAAAAATATTATACAGAGACTTAATAGCAGACTAGAAGAATGTAAGAATCAAGTGAAAGGTTTGAAATACAAAAAAGCAGAAAACACTCAACTGGAAAAGAAAAAAGAATTTAAAAAGTTGAAGATAGCGTAAGGAGCATCTGGGACAACTTCAGCATACCAACATTAGAATTATGGGGGTGCCAAAAGAAGAGAGAGAGCAAGATACTAAAAACCTATATGAAGAAATAATGGCTGAAAACTTCTCCCACCTGGTGAAAGAAACAGATTTACAAGTCCAGAAAGTGCACAGAACTCCAAAAAAAAAGGAATCCAAAGAGGACCACTCCAAGACACATTATAATTAAAATGCCAAGAGCAAAAGACAAAGAGAGAATATTAAAAGCAGCAAGAGAGCAAATCCAAGATGGCGGCATAGGTAAACACCTACACTGCTGCTTCGCACAACAATTTCAAAACTACAACTAAAAGACAGAACGGACATCATCCAGAACCACAGGAAAGCTGGCTGAGTGGAAGTTCTACAGCTAGAAGGAAAGAGAGGGGCTCATGGAGACCCAGAGGAGCTGCAAAAAGCCGAGGTACTGAGACGCGTGCGCTGAGAGAGCGGGTGCCGGAGGACCTGGCTGGCTTTCTCTGGCGGGAGGGAAACGGAGACTCCCAACGGCATTGAACCCCTTATTTTATGACACTAAACCCCAGATCCAGCGAAACTCATACGGGGGGAGTTTGGACTGTGAAAAGGGAGAGGTGCACGGAAATTTAGGGGAGTCGCAGAAGATCAGGTCTGGTCTCGCACGCGGACGGTGCTGCGCGCAGAACAGATTGCTGATTGTGCCGCTGGCTTTTGCGAGTGGGCGGGAGACAGACCCTCCAAACTGTGCCACTTCTGACTCCACTAAGCCCCTGTTTCAGGCGAAACCCTGGGGACCTAGACTCGTGTGGTCCTAGTGCTCAGGGGAGCTGGAAAGGCAGCGGTTAGAGGCACTGCGGGCGCACGCACAAGGACCGCTCCAGCCATTACCCAGTCACGTGAGACTCAGGGGCCGTGGAGGGCGGGGCCGACTGGAAGGCAAGGCGGTCCCTTAAGCCCTGAGACTCCACCCCTCCCAAGCTCAACAGAGGCTTCTGCGGCTTTGCCTCTGGCATCATAAAGCTGAATCCAACACAGAAGTTTCCCGGGCTTAGTGAAAATGCCGAAACAAGGGAAAGGGTCACAAACAAAAGAAATGGAGAAAAAAAAAACGACTGGATATAGAGTTCAAAACCACACTTGTAAGGTTTTTCAAGAATATGCTAGAAAAATTCGATAAATTTAGTGAGACCCAAGAGGAGATGAAAAAGGACCAACTGGCGATACAAAAGAGCCAACTAGAGATGGAAAAGGTCCTACTAAAGATGATAAAGGACCAAATAGAAATTAAACATACACTGACTGAAATAAAAAATATTATACAGAGTCCTAACAGCAGACTAGAGAAAGGCAAGAATCAAGTCAAAAATTTGAAATATAAAGAAGCAGAAAACACTCAACTGGAAAAGCAAGAAGAGAAAAGAATCCAAAAATGTGAAGATAATGTAAGGAGACTCTGGGACAGCTTTCAGCATACCAACATCAGAATTGTGGGGGTGCCAGAAGAAGAAAGAGAGCAAGATACTGAAAACCTGTTTAAAGAAATAATGACTGAAAACTTCCCACATCTGGTAAAAGAAATAGACTTACAAGTCCAGGAAGCACACAGAACCCCAAAGAAAAGGAATCCAAAGAGGACTACACCAAGACACATCATAATTAAAATGCCAAGAGCAAAAGAGAAAGAGAGAATATTAAAAGCAGCAAGAGAAAAACAGTTTATTACCTACAAGGGAGCACCCATACAACTGTCAGCTGATTTCTCAACAGAAACGATGCAGGCCAGACGGGAGTGGCAAGAAATATTCAACGTGATGAATAGCAAGAACCTACAACCAAGAATAACCTATCCAGCAAAGCTAACATTCAGAATTGAAGGGCAGATAAAGAGCTTCACAGAGAAGAAAAAGCTAAAGGAGTTCATCAACTCCAAACCAGTATTATATGAAATGCTGAAAGGTACTCTTTTAGAAGAGGAAGAAGAAAAAGGTAAAAGCCAAAAAATTATGAACAACAAATACATATCTATCAACAAGGGAATCTAAAAATTAAGTGAATTAAAAATTTGATCAACAGAATAAACTGGTGAATATAATAGAATCAGGAGCACAGAAAGGGAGTGGACTGATAATTCTCAGGGGGAAAGGGGTGAGGGGTGTACAGGGAGAGACTGGACAAAAATCATACACCTATGGATGAGATCAATGGGAGGGAGCTAAGGGCAGAGGGAGGGGTGGGAGCTGGGTGGAGGGGTGCTATGGAGGGGAAAAAAGAGAAACAAATGTAATAATCTGAATAATAAAGATTTAATTTAAAAAAAGAAAAGAAAAAAAAAAGCAGCAAGAGAAAAACAGTTAATTACCTACAAGGGAGCACCCATATGATTGTCAGCTGATTTCTCAACAGAAACTATGCAGGCCAGACAGGAGTGGCAAGAAATATTTAAAGTTAAGAATAGCAAGAACCTACAGCCAAGATTACTCTACTCAGCAAAGCTATCATTCAGAATTGAAGGGCAGATAAAGAGCTTCACAGATAAAAAAAAAAAGCTAAAGGAGTTCATCAACACCCAATCAGTATTATATCAAATGCTGAAGGGTACTCTTTAAGAAGAGGAAGAAGAAAAAGGTAAAGATAAAAATTATGAACAATAAATACATATCTATCAAAAGAGAATCTAAAAATCAAGTGAATAAAAAATCTGATGAACAGAATAAACTGGTGAATATAATAGAATCAGAGGCATAGAAAGGAAGTAGACTTATAATTCTCAGAGGGAAAGGTTGAGGGGGTGTGGGAAAAGACTGGACAAAAATCACACACCTATGGATGAGGACAATGGGGTGGAGGTAAGGGCAGAGGGTGTGGTGGGAGCCAGGTAGAGGGTAGCTATGGGGAAAAAAGAGGAACAATTGTAATAATCTGGACAATAAATATTTATTAAATTTAAAAAAAGGAAGAGGAAGAAGAAAAAGGTAAAGATAAAGATTATGAACAACTAATACATGTCTATCAACAAGTGAATTTAAAAATCAAGTGAATTAAAAATCTGATGAACAAAATAAACTGGTGAATATAATAGAATCGGGGGCATAGAAAGGGACAATTCTCAGGGGGAAAGGGATGTAGGGGGTGTGGGAAGAGACTAGACAAAAGTTGTACACCTATGGATGAGGACAATGGGGTGGGGAGGTAAGGGCAGAGGGTGGGGTGAAAGCTGGGTGGAGTGGAGCTATGGGGGGGAAACAGGAAACAATTGTAATAATCTGAACAATAAAGATTTATTAAATTAAAAAAAATAAAACTGAGGCTCCGATGATTGGCAAAAAAAGCACACAAAACAAAACAAAAAAATGAGCGGCAAATCACAACTTGAGAGCCACATGTGGCTCGAGAGCCGCAGTTTGCTGACCACTGACTTAAGAAAGTAAGTGGCCAAAGAGATGCATTTGTTATATATAAGTAATAAAGTAACAGTAAACTTTTTGATAAGAAAAAAAAAAAAGAAACAACTGATTAACAGCACTCTTCCCAGAGATTAATAGTGTTAAACATGTGATTCCTTAAAGCAGTGGTTCTCAACCTTCCTAAGGCTGCGACCCTTGCATACAGTTCCTCATGTGGTGGTGACCCCCAACCATGAAATTTTGCTACTGTTATGCACCGTGATGTAAATATCTGCATTTTCCGATGGTCTTAGGCGACCCCTGTGAAAGGGTCGTTCGACCCCCAAAGGGGTCACGACACACAGGTTGAGAACCGCTGCCTTAAAGGAAGAAAAATACTCAAAATAAATGCTACTGATGTGAATCTAATCAGGAAACCCAAGATGGAATCTGGCCTGTAGTTTTAAGAAAACAAGATTGGAAAGTTATATAGTCCTCAAAACTATGTCTATTCCTTCTCATTCAGAGCAGACTTTTAAAAATTCAGGTGGGCTCTCAGATTAGCCTTGGTGGCTCTCATTTCTCCCAGATGATTATGGTCAATCAGCTGAGATTGAGGCATATTTGAGAAATCCAAAGGGGCTGGGTATGTTGTCTTGCAAGCAGCCCCTGTGGCTACTCAAAGTATGGTCCTGGAACCAGTGGCATCAGTATCACCTGAGAGTCTGAGAGAAGTATACTTCCAGGCTCCAGGTCAGACCTACTGAACCAGAATTTATATTTGTAGGGGAGGAAATAAAACTTTTTCTCTACATTCTTATAATCTATGACAGGAGCTCTGGAAATTAAATTGACAAAAGGCAGATTAAGAGAGAAAAACAGCATATGTTAGCCTATGTAATGCACATATAGAGAGGAGAAACTCTGTGTTGAGTGACTCAGGGGAATGGTTGAACCTGGAGCTCATATAACATCTCAACAAACAGCAGTAAAGTTTTAGAGAAGATACACTACAAAGAAAAAGGGGTCTAAGCTTTTAGGGGTGGCAAACTGTGGGAAGGTAAATATATGAGAGGAAACTAATAGAAGATAAGGGTTGTTTTTGTAAGGTTTGTCGTAAAGACTCAACTGGGTATTGTTTGGCTGATAAGAGTCTAGTATTGTCATCTTCTTCCTGCTCTGGGAGAAAAGAAGCCTTGACGATTTACATCCTACTCAGGGGGAAGGGTGAGCTTGTTTGGCAACTGCTATTGCTCAACTGTCTTCACATCAGAATAATCCTATGCCTAAGGAACATATTTTGAGTTGGCATATTCTGGTTCCTTAAATATTTTACCAGATTTCCAGGCAATTAGATATACGATAAAGCTTGTGAGACGCTAGCCTGCAGCCCTCAAGGTTTCTGGAATGGCCATGTTCATGTGTGCAGAGCTTGTGCAACTCAAATGGCAAAATGGGCCAGGTTTCTGGCTCACATCTCACCACCCACCCCACTCAGTGCAGTAAGAGGAACTAGCTTGGGTTTCTAATGACAATGTAAATATGAACATTCTGTCTGATATGACATAAGGTGGAATTAGGGCCAAGAATTAGATTAGTTACTATCCATCAAAATAAAATAAAAAATACACTGAACTTTAGTGAGGTCAGTCCTTGACAGAGTTTGTGCTTTCGCTATCTGTTAAGCCTGTTAAATAATGTATTTGTATTCTCAGGTCTCTCTAGAAAATATTTAAGGTATCTTAGCATGGTGTAAAAAATCAACAAGATGATTTTGTTTAAGTGAGAATAAAAATAGAGTGAAAATCAAGACTAGGGATATAAAATTGAGGAATGAAAAGTACATACTGTAAAGTTTTAAATTCTTGTCATGGGTTGGCCACAAATTTAGTGCTGTGTTCAAGTAGTCAAACATAAAATAAAACCCGGTAAGTTAGACTAATTCATCATTCTCACATGGTAAAAGGAGGCCAATTGCTAGGAAGGAACACAATGTTCTCTGTTCATCTTCATAGGAAATCTTCTCTGAGGTGTTGTTTACACACATTGACTTCACATCATGTTCCTCTCTCCATAAAGAAGTCAAAATAAACTTTAAATTTATATATCGAACTAGGTAATGATCATAAAAAAAAAGAAACAGAGAAATAAAGAAAGAGAGAGAAAAAAAAGAAAGAAAAGAAGGAAGACAACCAAAATTATGGACTTCCTGATAAAAGTATATAACGCCACCCATTTTGTGTTTTCAAATATATAAAATTTATATTTAATCAGGTCTCTGTAAATGTCAATTTATACCAACAAACAAACAAACAAACAGGGAATGAGTTTCTTGGACTGTTCTTTAAGATATCATTGAGTGGGGAGGAGCATTAGAATTGCATGAAAGGGAAGTTTGAGAATAGCCCTTCTGGGGGTCTGCAGTACATCAGCCTAGGACACTGATCAGTAAACCTCAGCTCTTGCCACTCTGTTGACTAATGAGTTTTCAGACCACTGTCATATTCTACCTTTTACCTCTTTGCACACAATAGCCTAATCCTCACAGTTTCCAACTACTCGGTAGACTACTTAGTCTAGTCCAGCGGTCCTCAAACTCATCAGTGAACAGTGGTGTGCGGACCACTAGCCTAGGAGCAGGAGTCTTGGACCTAACCAGAGAAGAATTGAGAAAAGAAACAGCTCAAACATCCTCTTGCTGGTCCCTCCCAACTCTTTTTTTTTTTTTTTCAGCCAGAGGACTTTTGATAAACACTGGGAAACAAGGCATTAGTGAGATGGTTCTCACCCACCCACACCTTGAGGCAGTTAAGCTGTGGTCTCAGGAGCCTAAGAGGACAATTAGTGGCAAAAGAACCAACATCCTGCTAAGAACATCCTGGCCAAGGAGGCTTCCAAAGAACAGGAGTTCATGCCACTGTGACCTACATGTATAACCCCCATGGCTTTTACACATTCTTGCTAAGTTCACTTTAAACTGATCTGAAGTTGAGTTAACATCTCCTCTCTGCCTACGATGTTGGAAGCCACACTCCTCCTTAAATTGTTGGGGGAAATTAATAGTGTAGCAATGTAATATTTGTCACATTTGAAGATGACAGCATCTTCTACAAAACTCAACAAAATTGGGCTTTTCCTTCAGACCAAAGCAGTGGGGTAAATAGGATGGGGTTTCTGATTAGGCTACTAAACCAGACTCAAATAAGTAAGGCAGTTTCTAAGCCTACATCTCATTTTTTCTCTCCAGAGACAAGAAAGCTGCTCCCTGGGGAAAGATGGCATATCTTGTGGAGTCACTGATGCCAACATAGATGGAAAGAGAACACCATTAGCACGTAGATTTCATCAAGTCTCTCATGAGCCAGTCCATCTGCCTCCAACATACCATTCCATGCAATTGTGGTTTTTCCAAGATGCTGGTCTAAAAGTGGTTCAAGCATCTGCTTCTCTCCTCAACCCTGAGCCAACAGCACCTTTCTATCACAAGAGCTAAAGCTAAAATCCCCTCATCTCTCCCCAAGTTGCTGGGAACCCCCTCCTTGGGTACTTTAAATGGAAGGAGGAGAAGCAGGACAGCTTTTTTTCAAATCTCCCTAAGGGAGAGGCATTTTCCTGGGAACCCTGAAGATCCACCCCTCATCTCTGGACAGATTGGATATGTCAACCTCAGTAGGCAAAGGACTAAGCCTTGGGTGTTGAGCTATTATGTTCTCTGAGCAAGGAGCTATCTATACCTAAACAAATTTTGGATGCGAAAATTTCTCCTTCCTCATCCTTCAGAGTTCAGGTTTGAACAGAACTGACAAACAAAAAGTCTTCAAGTGACATTTTCTTGTTTCTTACAGCTGTCACAGTCATGTCAACTTCCCTGTTTCACATATTGTGGCACTGACTGACTGCTAATCATCCCACTGCCTCCCTTAGAACTAAACTGGTGATATTCTTCCCCTCATACAGATGGTAAGTATTATTAGTAGCTATGGAGTGCCAGTGATTTTTGGTTCTTGTGAAAGCTTGAGTGATTATTCAGCAAATAGTCACTCCTTCTGCACCCCATTGATTTTGGACTTAGCCATGTGACTGGCCTTCTCCATGGACTGTGGACAGACACATCAGAGTGTCAGCTCTGGGTCTGGGTGTTAGGAGGCCTCATGTATTTCTGCTCGGCCCTCTGAGGGCTTCTGACCTTCACCATGAGAAAGAACATGCCCCAGGTAACCACAGGTCCGAGGAGGATGCAAAGAGTGGAGCAGATCTGGACCCAACCGTTGCCCAGAGTCTGGACTCCAGCATAACTAGCCAAACTATAACTGACCCCCAGGCCCAGGGGTGAGAAGTAAGTAGCTATTATGCCAAGCCAGTGAGTTGTGGAAAGGTTTGCGACACAGCATTATGGTGGCAATAACTAAGACAGTAGTCAAACTATCATGTCACTGCAGAGCCAAGAGTTCAGCATGCTTCTTAGACCCAGAAAGCAAATGGTGCACTATGCCCCAAGCTGCACAGTATTGATACATGAAGTCCAATACAATACAATGCCTTCCCTATGTGTCATTTCCTATAAAGATCACTTTGTAGGATGGGGGAAGGGAAGAGAGTGGAAGGCACAAGGAAAGGGACAAGAAAAGGCAAGTTTATAAGGAAGAAAAAGCCCTGATTCTATTCTGATAGCATACCAACCCAAAATATCTCATCTATCTATCTATCTATCTATCTATCTATCTATCTATCTATCTATCATCCATTTGTCATCTACCTCTCCTCTCCCCCACCAGGATGTTTCAGCCTTGAGTTGATTTAAATTGCACTCTGATGATAGTGCTCTCTCTGAAGAGCTCAGAGCATTAAGTGGCATCATCTTCCTATTGTTCTGGGCATGAAGTAGGATTGGGGGTGGAGGGCAGGAGTGGTAGATTCCATTTATGAATGAGATTCCAAAGACACAGGACTCTCTGCATGTGGTAAGTCCCTGTCTCTGGCTGAGGCAGGCAAGGTGGGGGCAGAAGCCAGATTCCAGCTCTTGGCAGAGAATGAAAGCAAGATGCTTCTTAAGTGTTCTCATCCCCAGAGCCCTGTCCCAAAAATCAGATTGGAACCAGGAGAGGTTCGCTGGGCCCTTCTCAGATCTCCCCAACACAGAATAATGACACCTACATCATCTAAATCCCCTAACAACAGATGTACATATAACCATGAAAAACGCATTCAAGTGGAAATATAATATACTAATTCATGTAACATGTTCAATCTTTTAAGTGAGTCATAACTTAATGTGATCAAGATTATTAGATTGTAATAGTTAGCTAGAAGAATTGTTAACCATGAAAAGAGAAAGGAAAAAACAGAGCAAAATATTTGCATGTTTTCTATTTTTCTGTCTGTAACTTAAGTTACAAAATCCTACATAAAAATAGACACTGCTCATATTTTGAAATAACTTAATAAATGAATTGTTTCATATATATTCTATGTCAAAACAAATACAGGCCAATGAGCACATCTAACACACGGTTCTTGGTTTCTAAATGTCATTCTTCACTAAAAGGAGCCAGGGATGCATGGAGAAATGGCCCAATTCCAGGGCTGGGGGTGAAGGGGGGAGGGCAAGATCAAGGTGATCTTGGATCAACTAGCACCAGAAAGCAAGGAAGGGATATAAGTAAGGTCCTACCAAAAGGACATGGGTCCGGTTAAAAGAGGCTCCGACCAGGCAAATTTGGGACCATTTGAGCATCAACAATCAATGAATAAAAATGGACAGTAATAGGTTCTAAAACACTGAATTAAAAAAGAAACCATAGCACCCTGGCTGAGTGACTAAGTTGGAGCACCATCTGGGCCAAAGGGCATGGGTTTAATTGCTGTCAGGGCACATACCCAGGTTGTAGGTTTGATCCTGAGTCGGGGAGTCTACAAGAAGCAACTGATCAATAGTTCACTCACACTGATATTTCCCTCTCTCCCCCTTCCTCTCTCTAAAATCAATAAAAGCATACCCTTGAGTGAGGATTTTTTTTTAATTAAAAACAGCAATTATCAAAAGTTGTCAGAAGGAGGGGACTACAAAAGGTGCTAAGGAAAGCAATTTCTTACAGAAAAATGACAGTTAAATAATATAGAAGAATTGGAAAAATTTGAAAAATTGCTGTTTTTCAACTGTTAATATAACAATCAGTATGGTTTGGGCATTCTACAAGACAGATAGCTTGGCCTCCAAATATGTTCAAGTCTTTAACAGAGACCAAAGCAACAGGTTCTAGATTAAGGGAGCATAAATAGAGATGACAACTAACTGCAATGCATGATCCTTTATTAGATTCTGGACTACAAAACCGAAGGAAAAAACCACACTCTAATGGACATTGTTGAGACAAATAAAGAAATTTTTTTTAAAATGTATTTTATTGATTTTTCACAGAGAGGAAGGGAGAGGGATAGAAAGTCAGAAACATCGATGAGAGAGAGACATCCATCAGCCGCCTCCTGCACACCCCACACTGGAGATGTGCCCACAAGCAAGGTACATGCCCCCGACCGGAATCGAACCCGGGACCTTGCAGTCCGCAAGCCGACGCTCTATCCACTGAGCCAAACCGGCCTTGGCCAAATAAAGAAATTTAAATATGCATGTATATCAGACTTCGGTATTGATGTTAAGTGTCTTGGCTGTGATAACAGCAATGTGTAAGAGAATGTTTTTTTGTTCTTAGGAGACAATATCCCAAGTCTATAACTTATTTCCAATTGGCTCAGGAAAAGAATGAAAGAAAATATAAATATATAAGAGGAGTATAAACAAATGGACAAAATGTTTTTAATTATTGAATTTAGCTGAAGGATATTCCTGGCATTACTTCTTCAACTTCCTTGTAGGTTTGAAAATTTTTATAATAAAAAGTTGAGGAAAGAAAACAGCATCTTAATTCTTAAGAGATATAGTTGGAAATAATGGTGAATGTTTGTTCTTAAAGTTGGAGATGTTCTAAAGCTTAGAGATTCTTGAGTAAGATTATGTGACCTAAATCACCACCAGAGTTATCCTGATGTCAATGAGCATGCTCTGGGTTGATGGCCTTGAAGAGTGAGACATGAGGAGTGTGGGACAGAGCTAAGGAAATGCCCTTCTTACTATACCCACAGAGTGGGAATAACCAAAAAAAAACTCTAGTAACAGATCCTCCAGTCTGGTTGTTCCTGTGTTTGCACCATTAGGAAATTGCTTTATCAATCTTCTCCTTGGGGATCCCTCATCTTCTCATTCATTCAGCATTCAACATATGTTTATTGAGCACATACTATAGGCCAAACATGTGCTAGTAGGGGAGGTAAGGGAAGCAAGACCCAGCAATAACCCTACCATTGTGGAGTTCAAAGGCTTGTGAGAAACCCAGACATTAATAAAGCAAACAAATAACTATTTGTAAAATTGCAACTCTGCGAAAATGACACGTGCTGAGATCAGAGACCTGGATAGATGTTAAATAACCTATGACCAGAAGGAACGTGCTTGATCATGGCTAAGTAGAATCGCCATTAATATTTGTTGATTCTGGCTCAAGATCTTCCATTATTGCTTAGGAATTCTCTGTCCTAAACAAATCTCTAATTCAAATGCCTTCTGTTATCCATAAGAAAAATGAGGACCAGCTATTGTAAAGTCTTGCAGCTTGTTTCTCAAAGAAAATGTCAGCGCTACTAAGATAAGTAGTCCTTTATTTGATCAATTTTCAGAAACACAAGTTCTACACCCATAGACCAAGGAAATAACTGTAGTCACTTAATTCCTCCCCATTTTCCTTATCTATAAGAAGAACATACACGGGGACCCTGAGAGACTGTGGAGCTCAGATATTCACAGTGGATGACAATAAACCAAAGTGACTATAATCACACCTGAGTAAAAAATAGTCCTCAATTTCCCCAAAAGCCACAAGCCCCAGATGAACCTGACTCCAGGCAGGTAGGGAAGTAAGAAATGAAAGGAAATATCTACATGTCTTGGGAAGGTGTTCAGAACGTTTTTGAACCCATCCAACAATCATCTCTGTGTGTTTTGTCTCCTTTTTTCTGATACTTAAATGTAATTTTGATGTCTGCCAGATTAAATTATCCACTTCACCAATTTATGCCCTTAAGGTTAAATGCTATAATTATCCTTAATAAGCATAACTATCAGCCTGTTTTTTCTTAATGCTTATAAAGTTTTATGCCTTTTAATAATCCTCCTACGGATGGAACATCCATTTTTCCAGAGAGCTAACAGTCTCTGCTCTGCATCAGTGTCAAATCAAGTCAGAGTCTTGCTTTTGTTCACCAGAACACAATGAGCTTAAAATGTGAACTGGAAGAAAAAATACTTGAAAAACAAAACAAAACAAAAAATGTTCACAGATTTTGCAACAACAAAGCTCATCTCTTAGAACAAAATAAATTATTTTTTTCTAGATTTAAACTTATATAGAATCAATCCTTTTTTTATTCAGCCTGCTTTACCTCTTTCCCGATAGTAATTAGAGTTGGGTTTGTGGAGATGACACCATGTTCATTTTAGCTCTGCAATATGGCGCTTTTCATCCTTCCCTGGGTTGATGCTGTTACTGGCTCCACCCATGGTGGTGTCTGGTTTTCAACAGAACGTTGGGTTCAGGGCCTCCTTTTTTATGGGTGGACTCCCATCTTTACATCTGAGTGAAATTTGGACATTTAGTTTGGCTTTATTTTCTTTCATGTTTATCTGGTGTCAAGTAAAAACAAAAAGTACTGTTGTTATAAGGAGATGTAAACCACACTATAAAGAACCAGGTGTGGGGACACGGGAACATTGAATGAAGGGAGTGGTGTGATTAGACAGTAGATTAGATAATATTTATACCTCAGGCCAGCCTGTTCTCAGTGTTACTGAAGCCCAAGTTCATTATACACGGTCTTCAGGTCAACTACTACTGTGTACCCCAAAGCATATGGGCAATCTATCAACTCTGCCTATGTAATTAAGTCTCAATAAACACTCTGGACATTGAAGCTCTGGTGAGCTTCTCTGATTAGTAATACTCTGTACTGTCATACATTGATATGGGGAGGGTAACATGACTCTGTGGGCTGAGAGTTCACATTTGGAATCCTCTCAGATTCTGTCCTATGTGTTTCTTCCTTTGGCTGATTTCAGTCTATAGTCCCTGTAATAAACTATAACCAGAAGTCTAGTAGCTTTCAGTGAGTTCTATGAGCCTTTCTAATAAATTATGGAATTTGAGGGTGGTTTAGTAGAATCCTCAAATTTACAATAGGTGTCAGAAGTTAGAGTAGTCTTATGTGAAGACTGTGTTTTTACACTGTTCAGTTTGGTTAATCCAGGTAGTTTACTATGCCAGGTTCTAGCTAAGACCATACCCTACCTCTTTCCACTGTTTTGTTAGCTAAAGCCAATTCCATGAATACTAAAAAAAAAAAGGCATCTCAGGTGTTGAAAGCCTCTCATTTGTCTCCAATACCCTTGCCTCCATGCCTCACTATATGAACTAGAGGGTTCCATCTGAGTCTCACCCACTTACCAAGAAGGTGGTCAGAAAGCCTAACCTCAATCTCTTCTTCTGTGTTATACTAGATGCACCACATGTTGCACACATCTCTTGAAATTTCGGGCATGGGATTCTAACCCCTTGTTGTTGAGTTTATTTCCCCTCAGTTTTAAAATTCAATTGGTCATTTTAAGAGACACCATGGATTGCAGGGTGATGAGGAGGGCATCACATGGTAGAGAGAATTCAATTGCGGTCTTAACAGGAATGGATGAAATAAATCTAAAATAAGATTTAAACTGACTTAAAATGTAATATTTGTAGGAGGAGAGAAGTCATTTTTTTCCCCCATTTCTCTGTCCTCCCTGTACCTGCCCTCCCTGCTTCAGTGAAATATAAAATGAGTCACATTCAATCCCATCTCTAGCCTTACCAAGGTTCTAGCTCTAAGAACTATTGACATTTTAATAATATTAAGACTTCCAGCTGAAACCGGTTTGGCTCAGTGGATAGAGCGTCAGCCTGCCGACTGAAAGGTCCCAGGTTGGATTCCGGTCAAGGGCATGTACCTTGGTTGCGGCACATCCCCAGTAGGGGACATGCAAGAGGCAGCTGATTGATGTCTCTCTCTCTCATCGATGTTTCTAGCTCTCTATCTCTCTCCCTTCCTCTCTGTAAAAAATCAATAAAATATATTAAAAAAAAAAAAAGACTTCCAGTCCATGACTGTGGCATGCATTTTCGTGTATGTTTCCACTAGCTCTAAGGGTAAGCTCACCATAGAGACTAGAGTTACCAACAATAGAAAATATCGTGTCCATGACAACCAGAAAACCCAAGGCAATGGCTGATTTTAACCATCTGGTCCTAACTTTATTCTTTAAATTCCTTTCTTTCTCAAGGGTTTCACTTATTGCTTTATATAAAGGGCAGGCTCACTGCTACAGAGGCAGACAGGAAAATATCCATGCTGCCTACTGAAAGAGGTGAGACAAGTATCAGTGTGTGATAGATGCCCTCTGAATAGCTGAGAGGATAAGAGACCTATTTCCTGCTAAAGAAATCAGGAAGGCTTCCTGTAGTCCTCATTTGAGCTCAGCTTTCAGGATGATGATTGGGTTTTGTTGGAGGAAGTCACACAGGTAAGCATTCCAGGGAGAATATCACCAGTTTGCAAAAGTGCAGAGGATGGAGAAGGGAAAGCACGTTCATGGAATGATAATGGACTCACACTGGATTTAAGACCAAAAAGTGACTGAGCACCCAGCCAGTGTTTCTCAGTGGTTAAGTGTTGACCTATGAATCAGGAGTTCACGATTTGATTCCCAGTCAGGGCACATGCCCAGGTTGTGGGCTTCATCGCTATAGGGGGCATGCCTCTCAGCATTGATGTTTCTCTCTCTCTCTCTCTCTCTCTCTCTCTCTCTCTCTCTCTCTCTCTCCTTATCTGTTTACATATATATTTTTAAGTGGTTTATCATCTCATTGTGGAGACTTTTGATTGGTCAATTGACGAATCAGAGTCATTTCAAATCAACTGTTTTTCAATATAGTATTAAGATGCTCTGTCTCCATAAGTTACATGCCTGCTTTCTCTGTATGGCACAGATGGCCTTTTTGTGCCATATCATCTAATTCAGTGCTTTGCCCTGTGATGGTCCCAAAATCGTTATTGATTTCTATTGAAAGTATTAAATAGATAATGAGAAGTCACTAATAGATTCTGAGTGGAGAAACAGTTACATAGGGCAGTGGTCAGCAAACTCTTTAGTCGACAGAGCAGCAAACTGCGGCTCACGAGCCATGGTTTGCCAACCACTAACATAGGGAAACCAGGATCTACAACAAGTTATATTGTCTTTTCACCATCTCTCACTCCCCTATTTATTAAGCTTAGATTTTGTTATTCACCATTATAATTACTCCCTTGCATACAACTTCAACTGTCTGTCCCTCTCTCAATTGGCAAAAATCCAACCCTGATTTAATTCAATTCTCACCCACTGATTAACGTTTCAATGCTTACATGGAAGATTGCTTCTCTGTCTTTTGGCTATAATCAAGTGTAATGTTGATGCTTATGTGAGAGAAAAAGAAGACAGAGTCCATGGCTGAACAAACTCAGGTTAGGGGTTGAATAAACTCACTCACCACCCGCAGGGATTTTAGCCTGAGAAACATACACACAAAGATCTCCAGCCTCCTGCTAAACAATTAGTCATCTATTCAGGCAATAAAAGAAAAAACAAATACCAAGCTCCAACATGAACAGAGCTTAGAGGTCATACCCATCTGTACAAGAAAAAGCTAAACAAATGGAAGATAATTGACTCTTCTTGGAACCATTAGAGGATTGAGGTCACAAGCAACACATTATCCTGAACTCTGGAGAGACTGATACATCCAGAAATATAGCTCCTGAGATTTACTTATATGGAACAGAAGTCATTAAAATCAATAAGCTGGTAGGATCACTTAAATCAATTGCAGGCATCTGAGTGCAGATCTGTGTAAGACACTCTGATGGGTACCTGCAGTCACAGAGTGGGGGAACCACACTTACATGGGTTGTCACACCAGAAATCTGAGGAAGGTCTCCTCTAGTGTAGATGGAAGAAAAGAAGAGTAAGCATCTCCAAACTTTCCCAGACTCTTATTCCTAACAAAGGCCTAGTCCAGTGGTTGGTAAACTCATTAGTCAACAGAGTGGCAAACTGCGGCTCACAAGCCACATGTGGCTTGCGAGTCGTAGTTTGCAGACCACTGGCCTAGTCTACAGGGGCAAAAAAACACCTTACCTATAAAACAACAAAGATTACAGCAAACTTGTCTGAAGCCCAACAAGAAACAAGAATGTAGAGTGTTAAAAAGAAGTTGCCGGGAGAAACCAAGATGGAGGCATGGGTAAACACCTAAACTGCTGCCTCGCACAACAATTTCAAAACTACAATTGAGAGATAAAATAGACTTCGTCCAGAACTACAGGAAGGCTGGCTGAGTGAAAATTCTACAAGTAGAAGAAATGAGAAAAGAACACTGAGACTCACCGGAGCTGAAGGAAGCAGAGGTACTGAGATGTGCAAAGAAGGCAGGCAACTGAGTACACAGCTGGCTTCTCAAGCAGAAGAAAGACAAAAGCTCAAGACTCTGGGGACCCAGACTCATTTGAGGAGAAACTGGACTATGTGGCAGCAGGTGGAACTCAAGGGCAGCTTTCTCTCAGAGGTGCTTGTAGTGATTACCACGGGACACTGAGACACAGGGGCCTATTAGGGCAGGGCTGATGGGAAACCAATGCTGTCTGCTCCACCCTGAGACTCCGCCTCATCCAAGCTGAGCACAGAGGCTTTTGCAAGTCTTGTCTCATAAGGATGTCTCCAGCACAGAAGTTCTCCCAGCGTAGACACAGCTGATCCTCAGAGCCAATTGGCCTAGAGGTCAATTCCTCCCAGTGATATCAACAACAATAAAGGTTTAACTACAATAAGACTGTGCACACAGCCCACAAAGGGGTGCATCAAGAGTGTCCAACTCAGGTAACTGGGGACACTGGGCCCTATAGGACACCTAGCACACAAAACCACTCTATCAACTCAGGGAGAAGCCAAAATGTGGAGACACAGAAACAGGTCACAAATGAAAGAAATGGAGGAAAGCAAATGATTGAATATAGAGTTCAAAACCACGGTTATAAGGTTTTTCAAGAATTTTCTAGAAAAGGCCAATAAATTTAGCAAGACCCTCAAGGATATGAAAAAAGACTAGAAATTAAACATACACTAACTGAAAATGGACTAGAAATTAAACATATACTAACTGAAATAAAAAAATATTATAGAGAGATCTAACAGCAGACTAGAGAAGTGCAAGAATCAAGTCAAAAATTTGAAATACAAAGAAGCAGAAAATACTCAACTGGAAAGGTAAAAAGAAAAAAGAATCCAAAAAGTTGAAGATAGTGTAAGAAGTCTCTGGGACAACTTCAAGCGTACCAACATTAGAATTGTGGGGATGCCAGAAGAAGAAAGAGCAAGATAACTGAAAACCTATTTGAAGAAATAATGAGTGAAAACTTACCCCACCTGGTGAAAGAAATAGACTTACAAGTCCAGGAAGCACAGACAACCCCAAACAAGAGGAATCCAAAGAGGACTACACCAAGACACATAATTAAAAGGCCAAGAGTAAAAGACAAAGAGAGAATATTAAAAGCAGCAAGAGAAAACAGTTTGTTACCTACAAGGGAGCACCCATATGATTGTCAGCTGATTTCTCAACAGAAACTATGCAGGCCAGATGGGAGAGGCAAGAAATATTCAAAGTGATGAACAGCAAGAACCTACAACCAAGATTACTCTACCCAGCAAAGCTATCATTCAGAATTGAAGGTCAGATAAAAAGCCTCACAGATAAGAAAAAGCTAAAGGAGTTCATCACTGCCAAACCAATATTATATGAAATGCTAAAAGGTACTCTTTAAGAAGAGGAAGAAGAAGAAAAAGGTAAAGATAAAAATTATGAACAACAAATACATATCTATCAACAAGTGAATCTAAAAATCTGATGAACAGAATAAACTGGTGAATATAATAGAATCAGGGGCATAGAAAGGGAGTGGACTGACAATCCTCAGAGGGAAAAGGGTGTGGAGGATGCAGGAAGAAACTGGACAAAAATCATTCACCTATGGGTGAGGACAGTGCGGGGGGTGGGGACTGGGTGGAGGGGAGCTATGGGAGAAAAAAGAGGAAGAGTTGTAATAATCTGAACAATAAAGATTTATTAAATTAAAAATAAATAAATAAATTCCAAAAAAATCTAAGTATTTGAGCAAAAGAAAAAAAGAAAAAGAAATTGCCAACCTAGAAATTCATATCTAGAGAAATTACTTTCCAAAGTAAAGGAGAAATAAATATTTCCTCAGACAAACAGAAACTGGTGAGATTCAATGCAGTAAGTAATGTTAAAAAAGCTTTTCAGGAAATTCTGTGGTTCAGAAACTTGAATCTACACAAAGAAAGGAAGATGATCAAAGAGGAATACATGAAGGTAAGATAAAATATCTTACTTTTTTATTCTTAAACTAGTAGCCCTGCACATGAATCTGTGTGCCAGTAGCTCGCTGCCACCTTCCAGTAGCTTTCCACCCGCTGCCCTGCCCTTCTGTACCTCCACCCCACCCCTTCATAGCTTGCTGCCCTTCCCCCTTTTGTAGCCCCCCGCCACCCACTTGTAGCTCCCTGCCCTATCCTCCTGCTGATCTGTGATTCGGTCCTTACTCGGTTGGTTGTTATGCTTCATAGCGTAATGACCATTTTCATATTCCATCTTTATTATATAGGATGTTCTACAAGAAAACTATTTAAAACAATAATAGTAACAATGCATTGTGTGCTTATAACACAGGCTATGTGAAATGAATGACATCAGTGTCACAAGGACAGGAAACAGTGTTAACAGAGGGGGGGACAAAAACAAACAAACAAACAAACAAACAAAACATTGAAACCTGTAAAGAATTTTTGTGAGTTTATTTGAGCCAAACTGTTAACATATGCCGGGAAACAGAACCTCAATGAATTGAGATAATGCTCTGGATAATGGAGGATTACATCTGTATTTATACATTGCAGTCAAAGGAAAGACGTAGGTGAGTTATATGAAATTCATTTATTCTTTGGTGATAGATTAGGGAGGTGGGATGAAGCAAAGCAGGGGAAACCTCTGGGATAGGATAAAAAGGGAAATGATGAACATGTGCTTCTTTTACAGAGATGGATACAGGGTAATTTAACGTAATTAACAGTTGACAATTAACTTAATAAAAATCACAATGAGGGAATGTCCGGGTGCCATTTGTTGTGCCCTGAGGAGTCCGGGGTAAAAAGAAAGTTACAAGTTACCCAGACATCTCACAGATAAGTTATCTTAGAGGCAAATGAACTCAGTAAAGAAGATCTAAGTTGACCTTTGTCAGAGAAAATATCAGCCTAGGACATGACTACCCACTATAACCTGTTTGTAGTTAATATTTAATTTTCAAACCATCTTTTGTGGTTATTTTAGGTCTCTGAGTTTGCAAGACTGCCACGCAGGCCTCCCTTGAGCTTGTCAGGTTAGCATGTGGCTCCTTTTGTCCACAACAGGAATTGGGAATATGACATTATGAGGTACATGTACTGTTCAGGACATTGGAGGGAGAAGCAGAGGTGCTTGTGCTCTGGGGAAACAGCTCCTTCACTTTATATTATCTTCTCTCTAACAGAGCTGGTCCCAGCAGCTCTGTCTTCTGAGTCACTTGTCTTTCTGGTCTCCCTCCCATGGAGCAGACAGGCTCCTGGCTTTTCCCATAAGGACACTGGTGTTGACCTGCCCCACCCTGCTACACCAACAGGTCAGATTCATGATGTGAGTCCAATAACAGCTACCAGAATTCTTGAATATCATTAAAACCTCACACTTATTTTATATCTTACAATTGAGCTGCACTCAAAGACTATTCCTTAATCCTTCTTCTAAACAGGTGTGAGTTTCTCATTATCCTATTTCTCAGATGAGAGTTCTCCTTTAGGTACTGACCTGGAGAATAAACTTGCAAAGAGAGTTGAACTTTTAAAACAAACCAAAACACCAAAGAGGTGAAAAGATTAAAAAGATGATAGTTTTAAAGGAAAGAGACCAGAGATCAAACCCAAGAATAGAGAGTTCCTGACAGGAAGCAAGAACAATAAGATTAGAATGAATAAGCAAAGGCATAACAGAAAGAAAATGTCCCCCAACAGGAAAAAATAAATGTGAATATTGGATTAAAAGAACTCTCTACATCACAGGAAACAACCATGAAAAAGGAACTTCATACCTAGGGTATCCTATTAGAATTTCGGTTACTTTTTTTTTTTAACTAACTTTCCATTTTTAAATAAATAAAGAACATACAGACATATTTTTGGAAAATACAGATTAGCTAAAGGAAGAGAATAAAAATCTACTGTACCATTACCTCAAGAAAAACTGTTAACATTTTGATAGTTATTTGTAGTTCTGTTAAAGTACGCATTATTTTTATGTAATTGTGATTTATATGGAATACACAAATTTATATTTTCTATATTTTAAACACTTTTTAAAATTAATAAATAAATACAGAGTAATGGCAGAAAGGTTGAAATTGAGAGAGAAATGATGAAGAAGGAAAAACTTTACCCAGAATCTACTTACCCAGAATTAATCACAATTAATATTGAGATTATGTCCTCTTAGCCATTGTATTTATGCTTTTTTACATAATTGTAATTACACTGTCTAATCTAATCTAATTCTTAAACATAATGAACAATCTTTTTGGAGATTTAGATGGTAAATGATACAGATGGTTTACACATAGTGATTTCAATAGTCTTTTCTAATCCATAAGACCCAAATATTCAGATCGTTTGGGATGAGTTTTAAAGTGTTAAAGCCCATGGAGCAAACACAGCCATTCTTTCATTTGCCCCTAAGGTCTGAATAGTTTGGCCACTATACACCACATTGGAATGCAACAGACACACTATTGTTTTGACTTCTATGAAGTAGCAGCGCTTGTGTGACACATTTCCTGGTTCTGGGAAAGCCTCAGAAGTAGAAAAGGAGAAAACCGGAGGTCCAGGCCTTATTACTGCAGCAGACCTCAGGTTATCCAATAAGAATTTGGATTTTGGGGTCCAGGCTGAATAAGTTCTTTTGTACTGCCACATCCTTATTGGGGGGAGAGAGGCCAATGGGAGCTATGCACAAAGGAAAAGTAATGGCCTTAAATGCTCCCATTGTTCAAGGAGAAGAAATGGAAAAATCACCCACGTACTCAGCAAAATAACATAAAGAAGATTGAAGAGAGCCCTAGCCGGTTTACCTCAGTGGATAGAGCGTTGGCCTGGGGACCAAAGGGTCCTGGATTCGACTTGGGTCAAGGGCACATACTTTGGTTACAGGCTCCTCCCTGGCCCAGGCCCTGGTTGGGGGCTCATGCAGGAGGCAACCAATCGATGTGTTTCTCTCACATCAATGTTTCTCTATGTCTTTCCCTCTCTTCCACTCTCCCTAAAAATCAATGATAAAATATTCACGGTTGAGAAGGAGAAGAAGGAGAAAGAGAAGGAGGAGGAGGAGGAGGAGGAGGAGGAGGAGGAGGAGGAGGAGGAGGAGGAGGAGGAAGAGGAGGAGGAGGAGATTGATAGGAGAAATTAGTAAAGATAAAAGTAGCAACTCATGAGTAATAAAACGAAAATACGTGAACTAATAAATCCACCCAAGAGCTGGTCCCTGGCTCTGGGTCAATTTGCCAGAAAGCAATTCACTGAGAGTCAAGTCTTCCCTCTGCACTGGCAGCTGAGGGCCTTGTGTCCACTTCTGAGAGAAAATAGAAGCAAACGGGACAGTCATTCTATATGCTCCCACCTTCCATCTGCCAGCTTGTTTCCACCTGGGCCTGGGCTCTGTCTCCTTTCCTATTAGCTGGAATCAACTGTCCTCACTCTACCAGCCTCCCTATCTGTATGCTCTATCTTTCTCCTCAGTTACTCAGGACATCCCTCTCTTTCGTGCAGCATTATTATTCCCATCAGGGGACAAACATGCTATTAGGAGAAACCCTCCTAGATGCTGTGCCTGTCCCTTCCCAGCCACTGCCCCGTTCCTCTGCCCTCCTTTACAAGGAAACCCCTGAGGAGATATCCATGATGTGCCTCCAGCTCCTCTCCTGGCCTCCCATGAACCCATTGCACTCAGGTTGGGTCTCACCACTCCTCCCAAACAGCTCTTATCCAGGTCTCCAGGAGTCAAGGCTGATCTCTCCCAGCTTCCTGAAACACATTCTTCCCTTGGCTTTGGGGTCAGCCTCCTATTTTTCTCCTACTCATCGGCCACTCCTTTTCAGGATGCTACTCAGCTCCCTGACCCCCAAACTTCCCCCAGGCTCAATCCAGAACTCACTCCCTTGGTAGCCTCATCCAGTCTCATGACTATAAGTACCATTTATCTACATGCTGGCAATGTCCTTTGAACTTTAGACATTACGTTTACCCCGTTGTCTAATGTGGATTTCAAATGTAAGCTCCAAACCTGAACTTCTGAATCATCATTGCCCTACTACCCTAAAGTCTACCCCTTTCTCAGTGTCTCTGAGAGAGAAAAAAAAAAAAAGAAGAAGGCAATCTTCTACAAGTGTTCAGGCCCAAACCCTTATGGTCATCCTTGACTCACTGGTTTCTTTAACGCTAAATCTAATGCCTCTACCATTCCTGTTGGTTCTACTTTGAAGTTATACCCAGAATTTTACAACTTCACTCCACATCTTCCACTTTCACCCTAATTCAACCCACCATTGTTTCTCGCTGCCTTTGCTTCCCTTGCCACCCACAGCCTATTTACCACACAGAAATCATTCTGCTCTTTTAAACAAAGTCATATCATAATGTTACTCTATTCAAATCCTTCAGTTGTTTCCTTTCTCTCTTAGAATTGAAGCCAAACAACTCTTACAATAGCTCCACATGGTCTGGCCCCTGAACTCAGATCCAACGCTTTCCCTCACTCCTTAATCTTTGACCTCACCTTTGACTCCCTGCCTTGGCTCATTGTCCTCTATGTTATTCCTTGTACACTTAAGGCAGGTTCTTTGGCTGTTCTATTAAATTGACATAAGTCAGATTAACAGGAAAAAAAATTTAATTTCATAGACTGTATATGGAGTCCCATAAAGACATGCAACTCAAAGGCTGTTAGGCAATTGAGGCTTATATGCCATCCTGAGCTAAGGAATGGGACGTGGGCTGCAAAGGGGAGGAGGGCCACTCACAGGCAGCTAAGAACAGATGTTTGGTAATCAAATGTTCACCCTGTTGGCAGATAGATCTCTCAGATAGAAAAAAGTTATCTCTCAAAATAGCTTTCTTTCTCGGAAAGGCACCCTACCTAAACTCATTGAGGCAGTTAAAGGGGAGGTAGAAAGGTTTTCCTGAGTTGGTTGGGTCTTGATTGCCTTGGCTCAAATAATCCACATGCAATTTGGGACTGGCGTATTCTGCTCACCTTCACTACACTTGATAAACTAAGAAAGATTGAAGATAATACTTCAAAATTTATAAACAACCACTAGTGGAGCTAAAACCAGACATATTTTTCAAAGTAATGAGAGAGGACAAAAGGTAAAATAAAATATAGACTAAAGAGTCCTGGCCAGTAAGCTCAGTGGTTGATTCCTGGTCAAGAACACATACCTGGGTTGCAGGATAGCTCCCCATCCTGGTTGGGGTGAGTGCAGGAGGCAATCAATCGATGTGTCTCATATTGATGTTTCTCTCTCTCCTCCTCCACCCCCTCCCTTCCACTCTCTCTAAATATTAATGGACTACATCTAAAGCTTGCATTTCAAACAGAAAGAATAAAAATAAATTAGGCAATAAGCTTAAAGGTGACAAAAGAAAACAACTATAAAATCTGGAAAAAGTCATGAAAATAATAAAAGTTAGACTTTAATTTGAAAGAAGATATTAAAGCACAAATACAAAATTAGAATAATGAGGAGAAATAAACTATAAACAAAAAATTAGGAGACTGCACAACTCTATGTAACTATTTTGAATCTTCTTTAAAATGAATAGTTTTCTGTGAAAATATAGATGATCAGAATTGACTCAAGATTGAAACCAGACCAAGAACCACAGAAGTCTAGAAAGTTGTCAGAGACATACCCACAAAGAAATGCCAGCCCTGCCAGTGCCAGCAGTGAATTCATTCCTTTTGCATGCTAATTAGTCTCTTGCAGCAAAATTGCTTCTTGAAACCTGTCAAACACAGTACAAGAAAAGAAATATGCAACTCAGGCACTCTTAGCAATATTGAAGCACATTTCCAAGTTAAATATTAGCAAATGTAATCCAGCAGCCATTAAGATAATAGTACATTACCAATATTTGTTAATTGCCTCAATTTTGAAAATGTATTATAAAGCAAGCATTCATAAGAGGATAAACAACAAAAAAGTATTTGATGGAATCCAATATCCATGTTTAGCCCTTTTTAATCTTTAGTAATGGTAAAAGATAGAATTTCCTACTGCACCAGGCTTCATGATGCTACCCTAGAAACAGCCCCAATTAGAAATAAGAAAAAGCAAGGGTGGCCATTATCACCACTTTATGCACCAGGGTTCTAAAAGCTTAATTGACTCAATCCAATTAGAGGAAATATCAAAATGACAAACCCAAAGAAGAAGGTCCTTACCATAATTTGTGGATGCTATGATGGCATTCCTGGAATTTGAAAGAATCAACGGGAAAATGTTTCAGAAACAATTAGAGAACTTAGTAAGGTGACAGGTTATGAATTTAACCTACAAAAACTAAAGTCTTTTCTACTCAAAGAGAAACCAGTTTAAAGTACAATGAAAGAAAATATCCCACATACAAGAACAATAAAAACAACCATCATTTATATGAGCAAATTCTTGATGAGAAAAGTATAAAAATCAGAGAAATGTAAAATAATTGAATAAGTAATAGTATTGATAATTATTAAAAGATAAGCTGAGACTTATTAAAAAATATTTAAGTTTATTTGCACAAAAATCTGTTGGAATCAGGCAATGTCAAACCAAAATTGTTAGGAGCTGTCAACTGACCGGAGCTACGGGAGACAGTTACAAGAAAAGGCGAAATCAAAGTAAGGGAATTGTTGATTGGCTGTAGCTTAAGGCACACTTGGCTCTTTATGATTTGTTGTCCTTAGCTTTTGATTTCATTGCCCTAAGGTATTTACGGGCTTAGATTTTGGTTTGCTAATGTAGGTTGCCTCTGTCACTAGACCACATCAGTCTAACCACCTGCTCTTTTTTGTAATTGTGGTCCAGGCACTTGCTAGGCTCTGTGTTTGTCTCAGGTAATCCTCCTATTAAGCCAATGAAGCAGCTTTATCTCTCTCATCATGGGAAGACATAATGTTACAGAAAAAGTCAATCCTTCCTAATACAGACTGTCTTAAATGCAACCTCAACCAAAACAGCAAGTCGCTCACTATTCTGCAGTTGTTTCCTCACTTGTAAAATGGAAATCAGAGGTAATTGACCAAAGACCTTGTATGCATATATGCATAATCCATGGACACAGATAATAGGGTGTTGAAGGCCTGGGAGGCAGGGGCGGGCTGGAGGGGGTCAATAGGGAAGTAGGGGGGACATATGTAATACTTTCAACAATAAAGAATTATTAAAAATAAAAAGTAAAAATCATAAAAGTTCTAATAATAAAAAGTTTAAATTAGTTAACACATGTAAAGTTTTTATAATAGCACCTGGTATAGAGCAGGTGTGTAAATGTTAGCTCTATTATTATTCTTGCCTACAAAAATAAACATATGAGAAGAACCAAGGGAATTCTGGGATGGAATGGGGGAGAAAAGGGCAATGTAAATGGGCTAGTCCTCTCAGATATCATAAAAGTAGTTGTTAAAAAGGAAACAACATGGAATTAGCAGAGAGGTAAATGGAATAAAGAGTACAGAACTAAATTCAAGTACATATGAGAATTCAGTACATTATTTAGAAGTGGCATTTCAAACAAATGAGGAAAATGTTATATAAGAAAATTTGTAGGCATAATCTGTTAACTATTTGGAGAAAACAAAATAGAGTGAATTCTTAACATATTTACTTTTAATCAAAATTTCTTTTACATGAAGCAAAGATTTAGTTTTTTAAAATGGGAAGGAAAGCACTAGTTTTACAAGTCTGGAACAGAGAAAAAGCTTTCCTAAATATGAACCTGAAATCTGGAATCCACAAAGGACAAGATATTTATGACTACATAACAGTTTTATGTATTTATACAGCAAAAGTATACATGTCAAAATAAATTAAAAGAAGATATCTGTAACACATAAAAGAGACCAAAATTAACTTCTTAACTTACATAATTTGATGCAAACCAATAATGGGAAAAAATACTCCATTAAAAAATTAAATAAGTATGTGAAGAGATTAATTACTGAAAAAAAATAGTAAAGACTGCAATTTAAAGGAGTTTAATCTTCCAATAATGTAAGTGTAAATATAATTCTGTGTGTGTCCAAATGCCAAAATTTAAATGGTTAATAACAAGTAATGTTGGCAAACTGGTGGAGAACATGCATTCTCAATACTGGTAGCAGAAATACAAATGGATATTCTTTTTTGTTCAGAAATTTGGCAATGTCTACTAACATTTTAAGTGTGCCCCCTTGTAAGAATTTATCTAAGAGAAACACTAGCACTAGTAGGCAAAGATAGGAGGGTTATTGTATAGAAGTGTAAAACCCTGATGTTGAAGAGAAATTTGAGAGACATCTGGTCCAAACTTTGAGGTCCATCCTAGCACAAGGCCCAGCAACACATCCCTGACATTCTGCTTGAGTGTTCCTTAGATCTCTATGATAAGCTACTATATAATCTAGTGACATATAGACTTTTTCAAAGCATGAGTAGAATATCTTCAGAAACTTACAAATATTGGACACCTACTCTCCTCTGAGAGCCCAACAGCACTTCATTTGGAACACTGAAGACAGCATTTTTCAAACTTCAATGTTCACATGAGTCATTTGAGGATCTTGATACAATGCAAATGCAGATGTGATCTGGGATGGGCCTGAGACTCTGCATTTCCAACCAGGTCCTAAGCAATGCTGATGTTACTGGTCCATGGACCACAGTTTGAATAGCAGACTATCACACTCTACTTTTTACTTTGATTTGGTTATTTGCAGACATGGTTTCTCCACTGAACATGTAGGCAGTACTCCTTGACTTTCATATCCTACAGCTAGGCCCCACAGCCTTGTCACTCCCTTAGCATTGACCTCTTATACCCCTGCACCCAATTTCACTGTTTTCACCATCAGGGCTCCCACAATGCAGGCTACTAAGAAGTGGCTGCTACTGCTGCAGATTGCCCTCTGACTTCTCAGCTCAAACTGTAGAAACCGGGTGCTTTGGAGGCAGAAAGGTTCTCAGATTGCAATTCAGAATTGACAAACATTTATTTTTTTCTTCTTGAGATCTAATGTCTCTAACCCTATCTATGCTATATAAAATTATTCCTTAATTCCCAAGGAATTTCCTCTTCTATATTCCCCCTTCCTCTTCCGTTTGACCTAACTTTCACCCACTGTCACTACATATAAATCTGTGCCTTAAAGGATTCCTAAGTCAAAAGTAGATAGCTCTGTTGGGTTTGAATTTCAGGTTCTTAATTATTTCCTTTGTGGCAGTTAAATTTTTAAATTTATTTTATGGATTTCAGAGAGGAGAGAGAAAGAGAGAGAGAGAAACATCAATGATGAGAGAGAACTATTGATTGGCTTCCTCCTGCATGCCCCACTAGGGGCTGATCCCACAACCAAGACATGTACCCTGACCAGGAATTGAACATCATAGGTCGATGTTCAACCACTGAGCCATGCCAGCGGGCTGTGGCAGTTGAGTTTGCTACAAGACTACTCAGAGACCAAGAGTAAAAGGCAGGAGTGAAAAGTTGTGTTAAAGGGGTGGGGAGGAGAAAAAAGAGAGCCCAAGAGCCCCCCCCCATGAAGAGACAACCCACACCTAGTCAGAAGTGGAGATGAGCTGGAGTCCTCTGCACTGCCCACCCCCAGGTTCAGGGGCCATAGATTTGCGCCTTTGGGCCATTTGTCTCCTCAACCAAGGATTGTCTCATATGAGACAACCAGGAGAAACCAGGAGCCAGACCTTGTCCTCAGATCTTAGAACAGCACCCAGGGTGTGGCTTTCCCACCCATTTCTCCAGCAATCTGGCAGGTCTTAACCAGAAACTGAGTCATAATCATGTGGAGGGTGGAGGAAAGAGCCCCAAGGAATGAGGATTTTCTTAAAACCTCTATCTAGCACAACGATAGATCTATGAGACCTCCCATAGATCAGGGGAAATAGGCCACTTCAGGCCACCTCTTGTGCCTCCTTGGCCAATGTTCACAGGCATGGGCTCCCCTCCAGAGCATGGCTGCAAACAACCTCACAGCATCTAGAGACAGCCATGGCTAGGGATGTACATTTGGGTGTCACTAGCAAGTGCAGATACTGTTTAAAGCCTAAATCAGGCTAAATGAGGTAACCTGAAGAGAGTAAACAGAGGCCTTGGCTGTAGTCTGGGCATGCATCCACGTACAGTAAGGAGGGAAGGGGCCTGTGAGGGAAAAAAAACTGTGAATGTGGTGCTCCAGAAGCCAGGAAGGAGCATGGCTGGAGAAGAACAGAATGATCAGCACATTCAGGTGAGAATGGCAGCTCAAAAGTACAAATAGGCAGACACAGGATGACTGGGAGAGAAGACCACAGAACAATATTTTGGAAACTAAAAAGAAGGTGGATGAGAAGTAAATAAAGTCTTTGATCCTAGGTCAAATCCTTGGTTCACACTGGGAAAGCAGGAAGCCTACCCTGTTCCCTTGAATCCCCAAAGCTGAGAAATTGGTGACCCCTCGCTTCTCTGGGTGAGGAGATGAAGGAAAAGCCAGAAGAGGACTGGTTGAAATCTTGTTGAAGAAGTGGTCAAATCCCGAGATCTCCCTACTCTATGTAGCCAGGTCACTGATCTCTCCCCTGCAGAAGGTGGGCATTTATTTCCTGAAGAGGATGACTAGAGGGTCAGTAAGGGGACCACAAACTCAGTAGAAAGCAGGGTTGCCACTCTGAAAACAAAGGAATTATGAGAATGTAGGCATTCTGAATGCTGAGACAGCCCTCATGCAGCCTTATTCTTCATTTAGTTCCCAGAATGCCAGCCACCATCCAAACATGAAACCAAGACAGGTTTCCAGTGAAAGGACTCAGACAGCTGAAGCCAGCAGGCCCCACTTGTGCATTCAAGAGCCTCCAGCCAGCTGCTAGGCACTCCCTCTTCAATGTGAGCAGGCAGCCAGACATCTGAACAAAGCATCAACCACCAAAGACAAATCCAAAACAGACTAAAAATAATCTATTGGAGGAGACTGAAACTGTGCAAGGAGAAAAAAAAATACACTTTACAGTAATATTACCCATGAAGTGCTAACAGAATGCTATGAAGAGCATTGGGTCCAGAGAACAAAAAGAATTCTTAGAAATTAGAATCATGACAATAAAGGCACAAAAGAGAAGATGAAGGTAAAGAAGTTCCCAGAAAGTAGAGGAGAAAACACAAATGGAAAGCATGGGGAGGAGGCCCAGTGTCTGAATAATAGATACTCCATTGAAATAAATAATAAACAAACAAAGGAACTAGTGGGGAAAACTTATCAAATAACCAATTTAAGCATATTTTTCATAATTAAAATAATATGAATTTTGAGATTGTGAGTATTCAACTCAAAGAAAGAAATTGACCTACCCCAAAGCACATCACTGTGGAATTTAAGAACATTGGAGACAGAGAACTCTCTACAGAGGACAGAACAGGTCACATAACACAGGAGGCCATGAATCGGAATCGTCTCAAACTTCCCAACAATTCTGGAAACCAGAGACAATATAGCAATCAATGGTTATAAAATTCTGAAGGGAAAAATATATCTAACCTAGAATTCTAAAAATTAAGTTTAAACTTAGAATGAAGATTTTTCAGAAATGCAATAACTCAGGAAATTACCTCCACGGTTAATAAATGTGGTTGGGGAAATATCATTAAAAACAAAATCTTTGTCCTAGCTGATTTGGCTCAATGGATGGAGCGTCAGCCTGAGAACTGAAGGGTCCCAGGTTCAATTCCGGGCAGGGGCACATGCCTGGGTTGCAGGCTTGATCCCCAGTAGGGGACATGCAACAGGCAGCCAATCAATGTTTCTCTCTAATCATTGATTTTTCTATCTCTCTTCCTCTCCCTTCTCTCTGAATTCAATAAAATATTTTTTTTAAAACACACACACACAAAAAAAATCTTCTCTCCACTTAGAAAACCTCTCCACAAAGGTAGTACTGAATAAGTATTAAACCAGAATGCAATGCACATCACAGGCAATCCACTCAGAGACTGCAAAGACAGAAAAAAAAATTACCCTTTTATGTAGTTAAGGAGATACAGGCTGTTATTTATATGCTTTCAAGATAAACAATAATTGGTTCTCAAGTAAAAGCACTTGACAGCACCACTGGTCACACATAGTTTATCTGAAATTCACTTGGTAACTGGGCTGGCCATCTATGCTTGCTAATTAGTTTATCCAAAGGAAAAACTAAATTGTCCTGTCTTTATGACAAGAGCTAGTTTTGCAGACACCCACAGAAAGTAGGCTCTTCCCCTTCCACGGAAACTGAGAGATAGAGATGCTATCTCCCTCGATATATATGTCTCAAAGAGATGGCTCTCCTGTATTCGTGAAGACATTTCTGGGTCATAAAGCTGCCAAGAGGTTTGTTTAGTTAATAAAATATTTACATAAATATTCTATATAATAAAGAAGTAATATGCAAGTTGACCATTATTCCAACACACAAGATGGCTGTCCCCATGTGGTCAAAAATGGCCACTTCTCATGTGGACACAACATGGCCACCACAAGATGGCTGTCAGGGGAGGGCAGTTATGGGCAGTCAGGCCAGCAGGAGAGGGCAGTTGGGGGGGACCAGGCCTGCAGGGGAGGGCAGTTGAAGGCAACCAGGCTGGCAGAGGAGGGCAGTTAGAGGCAATCAGGGGAGGGTAGTTGGGGGTGACCAGGCTTGCAAAGGAGGAAAGTTAGGGGTGACAGGCCAACAGGAGAGGGCAGTTGGGGGTGGCCAGGCCTGCAGGGGAAGATAATTAGGGGCAATTGGGCCAGCAGGGGAGCAGTTAGGCATCACTCAGGCTGGCAGGGAAATGGTTAGGGGGTGATCAGGCTGGCAGGCAGAAGTGGTTAGGTAGGCAGGGAAGCAGTTGGGAGCCAGAAGTCCTGGATTGTAAGAGGGATGTCCAACTGCCTAAACCATTGCCCCTAACCACTTCTGCCTGCCAGCCTGATCACCCCCTAAACAGGCAGTCAGACATCCCTCTAAGGGTCCCAGATTGAAGACAGTGCAGGCTGGGCTGAGGGACACACACACACACACACACACACACACACGCACAAATTTTGTGTACCAGGCCTCTAGTAATAGGTGAAAGAAAAAGGAGAAAGTTTCTTATTTTCAAAAGACAAGATGAGCCTTTAATTTTTTTTTATTTGTCCATATAATCTACTACCCCAAAATGAGAGCATAAACCAAGGAAGAGGTAGACAAGGGGCACCAAAAAGAGGAGACCCAGCATGGGAGAGGCCTAGGCAATCCTCAGGATGGTGAAAGAGAGAGCAATCAGAAAACTGCAGGAGAGTCTTTTTTTAGGAAGAAGGAAATGTTCTAGATGTACCTAAATGCATTGACAGATTTAGACAACTGCAGAATAGTTTGGAGCTGGATTGATGAGAATATAAGAAATATATGCAATCAATAATTCTGGAGGCTAAGTCCAGTGGGTCATAATAAATGCAAGCAGTCCTCAAAAGGTTGAATGGACTCTTTCATCGGGCTGAAAATCTGCAGCCAAAGGCAATTCCCCCAACCTGATGGTCCTTTATTGTTTACCAGGTCTTTGCTATGAATATATGCTTTGCTAAAGGGCAAAATGTGTGAATAAAAAGCCCTGGGTGGAGATTCAGAGAGCACACTTCACTAGAAAGTGGAGCCTCCCTTCCCAATGCCTCCCAAATTTATATATCTTGTCTAGTTTATCTATTTATACCCAGCCCTTCTCTGGATTCCTGAACCCTTGCAGCTACGGAAAGACCCTAGCACAATGACAAAGAAAGTATTAACTCTAGGAAAACAAAAAGTTGAGCAGGAAAAGAAAATCATAGTTTTTTACATGACTCAGTTGCAAATAGCATTTTCAGTTCATGGCAATTTTAACTCTAAATATTGATCTATATAAAATTATACTATATCTTTATGAGGATGATGGGGTGGCATCAGGAAGAGGAAGGTTGAATGTGGAGGGAGGGGAGTTGACAAGCAGAAAGGACAAAGACATAAATGTTTATCTTCTCTAATGAGATGTCAGAAGGTAATGTTCATAACTGAAAAATCAGGGAGTAGCAATGGAAGTGTGTTCTCAGGAATAAAGGGATAAATGGCAAAAACAGTTAGCTAACAGATATAAAAGTAAGAAAAAAAGATATAAAAGTATTTGCTTCTAGGAAAGAGAAGTTGGCAGAGGAAGAGGCCTGCTAACTTCCTCACAAATTCTGTGGCACTGACTCTGTAAGCTAGTATGTATAACTTTGGTAGAAATGAGAAGTTAAATTATAAACAAGAGAACTTTTAAAAATTTATGATGTTGGCTAATACATTCCTGAGGACAGAAAAATGAATAATATGATTCTTATATTTGTGGAGTTTGGAATGTAAAAGAAAAATATAATTGTCAACCAATGGTCATTGGTGTCATTTCAACACCAATGGAGATTTTCAATTTGGGGTGCAGTGAAGACAGAAAATGTATTCAATGCAAATAGCTTAATTGTGATATACCAGGTCTATGAGAACAGGGTGACTATGGAACAGATCAATACTGTTACAGAGCAATTATGAAGCAGCACAGCTATGGCCCAATATGGCTGGGAGGTGGTCCTGGGGCGAGGCAGTCCTGGTGAAAGGAGGCCCCGGAGCCAGGCCCCATTCCAGCTTCACAGCTCTGCTTCATCCCACTCAGCTCCATTCTGCTCCTCTGCTCTATGCCAGTCTGCTCTGCTCTGCATTGTGCTAGTTTGCTCTGCCAATAAGGACTCCAAATCTTCATAGTTTGATTGGTTCTAAAAGGTACTTATCCTGATTGATCAGAATGGAGCCTCTCTAATTTGTTGGTGAAGATGCTGATGGGAATATAGCTACACAACTTTGTTTGGACAGGGAAAGCCTCAGTCCTATTGGTTGAAATCCAATATTAGTAACTTCTAAGTGCTGGAAGCTAATTCCAGCATGTCAGCAGGGCTGAATCATTTGGAATGGCTGAGGACATTTTCCCAAACCTGAAAAGAATGCATAAATGATGCTTGCTAGCCAAATACCTGAACAGTTGTAGGCAGTTTGTCTAACCCAACAATGCCTCTATACTAAACCTTGTCTTTGATGTATATCTACTTTGCCTTAGGACAATTTGTGTTAATAAAAAGCAAAGGGTCCAGAGAGACAAGAGAATTTGGTTTCTTTAGCTAAGTTTTCTCTGGCTCCCCAAAATGCCTTCCAAAATTATGTTTTGTCTCTGGACTCTAATCATTTTCAGCAGCCCCTTCTCCAGATTCCTGAACACTTCTAGATGCTGGATTAAGATCTCTGGCAATAAGGGCTGAGTCAGAGGCAGGAACACATTAGGCAGGCAGCTTAGTGCAAGCTTCTCCATGAAGTGCAGCGTGCATGCGAGGCCCCCTATACAGAAATGGCTGCTAGGCTCTGTTTTTTAATTGAAGCCCAGTTAACCACCAGGAATCCTTCTTGGTAGGTATTTTCTTTCTCAGGGTCCACAGAATGAAAATAATTTCTCACAAAGGTCTGATCAGAAAAAAATTCTTGACTTTCTACACTTTCCACTCTTTCTATCATAATTCCACATGTTTCTATCTCATTTACAAAGGAACATATCTTTATAATATTCCAGGTGACTAGAACAGCATTCACAAAGATTACCAGAAATATTGGGGGGTAAAATCAATAGTAGGAGTAGCTGGTTCCTTATATAAGTAAGCAAGAGAAAAGAGACCAACGAACCCAACAGGCAATGACTTGAGAGCATGTTAGGAAATGCTTCCTCCTCACTGGTCTCTTGAGGTTCTGTGTAAAAGCCAGGATTTCACATTTTTATTTTATAGCGATCAATAAGCTTTAGTTATTAATTAAAAAATAATTAGCCAAAACCAGTTTGGCTTAGTGGATAGAGTGTCTGCCTGTGGACTGAAGGGTCCCAGGTTCGATTCCGGTCAAAGGGTGTGTGCAGGAGGCGGCTGATCGATGTCTCTCTCATCGATGTTTCTAGCTTTCTGTCCCTCTCCCTTTCTCTCTGTGAAAAATCAATAAAATATATTTTTTAAATAATAATAAATACCACTTCACTGATTTTGTAATGATTAGAAAAAAATTGCAAGGATTAGAAAAATTGAATACTATGCAAGGAGATTCAGAACCTATTGGGAGTATAAATGTATACAACCACTCTGGCTGCATGCTTCAAGAGCTCACTTGAAAAGATGTGCCTATCCTTTGTGAATGTCCTACCCTTAGCAACTTATTTAGCTGCAAGAATGTTCTATGCACCACAATGGGATGTTCTGCCAAATGGTGTTGCATAATGTATTTTTATACTGGTTCAAAAATTATGATTATACTTATGGCCCAGTGCACAAAATTCATGCACCAATGGGGGAAGGGGGTGTCCCTAAGCCCTGCCTGCATCCTCTCTAATCTGGGACTCCTCAGGGGATGTTTGACTGTCAGCTTAAGCCTGATCCCTGTAGGGTCAGGTCTAAGTCAGCAGTCGGACATCCCTCTTGCAGTCTGGGACCACTAGCTCCCAACTGCTCACCTGCCTGCCTGTCTGATCGCCTCTACCCACTCTGCCTGCCTGCCTGATCAACCCCAACTGCCCACTTTCTGGCTTGATCACCCCTAACCGCTCGTCCCTCCTGGACTGATTGCCCTCAACTGCCCCCCCACCACCAGCCTGCTCACCCCCCTAACTGGTCCCCTTGCTGGCCTGCTTACCCCCAATTGCCCTCCCCTGCCAGCCTGATCACCCCTAACCGCCTCTGCCTTAACCCCACCACCATGGCTTTGTCTAGAAGGACATCTGAAAGGTCTCCCAATCTAATTAGCATATTGCCTTTTTATTAGTATAAATTTGGGTAAGTAAAAAAGATATGTAAACATAATTTGGAAGCAGTAGAATTAATATTTTTATTTTCTTTTTTTTAATTAAATCTTTATTATTTAGATTATTACATTTGTTTCTCTTTTTTCCCCTCCATAGCTCCCCTCCACCCAGCTCCCACCCCTCCCTCTACCCTTCCCTCCCTCCCATTGACCTCATCCATAGGTGTATGATTTTTGTCCAGTCTCTCCCTGTACACCCCTCACCCCTTTCCTCCTGAGAATTATCAGTCCACTCCCTTTCTGTGCTCCTGATTCTATTATATTCACCAGTTTATTCTGTTGATCAAATTTTTAATTCACTTAATTTTTAGATTACCTTGTTGATAGATATGTATTTGTTATTCATAATTTTTTGTCTTTTACCTTTTTCTTCTTCCTCTTCTTAAAGAGTACCTTTCAGCATTTCATATAATACTGGTTTGGAGTTGATGAACTCCTTTAGCTTTTTCTTATCTGTGAAGCTCTTTATCTGCCCTTCAATTCTGAATGATAGCTTTGCTGGATAGAGTATTGTTGGTTGTAGGTTCTTGCTGTTCATCACGTTGAATATTTCTTGCCACTCCCATCTGGCCTGCATTGTTTCTGTTGAGAAATCAGCTGACAGTCATATGGGTGCTCTCTTGTAAGTGATTAACTGTTTTTCTCTTGCTGCTTTTAATATTCTCTCTTTGTCTTTTGCTCTTGGTATTTTAATTATGATGTGTCTTGGTGTGGTCCTCTTTGGATTCCTTTTATTTGGGGTTCTGTGTCCTTCCTGGACTTGTAAGTCTATTTCTTTGACCAGATGTGGGAAGTTTTCAGTCATTATTTCTTTAAATAGGTTTTCAGTATCTTGCTCTCTCTCTTCTTCTGGCACCCCCATAATTCTGATGTTCGTATGCTTAAAGCTGCTCCTTACATTATCTTCACATTTTTGGATTCTTTTCTCTTCTTGCTTTTCCAGTTGAGTGTTTTCTGATTCTTTATATTTCAAATTTTTGACTTGGTTCTTGCCTTCCTCTAGTCTGCTGTTAGGTCTCTGTATAATATTTTTTATTTCAGTCAGTGTATGTTTAATTTCTAGTTGGTCCTTTTTCATCTCTAGTTGGTCCTTTTCCATCTCTAGTTGGATCTTTTGCATCTCTAGTTGGTTCTTTTTCATCTCCTCTTGGGTCTCGCTAACTTTATCCAACTTTTCTAGGATATTCTTGAAAAACCTTATAAGCATGGTTTTGAACTCTATATCCAGTCGTTTGTTTTCCTCCATTTCTTTTGTTTGTGATCTCTTCCCTTGTCTCGGCATTTTCACTATGCCGGGAGAACTTCTGTATTGGATTCAGCCTTATGATACCAGACTTGCAAAACTGCAAAAGCCTCTCTGTTGAGCTTGAGATGGCTAGAGTCTCAGGGCTTAAGGGACCACCTTGCCTTCCAGTCAGCCCCGCCCTCCTTGGCCCCTGAGTCTCACATGACTGGGTAACTGCTGGAGTGTTCCCTGTGCACGTGCACTCTCTCACAGTGCCTCTAGACTGCTGCCCCTCCAGCTCCCCTGTGCTCCGAGACCACACGAGTCTGGGTCCCAAGGATTTTGCCCAAAACTGGGGTTTAGTGGAGCTAGGAGTTTCATAGTTGGGAGAGTCTGTCTCTCGCCCACTCCCGAAAGCCAGGGGCACAGTCAGCAGCCGGTCCTCTGCGCAGTGCCGTGCGCACCACCAGACTTCTAATCCTTTGCGACTCCCCTAAATTTCTGTGCACTTCTCCCTTTTCACAGTCCAAACTCCCCCCATATTAGTTTTGGTTGGATTTGGGGTTTACTGTCATAGGATAAGGAGTTCAATGCCTTTGAGAGTCTCCGTCTCCCTCCTGCCAGAGAAAGCCAGCCAGGTTCTCTGGCACCCGCTCTCTCCACATGTGCGTCTTCATACCTCACCTTTTTACAGCTCCTCTGGGTCTCTGTGAGCCCCTCTCTTCCCTTCTAGTCATAGAATTTCCACTCAGCCAGCTTTGCTGTGGTTCTGGATGATGTCCGTTCTGTCTTTTAATTGTAGTTTTGAAATTGTTGTGCGAGGCAGCAGTGTAGGTGTTTACCTATGCCGCCACCTTGGATTCTCCTCTATTTTTATTTTCTTTATGCTTATCTATATCTTCTATAAAATTTTTATTTCCTTGTATATATATAGAGAACATTATTGCTTTTGTCAAAAAAAATTTAAGTATTAAAAATTACTTTACAGTTTATGATCATAAAAAAGGAAGAGGGAGAAGTAACTGTTCTAAATGCCACTGCATGAGGCCTGGCTGCCTCCTGTGTGGGTGTTGCCATCTACTGCTGCATTATAACCAACTGCCTTTTGCTGGAGTTGGGCTGAGTTGGTTTTCTTTTCCTTGTTCTCTAATACTCTTCTCAACTTTGTATCGTCTGGAGGTACTGGCCAAAAACTAAACCAAAGGTTGATTTATAGTATTCCAGAACCTCCACCTATACCACCCAAAGCTTTAAGACTTGTGGGGACAAACGCAAATGTTCAACATCTGGAATGGTTAAGACCATCTTTTAGTGTTGGTACAAATAGGGCCTCCTTGCCATCTTGGACCATTGCCAAGAAAGCAGAAGTTGGGTTTGGGTTTGGAGCCACAAGGATGACATTCCACTCTCATGCACAAGTCTTTACTTTCCCAAGATATGATTTAAATCAATCTGGAAATCTGACTGCATTTAACACAAATGAGGGTTTCTGACTTTCTCCTAACCCTTGAGCCTCCCAGTCCCTACTACCCCAAAGCTCACTCCCTGCTTTCAGTCTCATGATAATTCTCCCCATCAGAATAATCAGAAGGAAAAGCCAGAGTCTTCCAAATGATTTTTTAGATTGCTTTAAATGTAGCATTTCCAATCCTGGTTTGTCTCATTTAGTTTATTCAAAAGAACAAACTAAGTAGGAACTCTGACATAACCTCCAACCAATTTTACATTCAAATTTTAATCTGCCTCTCAATTTTGCTTCCACTGTATGCCATTAACTACTTGGTGTGTGTGGGGGGGGGAGGTTGGTTTCAGATATCATTCATTTTTAAATTTTCTGGCATTTTCCATTGTTGTCCCAGTCAAGCAATTTACAACGGACATAAAACCTGTCATAACAGACTCAGAGACACACACAACAGACTGATAGTTGCCAGAGGAGAGGGGGTTGGAGAACTGGGTGAAAAAAAGGTGAAAGGATTGAGAAGTACAGATTGACAATTACAGAAACACCACAGAACGTAAAGAACAGGATGTAAAGAACAGCACAGGGAATATAGCCAATAGTGTTGTAATAACTATGTATGGTGCCAGGTGGGTACTGGAAATATCAGGGGAAGCACTTGGTGATGTATATGGTTGTGTAACAACTATTCTTGTATATCTGAAACTCTTGTAAAATAATATTGAATATAAACTGTACTTAAAAATAAAATGTAAAGTTCTTTAAAAAAAAAAAAAAAAGAAAGAAAGAAGAAAGCCAGTTCCTGTCCTCAGTTCAGTTGTGGCATAAAATCACAGTCAAAGGAATAACAGTCCATCCAAAGATGAAAACAATTAAACTCTTTATGTGCCTCTCAAGAAAATCCCACAGGATGAGTACACAACATTTCTGAAAACACAGTAGAGAAAAACGTTGGGAGAGTTAGAATTTTAATGTGTGAGACGCCGACAGTAAGTCACACCATGGCCTTTGAGGGAAAGAACATTGTGCTCAGAGCAGCAGGCCCGGAAGCTGACCCTGGCTGCCAATACTCAAAGCAAAAGGAAAGTTCCGGCTGAGGGGAGGGCACAGAGGGGCTGTCAGGTGCTGGCCACCCAGGGTGACGTGAATGGTGCTTGAAGATGTGCCTTACAAACCCAACATCGGAGAATATGGCCCTGCAAAACACAGTAAGAAATGAGGAGCCCTACAAAATGATCGTTTGAAAGGTTAATATCACTTTGACATATTTTCACACTTTTGTTTTTTAAAAATCTTGAATTACAATGAAAATTTTCAGAAATCCGTCAAAAGCAAGGTCCATTCGTAATGTCACTGGAAATAACTTCGGCATGATGTCAATACAAGCAGGTCATGTTATCATCAGAAACAGGGGGAGAACCGAAGAGGAAATAAGCTTCCTTTAGAAATGCTTGTTTTTATTGTCCCCACTGAGACAAATAAAGAGCTGAAGGTCTAGAATGTGAGTTAAAAGTTCAGCATTCAAGACAGATTTGGGAAACAGCTGTGTTCCTTGTCTACTAATGTAAGACTAGTCCCCTTTTGCCTGGATTTCAGGAACACTGAGACATATGTTGATGTGTATTGCTGAAAATCAAGTTCCTTTCTCAGGCTGCACGGCTTTGGGAGCCGGGCTCCTTCAAGGTCACTCTAGTCACCACTGCAGAGGTTCTGGAACCACAGGATGCCTGAAGGCCTTCCAACCCTGAGGTCCACAGTGTCCCAAGTAGAACCAAGAACACCTGTTCCTCCTCCTCAGAGACTTTTAAGATTCATGTGGTAAAAAATATGTTCCATTTTACCATTTGTGGCACCCCTAAACAGGGCCAAAACAGACAAACACAAGGGACAAATTCTCTGTGCTACTAGGCCAAACTTGTCTGGTTGACATTTCTCCCCTCAGACAAACTTTCTCCCTCGGGGCTCCTGGCAGGCACCCCACCACCAGAGTGTCAGACGCCTGATGGATTCAGCTGTGATCCAGAGGGGGACACAGCTCATGCTAAAGCTGGGGCACCCCATCCAAACCCTCCCCTCCCCCAGCTGGACAGCCTCACACAAGCTAAACCCACGGCCATGAGAACCCATAGATGCCCAAGGAAAGAAGCAAGCATGGGGTCAGAGGGCTAGCTTCCTGGACTGTAGCTAAGAAAATGTTGCTCCCAGAGAGAGTGACATCAGTACAGAATGTTTTTAAAAGAAGGCAAGGGTGTTTTTGGCATAGCCAATCAGATTAGAAACAAAATGCCACACTCCCTGCTCTGTACCAATTCCCAGCGCAGCCTCAGAAAAGCAGAGAGATGTCCAAATCCTTTCACTCTTGCAGTAGGTTCACAGCCACATTCTGATTGTCAAGTGTTTCCACCAGAGTGACTTTGAGCAGCCAGAGCCAGGAAACCCAAAGGGCCCAGGCCCATGCCACCCACCTTACCACACTGGAGCAAAGGATGTCTTGCACTTGCAAAGCCCATCTTAGGACCATGTAAACATCCATAACAAGCCTTTCACAACCACTTGTAGTCTTAGAAGTAAACCCTACCCACCATACCCAGGTCACCAATCTGGGGGCGACACTCTGCTCTTATTTACCATGACCCCATGTACCTCCCTATCTCATGCATACTGTATCCCAAATGGCCACACCATTTATTCCCACAACTACTGCTGCAGTACCTTTCTCCTTTAATTACTATTTGAATATTTCATGGGGAACACTCAACCAACGTTCTCTTTTACCAGGGCTTACTTTCATGTTACTTATTCAGAGTTGTAGCTTTTCTTCCTTCCCTCTGCAAGTGTCAGACATTTATGAGGCAGAAATAAAACAAAAATATGGAAGGGGGAAAAGCAGTTCAATATTTTATCATGCTTCTAATTCTATGTATGCACTGTTGGGGGATTTTTTTCTGCAATGTGTTATTTTTACAAGTCAATTTTTTTTACAAGTCTATTATTTATGCAAATTTTAACTGCATCCTTCTCAGGAATGCAACAGTCTTGCTTAGTTCAAAGCTGCCAGTAGCCAAATATCTGACTGCATATGTACTGCTGAAGCAACATGGGCATTTAAAATAGCAACTCTTTTTTTTTTTAATCTATTTTATTGATTTTTTACAGAGAGGAAGGGAGAGAAATAGAGAGTTAGAAACATTGATGAGAGAGAAACATCGATCAGCTGCCTCCTGTACACCCACTACTGGGGATGTGCCTGCAACCAAGGTACATGCCCTTGACCAGAATTGAACCTGGGACCTTTCAGTCCGCAGGCCGACGCTCTCTCCACTGAGCCAAACCAGTTTTGGCCAAAATAGCAACTCTTAATAACAGAGGCAAATTACAAAACTTGTAGTCTTAGTTTGGAGTTCACCAAAAGTCGACACTGAGACTCAGGTGGTAATTTCAAGAAGCATAATGAGGAAGTGGGAAACATGAGACAGAGAAGAGAGAAAAGCCAAGAAAAGTTGGATAGTTACCACTGTGTGTTACTGAGGCTACATCCAATGGGGAGGAGAGGGGGGTCCTTCTGGGAGAATGTGCCTTTTGGGAGCATGCTCAGGTTATCCAAACACAAGATGGGGCAGCTAAAACATCCAGCCACCAACTCACATCTTCCAGTAATGAGGATTACCCCAGGTGCCCTGACTTCCCACATTTTGGGGGTGCTTCTTTTAAAGTGAAGACGAACTGACATGGTGCCAGAGAAAGACCTTAGGCAGATAAGAGAGATGCAGGCCTTGATTGAGATGGGAAGGTGTAAGTATTCTTCTTCCTACATCCACAGGTGAACTCAGGTGGACATAGGAGGATGAAGCATCCACAGTATCTGCGATAACTCTGTTGGAAGGTACACAAAACCACCTGCATAAACAGATTCTTATTTTCCTGATTTGGGAGCAATATACTGTATGTTACATAGTGTCTTAGTCAGCTTGAGCTTCTATAATAAAACATCACAGACTGGATGGCTTAAATGACAGAAATTTATTTGTCATAATCCTAGAGGCTGGGAAGTCCAAGATCAAAATGCTTGCTAATCCAGTTCCTGGTGAGAGCTGTCTTCCTGGTTTGTCTTCTTTCTGTGTTCTAACTTGGCTTAGGGAGGGATCATCAATCTCGTGTCTCTTCTTCTCTGGTCACTAATCCCACAATGAGGGCTCCATCATTGTGACCTAATCACCTCCCAAAGGCCCCACTTCCAAATACCATCACATTGGGGATTGGAGCTTGAACATATGAACACATTCAGTCCATAGCACATAAAGATGTCAATCCTTCATATCTTTATTCATAAATGCAATGCTCTTCCAATAAAAAATCCTAACCATGAGTTTCTTGGAATTCAACACAATTATAAAATTAATCTGGAAGGTGAAGTGAGTAATGTGGATAAAAAGGGACCACATACTAAACCTGACAAGCTCAGGGGAGTCCTGGGGTGTGGGCCTTATAAACTCAGAGAATAAAGGTAACCACATAGGATGGTCTGAACATGGTGGGTAGTCATATCCTAGGGCTGTAGCTTCCTGGACAAAGGTGGATCTTCACCTTAAGTGAACCCATCTATTGTCTTTTCACACGAAGGGAGCACACCTTTGAAATGTCAGAGGAACCTTTTCCAGACCCATCAAGGTACAACTCTCTACACCAGAGCAGGAGATTACAGAACCGCTCCTTGTTACTTTGTTCCCAGCGTACCCTCCTGGCGTACCCTCTTGATGTGCTGTAAATGTTCATTAACTATCCTGTACCCACCGAGGTGAAGGAAGATTTCTCTGTTTTGCCTTTTTACCCAGCGCCAAAGATTTTCCACTTTGCTTTGTCTGCCTCCTTAATCTACCACTAATGGATTTTGTGTAACCTCCTTCCCTCTTCTCCTGTTATTCTAATGCAGTGATTTTCAATCAGTGTGCTGCAAAATATTTTAAAACATGTAATACCTGACTCTTTAGTCAGAGGATTGACCTCTTTTCCCTTAGATTAAAAAAGAAAAAAAAATGAAACAGCCAACACAATAGTCATCTGGTGTGAATGAATCAAAATTATACCTGCCCCGCTGGTGTGGCTCAGTGGTTGAGCATCAACTCTTGAACCAAGAGGTCACAGTTTGATCCCTTCCTCTCTCTGAAACCAATAAAAACATATTTTTTTAAAAGTATACCTATTTTTTAGGTAGGTACAGATTCAAAGTGATCTCTTATTTATTGGTGACTACTTGTAATGACTTACGAGGACAACTCTGGCCCAAACAGTCTTTAACCATATGTGAATATGAAAGATAACTACTTTAAATTCTCAGTCACCCCTGTTTTTCTTTCCTCAGTCAAAATGTAGAAGAAACCATACAGGATTGTCTTTATTTGTAAATGTCATTTAGGTAATTTAGGTGCCAATTATTATAGCAGAAGTAAGTCTTTAAGATTTTTGTAATTTTTTGACAAAAGTTGAATAAAGAGCATTTATGGTATCCTATCAAAATTAGTACAGGACACAGACAAAAAATTATTAAAATGCAGGATATATATATGCAGGAGGTCATTTTACCATTGCCATTAGTAGTTCCTTTCTATGTTTTCTAAAAGATAACAAATCAAGCACAGAGATTTTTTTATTATTATTATTTCCATAGACTCCAGACATGTAATTTTCTTAATATATCTTGTATTTCAATTCCCTCTTAACAACTTCTGTGTTCTTTTCAATTGCAGCTCTGAAAATCTGGGATTAATTCTTATGTAGGAATTGTTTTGTTATGACAGGAACTATATCTCCATAGATAAAGCAGCTGTAAAGCATATTTAACCATGTACTTTAATATGCCTTCCATATGCTTGTGTTGAAAAGGGTAGTTTCTCAAAGAGGCATCATCTTTTCAACTTTATAAAATAAAAGTATATAATTCCAAAAATAAGATAAATATTTTTTAGTCAGATTGGCAAAAAATATATTTTGGTGTGCTGCAGAATTTTAGTAATTAGTTTATGTGTGTCATGAGATGAAAATGGTTGAAAATCACTTCAAATCTGCCATTCTCCGGGGCATTCTCTTAATCCATTGAGATTTTGCTTCCTGGCAGTTGTCATCAGTTTGGCTCATATAAACTCCCATAAAGATTCTCCACAGGTTTGGGCATTTCTTACACTGACAATAAGAATATCAGATTCTGAAGCAGAGAGGATAATGGGTACTATTACTCCTGCCAGATGTTGAAGCATATGATAAAACCGTTACCTACCTCGTGTATTAGTATTAATTTGGGGTTAATAAAGCCTGAGAGGAAAAGCCTCTCCCCAGTAGCACCCTTCCCTAGGCTGTACCCATTTGCTCTGATTTGCCTTACGCAGAATCAATGTGTAAGGAAGGTAACTGTACACTCCAAGTTGGGGGTGAGGGTGGTAGCTGACTTCACCCATGTGATATTATGATTTAGAGGAAATATATATTTTGTCATTAAGATGACCAAAATAGTTTCTTATATATATTTGGCCTTCATCTATGGTGCCTGGCTCACAACTCTTGGGATTTCCTGTGTGATAGGGCAATGGGAGCATCTTCCATCATAATACTTGGTCTCTTGTCCTCAAATCATTTCAGAGTCATAAAAGTGAAATGGGTGTTTCCTTATTCATAACAAGCTCCTTTCCACCACAACTGGGTTTATATTAGTGAGATGACTTTTAGAAAGCACCTAAGGATGGGAGCTGGTTGCCAAGGAAACCAACTATGAATAGTAATTTGGAACTTTCAGTTCCACCCCCTAATTTCCAGAGAGGGAACTGGAGGCTGGTTCAGAGAGCTTGGGTTGCTGAATGCGTGGAGGTTTGGAGAGAGTGGCGTGTCTGGAAAGGGCATGGGAGCTCCATATCCTCTCTCCATGCTGGCCCTATGCATCTCTTCCATCTGGGTGTTCCTGAGTTATTTCTTTTTAAATAAACCATTAACCCAGTAAGTATCATGTTTCTTTGAGTTACGAGCCACTCTTGCAAGACTGAACCCTTAACCTATGGGGTCTGATGTCGGAATTGAGTTGAATTATAAGACATCCACCTCTCATCAGAGCATGACTTAATGGTGGCGGAAACCACACACACCCATGTTGGAATTGGGTGTTAGAATCATTTTGGTCAATGACAAGAAAGATTACTGATGTTGCAGGAACTGCCCTCTAAATACAGGAAAGCTCCAGTTTCCAGAACAATAGTACAAGTCAGAAGCCAAAGCTGGGGGGCGGAGGTGGGGGGAGACGTAGGAATGCTGACAAAATTGAACAGTTTGTTCCATAAAACCTGTGATGCAGAAGAAAGCAAGTGAAGGACCCCAGTGTGGCAAAGGTTCTAGATGACCTCACACATAGCTAGATAGACAGAGAAAAGGAAAAATACTGCTGGAGCCAATGGGAAAATAGGAACAAGAGTAAAACGAATGGCTGGGGGAGGCAACCACACTAAGGTCATATTCAACTGATCTTCCTGGGCATCTACCATCTGCAAAGCCCGGAGGCTCTCCTACCAGCATTTACAACCTCGTTAATGACTGAGAGATAAATAATGGGACTGACCAAAACGGGACTGGATGGTACAAGCCAGTTGCTACCAGAGCATAAATAAGATGGTTGGGTTTGATGGGACAAGAGGAAAGATTTCAGAGGGGGGCCCATCTGAACTAGAACCTCACAGAGAAGAGGTAGAGTGAAGAAATTCAGGGCTGAGGAAACAGCTTGAGTGGAGTTTCAACATTGCAGTTAAAGAAGGGACAAGTGGCTGGGCAGGACTGCAGCCCAGAAACGTGATCGGGGCCCTTTCACATAGCCTTAATCTCAGATTTGGAGGCTAGCCATTAAGGGAACATTAAAGAGTGGACAGCCTGGCCAGCATGGCACAGTGGTTGAGCGTCACAAAACCTATGAACCAGAGTCATGGTCCAATTCCTGGTCAGGAATCATGCCCAGGTTGCAACCTCGATCTCTCTGACAAATCATTCCCTCCCATATGTACGCTTCAGTAGGGAGAGTGCAGGAGGCAGCCAATAAATAATTCCCATCATTGATGTTTCTAACTCTCTCTCCCTCCTTCTTTCCTTTCTGAAATCAATAAAAGTATATATTTTTTAAAGAGTGCACAGACATGAGCTCACCTGTACTGTGTATTAACTCCAGTGTATTGACTTTTCTTTCAATTCATGAGCACACATCTTTAGAGAAAATGTTCCTCACTGCTAAGAGGAGACAGCAAAAACAAACTGGCTGTCTTCTTCCTCTGTCCGTAGGGATTTCTGATGTGCTACCTCAAATTGCTGCAGCCATCAGACTCTAGCCTTGGAGGGCAGAGTGGAGAGAGGGAAGGAATCGGGTCTTTAAGGACATGAATATCCCTGAAGAGATCCCTCATTGTTAGAGTTCAAAATACTCTCCCTTTTGCCTACACTCTCCTCCAACTACTGCCCAATACTCTGCTCACCTCAGGATAAAACTCAGAAGAGTTGTCTATATCCCCTCGCCTTCCATTCCCTCTTTAATTTACTTCTGTCCCCATCACTCTACTGAAGCTTAAAGACCTCCATGTCACCAAATCCAGTGGGTTCTTTCTTGTCTATTGGGTATCTCCCCAGTTGATTCCCACTTTCTTTCTTTTTTTATTAATTTTTATTAATTTTTTATACACATCTCCCCATTGCCCTCCCTCCCTCCCAGGCATACCCCGACCCCCCCAGTGTCTGTGATCATTGGTTATGCTTATATGCATGCATACAAGTCCTTTGATTGATCACTTATCTACCTCACCTAACTTTAATCTTTCTGCTGTAATTTCACAGTCTGTTTGATGCTTTATGATTTTTGTCCTCCTGAGAATTATCAGTCTACTCCCTTTCTGTGCTCCTGATTCTATTATATTCACCAGTTTATTCTGTTGATCAAATTTTTAATTCACTTAATTTTTAGATTACCTTGTTGATAGATATGTATTTGTTGTTCATAATTTTTTGGCTTTTACCTTTTTCTTCTTCCTCTTCTAAAAGAGTACCTTTCAGCATTTCATATAATACTGGTTTGGAGTTGATGAACTCCTTTAGCTTTTTCTTATCTGTGAAGCTCTTTATCTGCCCTTCAATTCTGAATGATAGCTTTGCTGGATAGATTATTCTTGGTTGTAGGTTCTTGCTCTTCATCACATTGAATATTTCTTGCCACTCCCGTCTGGCCTGCATCGTTTCTGTTGAGAAATCAGCTGACAGTCGTATGGGTGCTCCCTTGTAGGTAATGAACTGTTTTTCTCTTGCTGCTTTTAATATTCTCTCTTTGTCTTTTGCTCTTGGTATTTTAATTATGATGTGTCTTGGTGTGGTCCTCTTTGGATTCCTTTTATTTGGGGTTCTGTGTGCTTCCTGGACTTGTAAGTCTATTTCTTTGACCAGATGTGGGAAGTTTTCAGTCATCATTTCCTTAAATAGGTTTTCAGTATCTTGCTCTCTCTCTTCTTCTGGCACCCCCACAATTCTGATGTTGGTACGCTTGAAGCTGTCCCAGAGGCTCCATACATTATCTTCACATTTTTGGATTCTTTTCTCTTCTTGCTTTTCCAGTTGAGTGTTTTCTGCTTCTTTATATTTCAAATTTTTGACTTGATCCTTGCCTTTCTCTAGTCTGCTGTTAGGACTCTGTATAATAGTTTTTATTTCAGTCAGTGTATGTTTAATTTCTAGATGGTCTTTTTTCATCTTTAGTTGGACCTTTTCCATCTCTAGTATGTCCTTTTTCATCTCCTCTTGGGTCTCACTAAATTTATCCAACTTTTCTAGCATATTCTTGAAAAACCTTATAAGCGTGGTTTTGAACTCTATATCCAGTCGTTTTTTTTCCTCCATTTCTTTTGTTTGTAATCCCTTCCCTTGTCCCGACATTTTCACTATGCCAGGGAAAGTTCTATGTTGAATTCAGCCCTATGATACCAGATGCAAAGCTGCAGAAGCCTCTGTTGAGCTTGGGATGGGTGGAGTCTCAGGGCTTAAGGGACCGCCTTGCCTTCCCGTCGGCCCCGCCCTCCACGGCCTCTGAGCCTCACGTGACTGGGTAATGGCTGGAGCGGTCCTTGTGTGCGCACCCGCAGTGCCTCTAACGGCTGCCTTTCCAGCTCCCCTGCGAACCAGGACCACACGAGTCTAGGTCCCCAGGGTTTCGCCCGAAACAGGGGCTTAGTGGAGTCAGAAGTGGCACAGTTGGGAGGGTCTGTCTCCCGCCCTCTTGCGAAAGCCAGCGGCACAATCAGCAGTCTGTCCTGTGCGCAGTGCCGTGCGCGCCACCAGGCCTTTGATCTTTTGTGACTCCCCTAAATTTCCGTGCACTTCTCCCTTTTCACAGTCCAAACTCCCCCCGTATGAGTTTCGGCTGGATCTGGGGTTTAGTGTCGGAGGATAAGGGGTTCAATGCCTTTGAGAGTCTCCGTTTCCCTCCCGCCAGAGAAAGCCAGCCAGGCACTCTGGCACCCGCTCTCTCTGCGCGTGCGCCTCCGTACCTCAGCTTTTTGCAGCTCCTCTGGGTCTCCATGAGCCCCTCTCTTTCCTTCTAGCTGTAGAACTTCCACTCAGCCAGCTTTCCTGTGGTTCTGGATAATGTCCGTTCTGTCTTTTAGTTGTAGTTTTGAAATTGTTGTGCGAGGCGGCAGTGTAGGTGTTTACCTATGCCGCCATCTTGGAGTCCTCTGACTCCCACTTTCTTGAAACACTCTGTTCTCAGCTTCTGGAACCCTCTTGGTTTCCCTCCTACCTCACTGGCTGTCACTTCTCAGTCTATCACTTCTCAGCTGCTCTTCCTCCATTTCCAAGTGTGGCTCAGCAGCATCTAGGAACCTGTTAGAAATGGAGATTCTTGGACTCCATTCCAGACTTACTAAGTCATATTCTCTGGGGTGGGACCTAGCAATCTGTGTTTTATTCAGTCCTTCAGGTGATACCACTAAGATTGCAAACTGCTGATCTAAACCATTAGCGTCCCTCATGATTCGGTCCTGATTCCAATTCTTTTGTCTGACTATACTTTCTTCTTTGCTGTTATCATCCAAGCCCATGACTTTGAAAACTCTCTATTGACAGCTTCTGAATGCACATCTTCAGCACCAATCCTCCCTCCCTAAACGTTGAGTTCCAGAATCCCCAGTTTCACCATTGGGGGAGTTACACAGACATCTCATACTCAACATAACCAAAAGGGAAGGAACTTCTCTAAAATGTGATCCCTCTAAAACTTGCTCTTCCTCTATTTTTGAGCATTTTAGAATTCACCCTCCACCCACCACCACCTCAGTTCAAGCTGGGGTTCTCTTCTAGGACTACTGTAAAAGCCACCTATGAGTTCCTGCTTCCACTTGTGCCATATACAGCAATGAGTGATCTTTTAGACAAATCAGTTCCTCCCCCTACTTATACTTCAAGAGCTTTAGATTTAATTAAAATCTAAACACCTTATCATAGCTGTTAGGACATCGTGACTTGGCCACTTTCTATAATATATGGTTTCCTACATTCCCTCTGATGTCTGAGGTCAGAACTGAGCTATTTAATTCACACTTGGTGCTCAATAAATTATTTGTTGAATGAAATAGTTCTCCTTTTGTGAATAAGATAAATTTAGAGTTTGACTTCTTTTGCTTCTTCATATTTACTGAGGAGGATCTAAGTAATATTGACCAATAACTTGAGCCAAGACACGGGATGTGAAGAGAGTCTTCCAAAGTATGACTTGATGTGAAACGTAGCACAGCAGGGGTCCATAATGCCTCCAGACAAGCCCTAGAGAACAAACCTCAACCATATTCTAAAAGTCCAGAAAATGGCCTTCCTTGTTTATCCTGGAATATGGTGGTGTCGTAGCAGGAGAGGAGATTGTAAATGGGTTTAGGATGAGGAATGCTGTAGGGCCATTTGCAAAAGCTTCGTTCTGTGGGTTGCCCACCCTGGTGTTGTCCATAAGGTCATGAAAGGCCCTAAGAATCTACAGGCCAGACCACCCTATTGTGGCAGGATTTGATTGTTTTTTAATCACAAATTCTCTGGTACTCCTCCCACTGAGAGATGTGATCTATATCTCCTACTCTTGATTCTGGATGGAGATATGACTATTTTGGTCAATAGTATACAATGGAAGTGAGATTATGTGATTTCTCAGACTAGGTGGGAGGTGGCAATGTAGCTTTCATCTTGTCTGTTGAAACACACACTTGGAGTCCTAAGAAGCCATGTAAGAAATCCATCAAACCTGAGATAGCCACGCAGGGAAGAAGCCAGGCCTCGTAGAGAAGCCATGTGGAGGCACTCTGATCAGCACAGCTAATCCTCAAGTCCAGCTGTCAGTCATGCAAGTGAAAGAGCCTTTAAGTGATTCTGACCCTCCCTCAAGTCACCCTCAGATTTTGAGTCTTCAGATATCACGGGGCAGAGCCAAGACCCCTCTGTGCCTGTCGGACTCCCTGGCCTACACAATCCACAGGCAAAGGAAAATGTTGGTTGTTTTGGGATGGTTGTTACATAGCCAGAAGAGGACATAAGGCAACCCCTTTTGGTTTCTTCATCCCTGCCTTTTTAAAATTCTCTCTGCTTTTTGAGCCTTTTCTGGTGGGGGCAAGGGGGAGGTGCCTAGGTAGGAGAGGAAGCAGAGCATTCAGCCAGTAGACATAGGATTCCTATGACAAAAAGCTGAGTTCAGGCACCTTCTAACCAAGCTTTCCAGAGTCCCTCCAGGCAGGGGGAAGCCAGCCCCTTACCTAATCTGATCTGGTCACCCACTCCAGCCCCAGACTGCCCTATTTCACCCCTGCCCCCTTCAATAAGCCATCTCTGAGGAAAGAAGGTAAGGCTCTAATAAGTACTGTCAACATACTCATTACATAAGACTGGGATAGAAAACAGGCGGGTATTGCTGCCACGCTCATTTCCAACTGGCCAAAATCCAGTTCTGCTATTGAATGATCCCCTTCTAGTGGCCACATCTTCCAGACCATTCATTTCCCCTTCCCAGCAGATCTTTCAGGGCCCCACCCACACTCAGGTCAATGTCACCCTCAGCTGTTTCACTGCACTGCACTCCACTCAGTACAGTTCTCCTGGCTTCTCCTTACCCTCGCCCTCATAGCCTCCTACTTGAGTGATGGCCCAGGGATACAGGTATTTAATCCAAATCCTGTTTGGAAACTTTTGCCCATAAAGAGGGGACTAGATGTCCCCTTTTTTTTCCCCTAGGACAGTGCTGGTTTATGTCCCTGGACCCGGCTTAATTTGATGCTCCTTTCACTCTCAAAGGCACCCCAATTTTGGGTAATAATTTATGTCCCCCTAACCCTACCACACGTCCTCCATCACTTCATCTCTGACCACACCTTTCGTGAGACAAACCCCTAATTTCTTGGCCGGAATAATGAACAAGAATACACCATTCCGGAGTGTGCAGAATGGACTTGCTGAATGGAGTGCATTTTTCTCCTTTGTGAATATCACCATCTCTTTTGCATATAATAAGGAGCAGAAACCTTCTAAAGGAAGGAGCAGGTGATGGCCAGAGGCCTCCTTTCTAGGCCTCACGTTTTAATGACTTATATGGAAATGTGTAAATACTGGGCCCAATCAGGGCAGCAAACTTCTTTTCCTCAGAAATTTCAGGTGGTCCAAGTTCCAGAAAATCCTTTCTTATTCCCCAACGTTCCATTTTCTCGAGTATTCCATTATGTAACGGGGGAGTTGGAGCTTTGGGCCGAATTCCCCTTTAAATGGGGTTTTTATAGTCAGTGAGCAACGCCTGGCGGTGATGACACCGGGAGAGGTATCAGCTGACACAAGGACTTAAACGAATCTCAACTCGCCTTTCTCCGGTGACTCAGACCCCCGGCCCCGCTCGGCCGGACGGAGAAGGTGGTGGAAAGTGGGGT